>JAOSBN010000009.1:7238210-7298574 GCA_027563595.1 Erythroxylum suave
TCATGGTTCCCTACATGAGGAATTCAGTGTTTTGACATTAGACTAAGTTATCTTTAACCGGATAACAAGTAGTCTTACGTTGGACATTAAATGAATCATACAGAGGGATGTGAATGACGTAGATGGGATTTGTATCTCTCTTAAATGAGAGAGATATCATTTGGGCCTCTTGACAAGTATGCCTGAAGAAATGAATGGCCGTGCTCAAATGAATTGACGAGGAGTCATCAATGTCATTTGTTATAGTCAATCAACTTGGGAATCAAGAAACCAAGATTAATCAAAGGTTGACATGTACCATGCCTTGTGAGTAATCTTGATATCATATTACAAAGGGATTGAGTTTATAACCACGGTTATAGGTTAAATCGGATTACCAATCCTCATTTGATTTGAGTAGTCATAATGTCTTGCTAGAGGCCACTTATGACTTATGGGCCTTGAAGTGTGATCAAGCCCATTTCCATGCCAACATCAAATGAGCCTACAGGGTCACACACAGAGAGTGATGTGATCTGGGCTTATTCTCTTGGGCCTAATTTATTAGGTACTGAATAAATATATGTGGATATATTTATTGGGCTAGACTGAATTAAGTTGTCGGGCTTTTATTATATGAGATATAATATGGGCCGAAACTTATTGGGCTTCCATAATCCTAATGGGTTTAGGATTATGATTCCTAATAGGTTTAGGATTATGATATTCTTATTCCTAATAGGAACAGAGATTAGGGTTTCTCTATAAATAGAGACCTTATGTCTCATTAGATGTGACACGAAAACCCTAGCCACCTAAAAACCTCGCCGTTCATTCTTCTTCTGAGAGAAAACAGTAGTGAGGCGTTCTAAAATGTTTAGAACATGCTAGCACACATCAGCTGCTGCGCGGATTGTTCATCCTCATGTGGATACTAGTAGAGGACATTCGCATGCTGCAGCGTCTACTGATCTGAAAAACAAAATCAATCCACGTCAAGAGGTAATTTCGTACTAATGTAAAAATTTTTATTATACTTTTTGTTGTAGTATGATCCATTCCGCTGTGTACTGTGAATACTCAGGCCATAGGCGATCCAACAAATTTGTATAAATGGTTGACAAGTCTAAAGTTTCTCGATGGATATGTCTCAAAATTGGCAAGGTCTATGGATATAAGGAAGTACAAATTATTTAGAATAAAAGTCATGATGATCATGTGTTTATGCAAAGGTTAATTCTAATTGCATTTTGGGAATTGTTATAGAATAAGGTTTGGGAAGTTATAACATAATTAAATTTGTTTTTCAAAAGCTTAAAATCATCTAAAATAAAGTTGGTTCAAATTAAAAAATTAAAAAGGGAAATTTCAGTAATCTTGTGCAAATTATAAGGGATTTTCCCTCTAAGCTTCTTTGATTGTATGGAGCATCTACCTGTTTATTTAGAATACGAGGCTAAACTTACTAGTCCAGTTTAATATCGATGGATGTATCCCTTTGAGAGGTAATTATAGTAAATATTTAAATTGGATATATAGCTTATTTTAATCACATAATTATATATCAATAGCTATTTGTAATATAGGTATTTACATCACTTGAAGAAAAATGTAAAAAAAACAAGGTTAGAGTTAAATGTTCTATATGTAATGTTTATTTAGTGGAGGATGCAAATACATTTTTGTTCTTGTTATTTTGAGTTACATGTGCACACAAGAGAAAGAAAAGATCCTTTTAATGACAATGGGGGAGGAATGGGTGATGTTGATGGTAACTTATCCAATTTCACATATCCTGAACGAACATATAGACAGTCAACAAAAAGAATGTTAACAGAGGAAGAAATAGAGGCTACCCATAGTTACATTTTATTGAACTGTCAAGAGCTTCAACCTTATATGTAGTAAGTTGAAGTTGATTTTCAAATTGATTTTTTTAGGTTTGTTATTTTTGTTCACAACTAAAATACATAATAATTCCTTTAGATTATACGAGGAATGGGTACGTGAGCTAATGCCTAAAAAACACAGGATGTGTAACACCCCCTATATGGAATCTACAACCATCCACACACATAGCAACCAAATACCTGTACACATATTCAAGATATCAGTTTTATTCAATACTATACATATACACATTACAAAACTCCTCAATGCTTAACATTATCATTTAACAATAGTAACACATCTTCACATTTACATGGTAATCCAAAAAAACATACAATTTCCTTTCTTCAATATATGTGCAATCATCTATAACTAAAAACACATTCCAAAAGTACTTGTTCTTCTACCTGTTGGCCTTGGTCCCTATAGATGTTCCCTGTACCTCACTCCTAGAACTTGGACCTACACAGATTAACACTTATGCTAAGCTTGAAAGCTTAATGGGAAAACACTTAGCAATCATCCGCCAAGCACACATATTCAGAAATATCACAACTCTTATACCATAAATTCACACTTATAAACCAAACATTGATATTCAATGCTCATATAAACAATGATGACATACTTAAGCAAAGTACATAATGCAAATATGCTTCAACATATTATCCATATACTGAAAATGCACATTTATATGCCAAATATTGATTTGATACAAATTATCTATATAATTGGACATCATTACTATTCATCATTACAACCAATAAAAATGCTCATAAATACCAATTATTAATGTTCTCATGCTGTATTTCTTATTTATGACTGTTAAGTTTCCTTTCTGTGTTAAGCTTGCACATTTTTTGTGGGTATGGATAACGGGTGCTTTGGATAACCGAAGATATCAAACTGTGGATACTCGAAGGCATCAAACTCTGGAGACCTAAAGGTATCAAACTGTGGATACCAGTGGTGTCAAATTGTAGCAACTACACTATAACCCTATATGCATGCCTATCTATCTACAACCAGGACAATAAAGCAGGCACTATAACATTTCCTTTAACCATTTGCAAATTTCACAATTCATATATTAAAAATCATATGATATGCATTTCAAGTCATAAAATCCAAAAATGTTTTCATACATGAAAGTTATAACTAATCACCATTAGAAGGGTGTCAAAATCACACTTTTATAATCATACTATACACATATAAGCAATACATACGCCAACAAATCATTTATGTACATGTAAGTTTTCCTTGGAATGCATTATGCTCAATCTTAAATTCCAATGTTCAATCACCCAATTCACATATGATAAGTCCTATTTCATTTAGTCATAGGTGCTTGAAAATTTTCATACACGTTCATAAAGGTTCAGATAAGATGCGGTAGAAATTGGAAATAAAAACAATGTCATGGTCGTGTCAAAAAATCTCTCCATTCATACCACTAATTGTTCCTTAATATTAATATAGAAAAACTCATAACTGGGTTTTGAGGTCTTTTAGAAAATTTTTCCTCTATATATATAGTTTTTATATCACTAATAATAAGATGATTTGGACTTCTAAATCATGAGATATAGGCAAAATATCACATGCTACTCCAAAATAAAGGCAACATCAAGTCACTTTTTTCAGTCTCAATTTTCAAGGTCATAGAGCTAGAATTAAGTCAAAGACCCCCTAGACATATTTAGCTCCATGTCTTAGGTTTAATATGCAATTGAAATCACACAATTTGGAGGTTAGTAGTTTGATTTATGACTCAAGTAATGTGGCTAACTTATAACAAGCCCTAGACAGATTTGTCATATACAACCAAGTTCATACAAAGTACCACCAAAATTGATAGAATACAACTGAGATCTAATCATGTGCACAGTAGAAAATAAAACTTTTTATAGATTCCTAGCATATCCTGATAATTGATAAACTTGAATAAAACAAAAATACAAATCATAAGAATCGAACCTTGTTCGCGTTCCCGTTGAAAATCCTTTGAAACATTTCCAATTTGTCAACCACGAGCTGTTCAAATGTCCAGCCTCCGATAGTATCTATAGAACAACTTCTCAACACTTTGAGAGATAGAATGAAAGAGTTCTAGCTCATTTTTCTTTTCTTCCTATTAATAGAAAAATAATTAGGGTAGTTTTGTAATTTTATTAAAATTAAATTCCTTAATTATAATTAAAGTCATACTCTAATTATAATTAACTTAATTTTAATAAAATCAAATATCTTATATTTGATCCCTAAAGTTTCTCAAACTTTATAATTAAGTCCAACTTAATTAAATTGATTTTTTCTTCACAAGTTGCTCTTTAATGTGTGATCCATTAGGTTCCTAATATATTGGCAATGACCATAAATCATAATTCTAATTCATAATTAGAATTAGATAAATTAAACTCCTTTTAATTTATCTTTAATTATCTAATTAAATAATTTATAATCATAGGTCAAGATTGACGTCTAACAACATGTCATAACCACCCAAATATCAGGAATGTCAGAGTGGTTTGACTTAAACTATTCATGCATGGTTATGATGTATAATTTAATCCTTTTATCATCCAATATTTCAGTTGGACAAAGTATCAATATAGTGTCTACTCTTTTAGTCCACTCATGTTCGTTCTTGCTAATTAGTAATTGATTTATAATTGATATTTGAAAACGCATTTTCAAATGTCAATTCACTCTAATAAGATAATTCCATAAAATAGTAATAATCAAGAATAGTGAAACATTCTCTCTAATTACTTTAGAGTGACAAATCCTTTATTGACTTACTCAACTATCTCTATATGGTTCATACTGCATTCAATTACTACCAACCGAATTATCCTAGGACAACTCATAAGTAGCATCAAAGCACAGTAATTTTCACCTAAAATACCTTGGTAATCTCAAGTCTAAGGATCAATCATACAACCATCATTATGAGAAAATCTACAAACAAAAAAGTGATATTCCATTTGGGATTCTCATAGTTGGTTTAGTTCAGTGACTTATTCTCTAATAATCACCCACACATTAGCATAAGTATCTCCATACTTTAATTTATGTGATCGATTACTTTCTTCATAATAAAGAAACATAATGTGTGCTAATTTTATCATTTCAACAATATTCTGTCTTGATGAAACTACAACTAGGAAGATTTAGGAATAATACATAAATATAAATTGAATCTCACAATTATGATCTCATCATAATTTCAATTACATATTAATTATTCAAAGGATTTTTTCTTTTGTATTAAAACATCTAATGTAATTAATACATAAAGATAAAGAATGTCTATATTAATAATTTTGTTGCTACACTATAACTAAAGTGATTGGCTGTAGAGCATAAACCAACAAAAGTAACACCAAAGTAACATCCCAGAAATAATTCCACATCCAAATGAATCTTTATATTCATTCAATCATACACAAATACAGAAATCAACTAGGTGAAGTCCCAAACCTTAAAATTGGCAAAATAGTTCTTCTAATGCTTTTCCTTCTCTTCCTCTTTGACTTTGCTTGAATAACTAAGTGAAAAATGATGGGATGAAGAAGATGAAATAGAGAGGAGAACTATGTCTCTACCTTAATCTCTAATTGAAATAATCCAATTTTGAGGTCTACAAGCCAGAATATGGCAAATTACAGAAATATATTTAGAAGAACCTATCCAAACAGTAAGGTACACATCTCAAACCAACTAACTTCAGTCTTATCATGCAATAGCAACGCGAAAACACATCCAATTTAATCAACAACATTCCGTTTATTTATGGAATACTTCTTCTAACAATTTCCCTCACATCATGCTTATAAATCCAAGAAAACATATAAAAAATTTCCATATATATTTCACATCTAAGCATGTATGTCCATGCTGAAGCTAACAAATTATCCATTTACCCTTGTCTTTTACCTTAAATATCATTACATCTCTTATTATACTTAGATGCACTTAATTTGTTATGTTCACTTCTTAATATACCCTATACATGCTATAATACTTCCAGGGTATATATTGGGGCGTTATAGGATAATATAAATAAAGAAGGTGAAAGACACTTTCCTCGATGGTTAAAGAAATATATAAGTTTTCACTTACAATTATTGAAATGATTGAATTATCATATCAAAGTGTTCAAATGAAATTATACTTTTTAATATGATAATTTTTTTTAGGCTTTAGAAAATACAATAAAGAACAAGTTCATATGTGATCTTCTGAAAGGACCTTTGCAAACTGTTAAATAGTATCTGGTGTATTTCATTAATGGATACAAATTTCATACAGAATATCATGGTCATAACATGGCAATAGTAAATAGTGGGGTTTGCATATAGGGAGAATTGATGGATTACTATGGTAAATTATTGAGATGCTTGAAATTGAGTACCCTACATTGCCAATAAAGTGGAATGTGATATTTAAGTGTGACTGGTTTGAATCAACTCCAAATGTTGGTAGAAAAGTGCACAGACAATACATTCTAGTAGAAATCAACCAATAAAGAAGATTTAGATAATTTAAACCTTTCATGTTGGTGATGCAAGTGATCCAGGTATATTATGTCCCTTTTTCCAGCTTATGATGAGATAAATCAGATTGGTTGACCATTTGTGAAGCAAAACCTAGAGGTGTTTCTGAATTACACGGAAAAGAAGAAAACAAAAGAATTAAAAGTAAAGCGTTTCAGGAAGATGTTTATAAAATAAATACATATGTTACATATGACGAGAATGAACCTTTGAATGATTCAAATAATGAATTTGCTAAAATTTTGACTGGAGAGCATAAGGAGGGCGAGAGATCTAAAGAGAAGCCTAAGTTCGATTCTAATTCTTAAGAAAAAGAAGATGATCTTGATCTTGATTTACAATTAAGTGATCATGATAGTGATTAATTTTTGTTTGTAATAGAATATTATATGAATAAATCTATTATTGCATCAACAATATATTGTTATGTATTTAATTTATATTGATCTATTACTGAAATATTCAATAAAATGTGAATTTCAAGTTAAAAATATGTCAATAAAGAGAAAACAGGATATGATGCCGCCAACGTTAAGGTTACCACGATTTAGAGCCAGTTACTTTCTAGGTGAAGCTTCACATGCTGCAACTGCTACAGAATTAGGTGTTGTACCTCCAGCTACTACATATCCAAATGAGGTATCACCTCCTGTACCTACTATTACACCATCTAGCGGCCCTACACCATCTACCACCCTTATACCGACAGAGATATCAAGCGTAAGCATTTTAAATGAAGAAGGTGACCTCCAGCCTAGAGCTAAGGGAGTAGATGGAAGAATGTACATCAAAATAGTCAACAATTTGTGAGTGAAAATACATGCATGATAACACCATAGGTTTATATTAAAGTTACAGGTTTTAATTTGAAAATGATCTAAAATTGCTTATATAATAGGGTGATTCCATCTGGAACATGCTCAAGAAACATAACATCCCAGTTCAAAGAGAAGACTGATCTTGAGAGTTATATTTGGAAGAATATCTCTTAGGTAACAAAGAATTTTTTATTATCAAGAGTTTGAGGTACAAAAAATATATTCTTTTGTATTTTTTTCTAATTAAGTTTATATATTAATTAGATAAACATTGTAGGATATAAGTACTTATATTTTTTTTCCCAGAAAGAACTTTTTGGGATTCTAAATTTTATGCGGTAATTTATAAAGTATGGGAGAGGCGAGCTCGTACACTTTATAGAGACTTGCTTGGTGCATTACACAAGACTAGTGTATGACCTCCAAACATATCTGAAGAAATATAGAGTTGTTGGCAACAGTATTGAACATCACTTGAGACAATGTCCATTTTAGAGCGCAATTCTGCCAACAAATATGGAGGACAAGGGGAGAAAGTCTTCTCGTACGTACTGGAGGATCTATTACCTATTAGGAGCATGGAGAGAAATTTATAAGCATTTACAGTTTACATTTATATTTTGATTTTTTTCACTTTGATATATTTCAATTTAATTTGATGTGTAAATTTTGGAACGAATAATGTTATAAATGTCTGATGCCATATATGACTATGTTTTTTAGTTACTTTCTTTATTCAACAGGGGGTAAATACCATAAAAATAGATGAAACTCTACCGAAAATTTTGAAAATTGTAGTTCACTCATAACATTTTATTATGATGTAGGAAAAGTCTATGGGTAGGAAGCCTTTACCCGTCAACTATTTTTGCACATCATACTAAGAAGCATGATGTTGTGACCTTTGTCAACATCCGATGTAGGGAACTTAATATATGTGAAATTTATGCTTTAATATTAATTCTTAATAGTTATTACTTATTAGCATAAACAATTTCTCTTGATATGACC
This sequence comes from Erythroxylum suave, assembly GCA_027563595.1. Classification (NCBI taxonomy): domain Eukaryota; kingdom Viridiplantae; phylum Streptophyta; class Magnoliopsida; order Malpighiales; family Erythroxylaceae; genus Erythroxylum; species Erythroxylum suave. The sequence continues at coordinate 7,246,471 of JAOSBN010000009.1, forward strand.
AAATACAAGAAAGCATTTAACGACAGTTTCAGCACTCTGAAGCTGTTGATGAAAGTTAGGCATATCTTAATACAGTGGGTGGTAGGGAGTGTCGTGGCAATCTTTCATATCCAATACAGCTGCATCTAGTATGCAATCAACATCCAATGAGAGAGTTGTTTATCTTGAGATCACAGTACAAATGTTAGCAACTCAGTTACAGTAGTCGATGGAATACGTAACCCAGCTCTGTAATGAGATGGATGAGTTGAAGAGGAGGGACAACATCTCATCACACCAGTCAGACCGTTTGCCTTCACCAACTGCATAAGTTAGTTTTGCTACTCTCAAGTCATTTTGTATCAATTACTTATTTATTATCATAGAAAATGATCTTTTTATTATTAATTAAGATAAATTTTACTTTATATTATCATTCAAATTATAGAAAAAATTTAATATATTATCACCGGATAACTGTAGAATTTAAATAGAAATCATAAGGTTACCAATCAAAATTAAATAAATTACTGACGATAATTTTGAATGGTAATCTTATGATTGAAATTTAATTTATACGAAATTATCATATTCGTCGATGGACAATTTATTGACGAAAAACTTACCGTCACTAAATTTTCTGACAGAACTTCAATAACTTGACCGTCGCTAAATTTACCGATGCACATATAATATCTGTCGCTAAATTTACCGACAGAATATAACTTACAGTCGCTAAATGTTCCGACAGATTTTCAATACTTTGTCTGTTAATAATATTTACTGACGGATACAAAAATATTGTCAGTAAATTACCGACGAAATATTTCTATTCCGTCGTTAAAAATTATTAATGACTATTTCTCCGATGACTCATGCAGTTGGTAATTTCTATCGACAAATTCGCTTACCGACAATAAACCTTTTCATTCCGTCAGTAATTTCTGTTACTAAACGCCCATTTTTTTGTAGAGTAATGATGCACTCAAAGCTCCAATAGTAATTATAAGGGCAAGGTTAAAAACATTTTAAAAATTTGCGTTTCACCTAAAGAGTTCATTTCACATTTCTCACATTTGATCTTTCGTAACTCATCAAAAGGTGGTTACACCAAAAAATGGGTTCGGCTCATTTTTACTGTTTTGGACCGAAAACTCGAAGCCCAAAGAAAGCCTATGGTTCGAAGTCCAAAAAAAATCCACTGATCTAAACCCATCAAAAATCTAGTGTCCAGCAGAGAAGAAACTAGTAGAATTTGAGTTGAAGTGGGAGTCTAAGAATCTAAGATAAAGAGAAAGTAAGGTGATAAAGATGATAGACACTAGCCTAAACTCTATATCTATCGGATAAGATAAAGTTTTATCTAAATTTTATCTTTATCTAGTGAGATAGAATTTTATCAAGATTACAAATTCAGGACACTCAACATTTTTGGCTATAAATAGAAGTTTTGAAGCAGAAAAAAGAATCCAACCTCTGACATATCAAAAGCCTGGCATCCCAATAAATCTTGAACCTATTAGCTTATTTCTTTTTTGGCAATCCTTTATTTTTTCCTTAGCATTAGTCTTTCCTTTCCAATTGATTTCAACAAATTTTCAATTTCTTAGCCATTGCGTTTTGTCGATTTGTTTACCAATAAAACAAAGTTCTTTCTGTTAGATTTTTGTCCCTTTCTAATAATACATAGTCCTTTTGATTTTAGTTTAGATTACGAGGTACAATCTTTTTCCTTATTCTTTAGTTTAGAAATACTTTAAATTCTTGATACGCTTACAAATCGAACAAAGGGCTACGTATTTTACCTTTAGTCAAAATAAAGGCTAAACAAAACGATACAGACATTAATCAATATTGAAGGTATTAACTCATGCATGGACCCATCTTGGCGGACAGTAAATAGTTTGATATGTCATCAAGATACCGTCCTTCCACTTAACAAAAAACAGAAGCGTGTTAATGAGTGCTTTAATTTTGATGATTAATACTATCACTTTTTTTTTAATGGGGTGTGGATAGAAAAGAATTCATAGAATCACTTTAACAAAACTTGTCTTATAAGTATTCTTAAAGGGTATATGATATACATGACGGCAAATCACTTCTTTAAAGGGCCTAATTAAGGAACGTTTCAAGAACCTTCATCATTAGATCCGATTCGATTTCTAAGATAAGGTTTGACTTTGTATTTCTCTCCTCCAATCGGGGCTTAATCTGATAATCCTTCAACCTCACCTTGATTCGTCCATTAATGCTATCATTCCTCTCTACGCGTCCAAAATAGACTCATAGGCCATAGCATTCGAATTTTGCACTTAATTGGTGCGCGCACTTTAGGGTTGATGCGTTATGATGTTTGATGGTTTATTTCTGTCAAAATAACAAAATAAGGTTGCTAATGTAATACCGCATTAGACTTCTGCTCTAATTAAAAGAGGTCGCGAAGCATGATTCGGAAATCACCAAATCTGGATCTTTGGTTGAATTATTTACGAATTACAACATATAATATTTGTTTCTTTGTCTTATTTAAAAAGATAATTACTATTGGATCGGATGACTTGTTAAAGTCGGTAGAAAAAGGAGGACGAAACGTGTCGCAACTCTCAACAGAGGGCATTTTGTGTCGTCACAGAGTGACAGGTGTGATATTAGCTGATAATGGGATTGCACCAAATTTAAACCCAGGTCGACAGATGCATGGCTCTTTGAAATCCGTTCCAGAAGAGCACCGGCTTGCAGTCTCTTCAACCTACGCGTCATGCCAGCTGTTTAGGCCACAGATTCCGATCCCCATCGGGTCCCATGCATCCCCATCTGAAGTCACACTTTCTATCTTCGCTGTTTTGGTTGTATACATATGCTTAATTTTGAGAACATTAGGTTGATAAGTCAGTAGTCTTATTATAAGTGACAAATTAAGATTAATAGCGTAATCTCTTTTTAGTCTTACCAATTTATAAATATTTGAGTGAGGTTAACTCGTTTATCTTGTGTGTTACGTATTCACAACTCCACTTAACTTCTGTATGCTTTCTTCAATCTTCTCTTTTTTTTTTCTTCACATAATAATAACATACTTACTTAGCCCTCTGATTTTTTTTTAGTATAATTAAAAAAAAATAAGACAGGAAAATTTTGATGAGAACGTGACATTCTGGTGGGGAGGAAAACCTGTGCCCATTAAAAGTGTGTGAGAGAGAAAACTTAATAGGACACGGTTCCGGATTACATGAAAACAGAGAGATTTGAGTGTATTCAGCTTCTTCTCAGTTCAGAGAGTTACTGTAAATAGAAGAACTAGAGAGAGAGCGAGAGAGAGAGAGAGAGGGAGAGGGAGAGGGAGAGAACAGAACAAAACAGAAGGGGAGATGTAAGCAAATGAGGTAGAGAAATTTCCCGTTTCTCACTCCCATTCCCTGTTCAAGTGTGCCCTGAGGATTTTAAGATAATCTGTGTATAATAATCCTACAAAGTCTTCTCATCCGACGGCCCTGATTCACCCCACCGTCAAATGGCTAAAACTGGCGCTTTTGATTCCGATCCACCGGTCATGGCGAAGGCCACGGAGTTGAAAAGAGAGCTTCAGAAGCTAGTGAGGACTATTGTCGACGTTGATGATTACCCTGTTGAAGCAATCGATCAGGCAAGAGAAACTCTATATGCGCTAAAGGAACTCAAGATGAGGAAGAGATCGCTGTCTTTGGAACTAAGGGAAGCGATGACATGTCCAGAGGAGTTTAAGTGTCCTTTGTCCAAGGAGTTGATGAGAGATCCTGTGATTTTGTCTACGGGTCAGGTTGGTTTCTAGATTTCTTTTCTTTTCGCTGTTTGGTTACTCAGAGATGTCAGAGAAAATTCGTTGCTTCAATTGAAACAACTACAACTGTTCAAAATATATCGTCTTCTGTATTACTGTACTGTTGGCCTTCTGTAAGGTTTCAAATTTGGCTGTCGCAACTTGAAAATTTACTTTTGAAAAACCGTAACTTTTAATCGATTTGGCGTTGCAGGGGCTTTTGTTTTATTCTCTCACCCTGTTTTTTTTCTCAGAAACCAAACAAGATGAATGTGGTTATTCGTGTGACAATGCCGCTGAGGACTATTACTGGGTTTAGTTGGATTGGCTAAGTAGTGATTACCAGTCAAAAAGATTTGAAATCGAGTAGTTGGTGTAATCAAAGTGTTGGATGCTGCTTTTAACGTCACTCAAACATTGGGAAATGGCAATTGGTTTGACTGAATGAATTTGGATTACCAAAACGCTTACCATATGAGTTTTCTTCCGACATTTTCTCCTTTTCCTTGTCTTTTTCGGAAGCAATGTCATGTTTACTGTTTTCAACGTCTGTCTAAGTACAGGACCAGAATTTAACAGTTGCAATTCTTATAGTCCAGTTTTTCTCCTGGGTATTTGTGTGTAGTTAGGTCAGTCATTCATTTGCCCTTTTTTTATTTAATTTGGCTTTTCATTTGTTCGGTTTTATTGTGCAGACTTATGATAGACCATTTATCCAGAAATGGCTGAAAGCTGGCAATAGGACATGTCCTCTAACTCAACAAGTACTCTCACACACCGTCCTTATGCCCAATCACTTGGTCAGGGAGATGATATTTCAATGGTGCAAAATTCAGGGCTTAGAAATGCCAGATTCTGTCAACTATGTTGATGGGGAAGGGTTGACAGAAGCTGATCGTGATCATTTCTTATCACTGCTTCAAAAGATGTCTTCAGTGCTTCCTGAACAGAAAGAAGCTGCTAAAGAGCTCCGATTGTTGACAAAGAGGATGCCCTCATTCCGGGCGTTGTTTGGTGAGTCTGTTGATGCCATTCCACAATTACTGCGTCCACTCTCTGAAAGCAAGTCTGGAAGTGCAGTTCATCCTGAGCTTCAAGAAGATGTGATTACGACCCTACTCAATCTTTCTATCCATGATAACAACAAAAAACTTGTTGCCGAAACACCAGTGGTAATTCCACTTCTTGTGGAAACATTAAGGTCTGGAACAATTGAAGCAAGAACTAATGCTGCTGCTGCACTTTTCACATTGTCTGCCCTTGATTCCAATAAGGCACTTATTGGGAAATCTGGTGCACTAAGGCCACTGATTGACCTTTTGGAAGAGGGACATCCTTTGGCCATGAAAGATGCTGCTTCTGCAATTTTTAATCTTTGTATCATGCATGAAAACAAGGCAAGAGCTGTGAGGGATGGTGCAGTTAAGGTAATTGTCGAGAAGATAATTATTGGTGCCCATGTTGATGAGTTGTTGGCTATTCTTGCAATGCTTTCTAGTCATCAACATGCTGTTGAAGAAATAGGAGAACTTGGAGGTGTCCCTTGCTTGCTTCGCATTATCAGAGAGAGCACTTGCGAGCGTAGTAAGGAAAATTGCATTGCTATTCTTCATTCAATCTGTTTTAATGATCGGAAGATGTGGAAGGTTATTAGGGAAGAGGAGAGTGTTTACGGAACAATCTCAAAGCTGGCTCGAGATGGAACTTCCAGGGCCAAGAGGAAGGCCAATGGCATTCTTGAACGACTGAATAAGGGAATTAATCTTACTCATACTGCATGATGAGATGAGTTGTGTACTATCATCAAGTTCAGCAATAGCATTATGTAAATTCTGCATCTGTTTCCTGTTCTGTGATCGCCCATTGGTGGAACTCCAGCATTTGAGCAGTCTCCATCGTCCATCCTTTTACCTCGGGGGAATTTTCTATTTCAGGTTCATGAGTTAGTAGTCTTTGTGAATAAATACACCATGATCTCCGTACAGATTTTACTCCCCTCGTCTTGTTCATTAGTTCTATCGGGTATATGCCTTTCTCTCCTATAATGTTTCTGGATTTTTGTAGTAACAATTTTGTCTTACCTATTAGTTTTATTTGGCATCATTTTCTGGTCCCCGACAGAACATTTGTAGAAATTTTAATCCCATATTCTACCTTTCCACTTTCCACACTGCCTGTGGCATCCCACTCATTTTCAGTTGGAACCGCTTGGCAACTTTTTGTGATTTCTTCTGGAGAGGCTCCATTTACTTGAACCCCATGACCTTTGTCTTCTTGGATAAAAACTCAAGTTTCCTTGGAAGGGCAAATGTTAGATCTTCCTTTCTCCGATCCAGAGATTACTTTCACCTTACATACTTTGAGTATAGGTCATGATAAATTAGTGGAATAGAGATGGTTTGATGTATGCAATGGGAATATCGTGCCCATATTGAATGGAGTAGTAACCTCTGGTATTGTGGTCCTTCAAAGGATTCCTGCCTGTCCTTTTGGAGTAGTCCTTCAGGAACATTTATTGCCACCAAAATTTTTATGCTTCCTTTTAGCAGTTGAAGTTGTCCATGCCAATTAAAGGTAGCTAAAGCTTAGCTCCGTGGATGACTTTCTGCTGTATGGCTATAAATGTTGAAGGACTGCATAGTGTAAAAAGTCCGGAAGTTTGCACCATAAGGTAATAACTTCTTTAATCTTGGATATTTATTCGTGTTAATGAACTTGAAAGGGGTATTGTAACAAAATCAACAGAGTATAATTATGATAAATAAAGCATATTATTTAAGGTGTAGTTGCGTTTACATTCATCATCAATGTATTTTTAGGGAAAGAGATCCGCTACAAGTTGCATATCAGCGAAGGCAGGAAATATAGAATTGTTAAATTCGAGTCCTTCGGTGTTATCCTTCAAATTTTTATAAATTCTGATGCAATTTAAGCCAAGGGTTTGCCAACAGTATGCAATCAAAGGAGAGCGGTGTATCCTCCAGGGAAGCTCTTATTAGTAGACACTTGGAAAGGGGAATTTGAAGATAGCAGATAACAGGAGTGGATGTGGGGAAAAAAATTCATGGGTGGCGTGCTGTTAGTTGTATATGAATTATTGGATGAGTGATGTGATAATAGGGTTAAAGCGAATAATTGGACAATGTGCTGGCCAGTTTTGGACGTGATGTGAGGAAGGTCTATTCAACCAGTCTGGGGATCAAACTTTGGATTGAATGAGCAACGAGTGGTGGAAAGTTGGAATCTTTGTGTTTGTTTTATTTTAGTGGGTTAGTGGGTATAAGAATTCAGAACGGGAAAAGAACGAGAGAAATTCTATCGAGCACAATGGCCCTGGCGTTTGCTGAATTACATTTGTGCCATTTATGGGCAGTGGGCAACAAAACAGCTGAACCTCTCATTTGAAAACACATCACGAAGTTGATGTTCTCTAAAACGAGGGGAATTTGTCGCGACTCCTCAGATTGAGATGCTTCCGACGGTCTTGGTTTTCTTCTTCTTCTTCTTCTTTGCCTTGAGATCTGAGAGGTGGATAACGCTACCGAATTAATTTTTTGTACATTAATCATTATTAGCCATTGAAATGTTTGACAATGCTTCATTTATTGCTGTCTCCTTGAGGCCCTCCAGCTACTGCCTTTGATGCTCAGTTCATTGAGCTACCCAAAATTCGTTGGAGATAACGGATACTAAATCTATTTATCCCCTTAACTTTGAGGGACAGATATAGAATGCCTCCGTTTCATCTCATTTCTCACACTTTAACGTAAGCGAACTGAAGGACTATTCTACCCTTGCATAAAGAAACAGTCTTATCATCAACTTCCAAGGAACACTTCCATTGCCATTTTTCTTTTTAAAGTTATATCATTCATTGTATATATTCACACATCTTTGAATTCCATTAAACCAAAGATTTCTTGATAATACCAAAGATACATATAGACAAGAATGATACTATGGACAAGCAAACCTAAGTAATTTATGAGGACCATTCAACATAAATGGAAAGGTGGTCAATAAAGGTAAAGAAAAAGATAGATTTAGACCTTGAATCCTGGGGAAGAGACTTTAGACAGTGTTACTTAATTCAAGTTAAAAGGGGGTTCATGATGAAATTGGTTTTGTTGGCCACAAGATTCCGAACAAGGAAGGCCTCCGACTAAAATATCTAATGTTTCCCAAAAAATAAAAAAAATAACTTAGAAAAATGGAAGATTTTGGTTACGGTCATCTTCCTGTGCCCACCAAAGACAATCTTAAAAGAGAAGCTCGTCCATGTCCTTATACGGGGACACTTTCAACAGCTGCATCACAATGACTAATTAATTATGAATGCTAGTTTACAAATTTTTAATACAATTTAGCTCAGGAATTGCTTCAACAAGCTCATATTCTTACAGTTATGATATGAGCAATCCTGGACTTTCCCAAACCTCACCATCATCAAAATGTAAGACAATATTGCTGGGAGAGAGCAAATCTAGCTTTTTAATGTGTGACACCAGCAAAAATAAAGCCAAAAGCTCTCCTTTAGAAAAAAGAAAAATACTCTAATTCGTACAAACATGGAAAATGTCAAACGAGATAGGACCACCCCACCATTACGGAAGCATTAATTATCTGTTTCTATTTGCTTCCTTTCATTTTCGGCTTTTCTGTGGGGCGGCCTATTCAAAAGCCAAAGCCTTTTCAACTTAGATGCCTAATTCCTTTCAATAACCACTACCGTCGGTCGACACAGCCAACTTTTGTGGCTTCGATTAGCACATGGCTTATTTTACTTAAACAATAGCAAAAAGAAAGGACCGACTGGATCATATATTTATATAATATATTTTATATAAATATATGATTAATATGTAATAAAATACAATTAAAAATAGAAGATTTGATTGGATGTTTCGTACCTAACGGATGCATTCTGTTTACTTTCTAGAAGCTGGAACCAAGAAGCAGAAGGCGGGGCTATGTGGTCATTGTACGAGGGTGGCTTCAACAGCTGCCATCATGACCTATTGATAACTAAGTAGAGAAGCGTGTACTTTTAGTATTTTTGGGTGCGAAAAAGTCGTGCACTTTGACTATGACGGTGTCGGCAAATGCAGTGCTTAGAGACCTAAACCTCAAAACGAGGCAAACTGATGATCAGGAATCACATTAAGGGGGTCATGGGCCATGCTTTTTTACTGGGAATAATACGCCATTATGCTCTAAATTTCCTTTATTCAAACATGTCACATGAGAGGGGGCCTATAGTGCAACAGGTTTGTAGTTACTAGTTAGAGCTTGGAGGGTCCAAGTAAGACAACATTCTGTAGACAAAAAAAAAAGAAGAAAGAAGAAGTTTTCTTTTTTCAGTTGTTATGTGGGTAGCTTACAAAACATCGAAAAGTAGAAATAGACAACGTAGCCAATTATCTCTTCTACTGGAATTCATCTGAGTGAATGAAGTACCGTAGGAACGGAAACAGTAATTGTACAATTTTTAGACCGCCAAGAGACGGCATGGTCGTGGTACGATTGAAGGGAAGGGATGGGCTGAAAAACCAAAAAGTTGTGCATATGAGCGACCTCAACTGCAAGAAGAAAATGCTTTGTAAGCCCAACCCACTCATATTTTACCCAGATATGCCGTTACACAGAGACACCAACACAAAGAATAGGGAAGGGAAAAAAGAGGAGGGAAGGAAGGGAAAGCAAAATTTTGGAAACAGAAGGGATTACACTTCTTATCCCCTTTCTCGTACATTCATTCATCCTTGAAACATAACAGAATTTAGCTAGCACATTACATATTGGCCAAGTCAACTCACAACTCACAGCATAAGAGATTGTTGAACCTTCCTAATACTTTTTCATGACGACTTCTTGGTGGATCAACTAGAGTAGGGCAGAAAGAGTTGACAAGGCTCGTAACATTACCATTCCCATCCAAGAAAACCTTGTCCTCAAGGTTAAGGAAGGGAAATCTTGGATAAAATTTGCATTTGATTCCTACATTGCTTCATTCATTGAGGGATTGTGATTCCTACTAAACAAGAAATTGAGCAACGAACTTTCCATGTACTAAAACCTTGTTAAACTTTTATTGAAAAAATGGCTTCATTAAGATTGAGCTTTTTCTTTTGAAGATGACCTTTGCTCGATAAGCCCCCTCAACTACCTATTGGGTTCCTTTGTATCTCAACATTTTTCTTTGCTTCTAAACACGCAAGACATTAATTAATTCAATCAAGGTAATTTGATTGGTATCTTTTGAATCTCTAGAGATGAAATTTTTGTCCTAAATCTTTCGGGAAAGCTGACAAGCACTTTCTCTATGATCATATTATCAGGTAGCTCTTCTCCCATCAATCCAATTTTATTTACCACCATTAGTAGCATGTCGGAAAACTCTTGTAAAGTCTCATTTTCTTCCATCATTAGAATCTCAAAATCTTTTTTGATATTTAACACTTACATCCACCTTGTTCTATCATTGCCATGATAGAGTTCTTTCAGTGTGTCCCAAACTTCCTTGACTGTTTCACAACCCATAAGTCTTAAGAAAATTGATTCGGAGACAACAACGAGAATTTGAGATAAGGCTCTTGGAGCTTTGACTTCTTCACTTCATGAACCCTAATTTGATTGAGTATTGGCTTATTTCCTAGAGGAAGTATTTGCCTTTCACCTTCTATCTACTGCCATAAGCCAATACCTTTCAAGTGAGCTTTAATTTTGATTGCCCAAACTTGATAATTCTCACTATTAAAAATTAGAGGTGAAAGAGCTGATGTGTTGTTGGACGCTATCCAGCTGCTGTCTCTCGAACACTCACAGTCGCTTAAGATCTTAAAGAGCTTTGATACCATGTTAAACTTTTATTGAAAAATGTCCTCAGTTATTCTTAATCAAATACACTAGCAACAGTAGCCTTTGTTAGGCTTACAAGTCCTACTTTATTGGCTACATAAAAGTCAATTTGGGTTTATGGGTCCACTTAACATAAAAAGAGCAACAAACCTAACTTAGTCTTTTGACTAGCTCAAATAACAATAGTAGAATAAAAAGTCAAACTAAAGGAATAACAAATGCATAAAAAATAGCACCATATTTTTAACAAGTTTAAATCATTCTCTAATATTAATAAAGCATAAAATCTAGAAAGAAGTAAGCAGTGGCTAAAACCTAGAAGAATCATATGGCAGTGCTTCTTGCTGAGCAGTAGTGTCCTTGTGACATTGCTTAAGTAGAGAGACATGAACAAATATTGTGGATTTGTTAAGTAGGAAGTAAGTCCAATCGATAAGAAAAAGGCTCAAAACCCTCTAAGCTTTTAAATAGGCAATAATATTGCTTAACCAACTTGTTGAATTGAGCCATAATAGTCTGTCCATAAGGCTCAAATTAACAAAGACCTAATCTCCCTATTGAAATTTCCTATTAGTTTGATGAGCATCCATTTGATTTTTCATTCGGAGTTGAGCTCTTTGTTATTAGTTTTAAGTGTAGACAGGATTAAGAACCATCACTAAGAAGCTCATTTATATCTATAACTGATAAAGTACCTCGAGTATAATGTAGCACCCCACTCCCATCTGACACGTGGCCATACGTCCATCAAACGTTTGAGCACATGCCCGATGGAAGCAGTGCTCTAAAGCAGTCGCATTCACTTATATCATAGCATCATAATTAAAAATCACGAATGACATAGTATCTAGAACTTAATTCCTCGTTTCATTTCATAAAACATAATGTAGATTGTGATATTGCACTACACAACCTATATAAATATAAACATCATCAAAATTATAATAGTCTACTGCTCTTTTACTCATTCTATATGAAAGATAAATTATACAAAAACTCTATCTAATTCTTCAATCTCAGTTGATCGATCTTTAAGTCATTTTCTTGAGTCCCAAAATGCAGTACTAAACTTCTTCTAACTAGTTTTAGAAGTTACGTCTCCTCTCTCGTATTGAAAAGCCACGTTGTAATTTTGATGAGTTTTGCGAACTTAGTGAACAGGCCATCATCGATGAGCTCACTCATATCACATAAGAAAAATAGTTCACAGATAATTCACATTATCAAATAAGGCACATCACTTTACTAGTCATCATATTACATCAAATACCATTTTGTTCACTTAATTCACATTTCTCATTCAGAACAATTCAAACACTTTATTTCGATCATTTAAATTGTACATATCAAATGTATATGCAATGCACATATGACTCATATTAACTTATTATGTTGTTGTGACCGACTGTCTTTTTGACTGTCCCTTATCCATTATGGATATCGGACTCATTAATAACTATCCTGTATCTGTTGGAGATACCAGGCTCATTTTATATAGCGAGCCAGAGGCTCTTACCACATTTTAAGCTTTAAGTTTTTTTTCACTGGCGACTCCGGTCATAACTGCCTTTATTTGATCATGCATTCATGTAATGAAATGCATCAAATCTCATATATTCAATCAGTCACTTATGTTCACTTTCACATTTTCATCGAACCTAAGTCCGATATTTAACAATTATGATAAGTACACTTATTTCTGTCAGATTCACATACAATGAGCACTTCCAATGTGATTTTCATGCATCAAACGCCTCGAACAATCAATGTCTAGAATTAACACATTCACATCAATAATAATTCAATAATTAAAATTTAAGCGAAGATAGAAAATCTTAGTGAGAACATCTAGGTTACTCACAATATGCTCTAGATAGCTATTGCCTTAATGTCCTGACAATGTCTGGATGCGGTCGTTTTATTTACGTTTCTATATCATGCAATACACATTTACACAGATTACTAATTTGCACAATCACATTAATACTCAATCATACACATATGTATATAGGTTATGTATAATGCATGTTCAATTTGATCATTTCGGGTATATTTCCTTAATTCACATCTCGTGATCATTTAACATTATACCAGTACATGTCTAGCTTACTCTTAGGTTTATACCGCAAGTATATTTGCTTATTCCAAATTTCCTCAATCAATCATTCACCAAGGTTATTCTAGCATTATAAGATCGCATAATATCTAATTTCTTATTTAATCTTACTTAATATACCTTACTTAACTCCTTTGAATCACATTAGCCTTCATCGGGTCACTTTCATTGTTACAACATCTCCAAATTTCCATATTTTGTTTCATTGATATAAGCCATCCATGCTTACATTATAACCTTAATTATCATCCTAAACATATAAGATATTTAATCACTTAATCCATCATCAAACTAAGTTCATTTCAAGCTTTATTCAAGCCTAAATGTACTATAGGAAAGTACCTAACCATTTGTTATTTCAAACATTGCTAAAAGACAAGAATTCATATAAGTGGCCATTCCCATGATTGTGGATGACTTCCTATGATTGTGGGTTATGTTAACAAAACATTTCCAGCCATCTATGCAATTTATTCCCACGATCGTGGGTTATTCATATCCAAAAATCCCAGCAATTCATCTTCCAATTTTTCTAGAGTTTCAACTCCTATATGTTACATCCAAACTATCTTATGCTTAGTTCATCATTTCTACATCATTTCTTCATCAAGATCACTTCTATTTCAATTCAAAACATCCACAAAACAAGTCATACTAGATTATTGATCATAACCACAAAAACAAGACATCAATATTCTCATATCTTCACCCTCGTTTCAACATATATTTATCACCATTTTATGATTATTCAACCTCTAACTATCATCATAAGAGTTGCTATTTAACAAACTGTGAAGAACAATGCTCTACACTTACTTGTTCAACTACAAGCTCTCCAAAATCTCATATACCTAGCTTTCTTCCATGATACACGATCATCATCATCCAAGGTAAAAAAGGTTAGGTCTTTTAGTAACAAGTGATGAAGACAACAAAGGTCTTGAAGAAACAAGTGGAAGATGATAGAAATCTCAATGCGAAGAGAATTAGGTTATGAATTTTGTGAGACCGAGAAAAAAGGAGAAGAAAATAAAAGCATATAGCAAAGAAAAGAAAAATAAAGAATGGTCTTTCAAATGGTAAGTTTCGTGGGTTAAAAGGTTAGGTTAAAAAGTTTGGTAAGTGTTATGACAAGTGTCATGACACTTACCTCTTAATTAACAATGTTAATAATGCTAATGATTTCTAATTTTTGTACCTAATATCATTTAATCTATGGTCCATTTGTCCCAAAATTTCTAATTCAATTGTCTCCTAAGTTTCTACGAAAATTGTCATTAAATCCTAAAGACATGTTCAATTATTTCTATTGCCATTTGTCGCTTATTTCTACTACCATAAATCAATTATCTTGCCATTGACATTTTTCCTAGTCCAAAAATACCCAAAATTTCAGAAATTTTCCAATTTTTACCATAAATTCTAAATCAATAATATAATTCACCAAATCAATTTTTAAGACAAAATATTCAATATTCACATCATAATCATTTAAAAATCAATTATACCTAAAAAATGTCAATTGAGTGCATGAACAGTCATTGTAATGTGTGCAAACATCAATAATCACATGTGTGTATGCTTATATTATGCATGAGCATGAAATGCATTTCCTAATTTCTTGATGCTAATTCTCATTTATAGAAATCTAAGGTTCTAACCCTTATTATGGGAAAAAGGGATACTATATATAAAAAATATGGGAGGGTGTCAGTCTTACATAAGTAGCTTCAAAAGGGCTTAGTTTGATAGAAAAGTTGTCTTATTGCAACTCCATTCTTCTAGTGGCAAGTACTTAACTTAAGAGGAGGGATTTTAGTAACGAAGCACCTCAAATAATCTTCTAAACAACTATTTACAACCTCAACCTGCACGTTAGATTAAGGGTGGTACGAACCACTAGTGGATAATGTAGTATCCTATAACTTAAATAACTTCCTAAAAATGCCTATTAAAATTAGATCTCTATTAGATACAATATCATAAGCGAACCCCATGCAAATAGTAAATATCTTGAACAAATACTTTAGCCATAGTAACAGCAATAAAATGAGTGCCAAGTGTAAAAAAAAATGCATACTTTGAAAGATGATCAACAACAGTCATAACCAAAATATTGCTAGAAAAAACATGCAATTGCATAATGAATTTTATTGATAGTCAATCCAAAATATTACTAGGCAAGGGTTTTAACAATCTTTCTGGAGAACTATGTAGGGGCTTAACTTGTTGTCAGACCAAACATTGTGAAACATAATAATGAACTGCCTTATGCATTTGAGGTTAATAAAAATGGAAACAATTTGAGCTAAAAGTGCAATGTGCTCTAGCATGGCCTTTAACGAGGAAGTTATGAAATTCTTGTAGGATTAAAATTTAAAGAGTATAATCACTAAGTCCAATTTCTAATTTTTATAAAATATTAACCCATCTTTTAAATAATAGCCTTCATGGTTCTTTGGATTATCTTGAATATATTTTAGTAGTATAAAACAGGAAAATTGTTGAATAAATTTTTTTAAGAGTGATGATAAGTGCAATTACTGACCTAGAGATAGTGTTAAAAGCATGGAAAGAGCATTAAGTAGGATTGGCATTTTTGTTCGGGTCTCACCTAATCAACCCTTTTTTCCCCAAAATTTTGGGGTTTGAGTTTGAATCAGGCTTCGACACTTGAGCTTAGGCCAACCCGAAGACTAAACATCTTATTATTTATATGTTAAACAACATCACTTTATGATAGGTAAAATGACATTGTTTCAATAGATATAAAATAGAGTCTTCTTTCTTCCCTAACTAGGTTCATAATATAGTTTAACTCAACTCCTCACTCCTTGCTGGCCAGTGCTGCTCCTCATCCTTGGCCATCTGCCACAGTGATTACTCCTCTACCATAGTTTCACCTGGCTCTACTCACTTTTGCATTAGGTAAGTCCTCATGTCTATTTTGCTAAGTTGAGTGATAGAAAGGAAGCTTATTTTAGTTACAAGCATGGTTTTCAACGTGTTGATGCAACTATAGTTTTTATGTTCACTTTCCTTTTCTGGCTCTACTTGCCTTTTTCTCCCATCCCTAAGCTTCAAGTTTTTACCATGATAGTCTAACTTTTTTAGTTATAATTCAGATTTAAAGCTCTAGATTTGGTATGCCTTTGACTTTAGCAAAGTTAATAACTTGGAGATTAGAATGACTTTGGGCTTCAATTTCAAACTTTTTTTTTAACTTTTGATGATAATTTACCATTTAGGATGTTCTTTCTTTGATTAATTTGTGTAATTTCCCTTTCTTACTTCCTTAACATTCTAAACATATTCATGAGTTTAAAAATTGTGAATTCCGTAACATAATAAATGAAGCTTATTTGAATTGTATGATTCTTTTCTAAATGAAAAAACGAGTTTTAGTTGTTTCAACTATATCATTTCTTATTAGTTGTTACTTACCAATATAGAGGAAATTAGTGTCAATCATATATATATTGTAATTTTGATTTGAATTCCCTTCCATAATCACCTTTTCTCCTTAAAACTTATGTCATATGAGTCAACACTTAAAGGGATATATCATTATATTGCATAGTGGATGGATGTCTGCAAATAATTAAAAGGGTATATCATTATGTTCTATGTATAACTAAGAATATATGTATAGATGTTTAAAAAATATATAAAACTACTCCCTCATAAATTTTGAAGAATCACTGATCAAGGTAGTCACAGATACCTGAAGCTTGGCAGGATCAGAGTTCGAAGAATCAATAACATCAACTTTTGCAGACAAATATTTTGGGTAACATGGATATGGATTTTGCAAATAGCTAATTCCAGTTGATAAATTTGCCTATGTATTTGCAAGTAAAGGAAACTACATTTTTTTGCAAATTAAACTTCTTTTTCCCTTATGCACTTTCTATTTCAGTACAATTTCTTTTCCTACTCAGATAAGATTGTGGTTTTGAAATAATTCTTATTGCTAGCTTCTTAGGCTTTTTATTTCTTTAACTTTCTTACTTGTTTAGATTTTGAGTTATAGAATGTACATAATTAAGGATTGGCTTATAATATATTTAGAAGGTACTATTCTTGGTATTTATTTCACTTTTTTAAGCATAATGTTTCAAATTCACTTGGACTACATTATTATTGATGACTATATCTACTCATCTTATAAGAATATGCATTATGCCTGACAAACCTAGTTCTGTCACTTACTTTTAATTAGATTTAAGCATTCATCCATTCAATTAAGGAGGAGGAAGAGGAAAATTTCCTACTAATGTTTTCCTTAGAAGGTTCATCAATTCAATTTAGATCTTATCCATATGTATGCTAATCAACAAAGGAAGGGCTTTACTAGGAACTTGTCTATTGAGTCTTCTTATTTCCTACTGTTTATCAAATATACTTTCACTATTTTCAGACTATATGCAAGTAAACAATTAATTTAAGGCATAACTAAAATTCAATTTTCAATAGGGATTTAAAGTTCATTTTCAATATGATATGTTATAATAAAAAAAATTGGTAGTCATTATATTAAGTGCATATTAGATAAGCATTCTAATACATGAAATCATCTACAACTTATTCCTAATGTAATACATGATCTAAAGCCTTTAAGGTTGTTAAGAAAGATCTATATTAGACATTAGGAAATATCTATATTAGGAAAAGTATGATCTCCCCTTTATTATGTAATTTTCTCTTTATTCCTAAGATCTTTTCCTTTTGTAAATGGTTATATATAAAGGCTACAAAGGTCTTGAGTTATTATCAAGCACTCAGTTAACTATTCTCTTATCATTAAAAAAAATGAACAACAATTTGAGTCTTACTTCAAGTTGGCAGTAACTTTTGAAGTCTAAATATGACCATTGTTCCATACAAGTTTTCATACAAATTTTATTGCCAAAGGGTAGCCAATACTATTAGTTAAAAGTATGATATGTTATATTCTCATTAATGTATGACCATCATAGTTAGCCTCATTTATGTCTCATTTTTATCTTTACTCCTATATATGACAACTTTAACATAAAGTGTATATATACATGTAAATGTCCATAAATAACTTATAAGCCCATATATGTTGATTGTTTCAGATTAATGAATATATTCCTTTAATGTAGAGCTCTAACCCAGTATTGGATAGTATATTGGCAGAGACTTCTAATTCAGTATCAAGTGAAAAAATGATTTAGGATGAAGGAACATGTTTATTAAGAAGTGATGTTTATAATCAATTTAACAATTCTAGATCAAGGGACAGAGTGGAAAAGACTGAACGGAAGTATTGTCACAAGATATTAGTTGGGAGCTCTAAAGGTGGAACCTCTCATTTGAAGAGACTCATAGAGTCATGTAATAGAAAGAAGATCATATGAAGAGGTCAAATATTTTTAACCCATAACCTAATGAGGGGTAAGAATAAAATGACTGCTACAAGTTATAATAGTAAAAAAACAAAGCTTTTGATAGCTAAGATGATTATTGGTGATGAACAACCACTCTCCATTATTGATAGTAAAAACTTTAGGACGGTTCTTAGCTTACTTCATCTAACTTTCAAGATCATAGCTCAAAATACCATAAAGAAAGAGAATTTTAAAATTTATGACTATTAAAAGAAAAAATATTGAAGATGTTATTGAGTATTCATGGATTAGAAGCCATCATATTAGATATATGTCTGACTGACAACCAAAAAAAGGGTTATATGGTAATGATGGCACACTATATTGACAACTATTAGACTCTATACAGTTTCCTACTGAGATAAATTATACACTTTAATATTGTTATTATTTACTTATTATATTATAACTGATATCTTTTCATATTTTTAAATTGTAGGTTTTTTTATATATTGACACCGCATACAAATAAAAAGTTGATAATCTTTTTGGTGGATTTTTTAATGGATTAGAGCATCAACACTAAGCTCTTAACCATAACTCTCGATAATTGTAACAAAAATTATATGGTGATCAAAAGAAATTAAAGAATGAGTTATAGGTTAACTTATTGATCGTTGGAAAGTTATTCCATATTCATTGTTTTGCCCGTATCACATATTTGATGTGAAGGATACGTTAAAGGTGATAAATAAAGTGATAGCATTTAGTTGAGACAAAATTGTGTCTTAGAGTGCAACAACATAAATAGTTGAAAAGTTTAAAGAAACTACATGACAACTATGCATTCTGCGTACAAAGAAGTTAGTTTTGAATTGTCCTACCATAAAGAATTCAAGATTCAAGATGTTGAAGTTGAAGTTGAAAACCAAGTAACTTGAGGTATTTAATAGGCTGAGATAAAAAGATTCTTAGTATACTTTCCTGCTAACAAAAAAGCAATGGGATTTGGCTAAAACACTTTGTATAAAGTTGGAGATATTTTATAATGTTACTATGTTGTTTTCAAGAACAAAATATCTAACTTTGCATATTTACTTTAGCGATATGTTCAAGATCAAGTGAGTTTTATCTTGTTGAATATCTAATTCCATTGATAGAGCATATGATAGTTGTAGGTTGTATGATGTTTTAATAAGCATTTTAGTATGTTTTTAGTTTTTAATTATAAAAAGACCTGTCCCAGAGTTCCCCTTTTGGATCCTAAGTGGAGCCCTCTCGGTGACCCTATAGTAGCCCTCCAATCAATATCTATCTCGGCCGATGGGTTACCACAAAGTCAAGTCGTTCAACTAGTTAAAATCTTTTATACTTTAATAATTGAAAGTGAGGAAAGTTGTGGGAATTTTTTTTTCCAATCATTTTACTAAAAATTTTGATAGCAAAAAGGTTGTATCTTGACATTCTCAAAATTTTCAAAAGCCCTGTAAAATTTAAAAACACTTCTATATTCAAACCAGTTTCTCAACTACAAATTTTGGACTTCAAGTCCATTCACAAGCAACCTCAAACAAATAATTCTCAACAATCACTACAATAAACTTTAAAAAGCTAAAACATATTCATGCATTTCATTTAAAAGCCTTTATAAATGTCTATTATTTACACAAATGTAAATATCAAAATGACACAAGCATAGCGGCACCCGATGATATAACTAATCATATGACAGAGTCCTAATTATGGCAACACTTATAAGCATACCTGGGATGGTTTGTTTAAAAACATAAAAATAAGGGTGAGCTAAACGAGTTGAGCGAGTGTAATCAGTTTACTAAAATATTCAACTTATAAAAATATAACTGCAATATTCTCACACAATCATAAAGCTCACGGTAAAGCATTTGCCATAACAATTTATTCTTACATCATCAAATCTAATAATAACATAACATTTTGTAAAACACAATTTCAATTTTTCTAAAATACTATTCAGAAATGTTTTTCAATATTAAATTCATAATATACAAATTTCCATTTCCATTATCCTTTTTTTAAACAGTAAACAATGGTGGCAATAAGTTTTCTAAAAAATTTTATATTGAAAATAATTCAACCACTAGAATTTGAACTATTGGTACCTCTCAAGTCACTTTTAAAAATAAATAGTGGTAGCTTTATTATTACATGACTTTTCTTACTCAACATAGCCCATCACTAATTTCTTTACTATACGATACACTAGTCACAGAGTTAGTTCTACATCGCTTACCCGCAACTGGTTAACCACCAGTTACGGAGCTAGTTTTACATCGCTTGCCTACAACAGGTTAACCACTATAAACTGGTAGTTACAAAGTTGGTTCTACATTGCTTACTTGTAATATGTCACAGAGCTAGTTCTACATCGCTTACCCGTGACTGGTTAACCATTATTTATAGAGCTAGTTTAACATCGATTACTTATAATAGGTTAACCACTATAAATATATCGATATAATAGCATGTACGAAGCCTAGTGGCGTACAATAAACAAAAGCAATTCTTACATTTATAACTCATCTTATTTTTTAATTAAAGTATGGGAGGATTCATAATTGAGTTATTTCAATGTAACTCCTATTCATATAAAATTTAACTCTCAAATTAAAACTCATACCTTTCCAAAACATACACTTATGCTAGCAATATTCACTTTTAAAATATCATATGCATAAAACTCAATGTAACTATTCATTTTATGATCAAATGAAAACCATTTGCATATCATCAATTCTTTTGCAAAGAAATTACTCATATAAAAACATAAAATACACTAACTACTTGCTAGTTTCCTTTTCACGGCTTAGAAATCCTTCAATTCGTTTTGTTCTCCTTAACTCATTTTCAAATCAAATACTCCATAATCTACGTCAACTTCATTACTTTACATATACACGCCATATACTAATTTTTCTCCAAATAATAACATAACACTTGATTTAATAATTTTAATACCACAAACACACTGAATGACCATCATTAATCACATTCACATGGGCATTGGATCATAATCAAACTTTTATACCAAAAATGTTTTTAAGGCTAAACTTAACATATTTAAAATTAAACTTTTCCAATTCAATTACATTTTATTTATAACACTTAATACCAATCCAAATTCACTTCCATGACATTTTAATACAAATATTTAAGCCATAAAATTTTATTGAAAATTTTTTACAAAATCATGCACTATAAACCAAATTTCAATCAAAACCAATTCCAAATCAATTCTTTTGCATTTCTTTACTTCATTAGCATCAAAATCATGCTATAGACATCATAGAACATCAAAATAAGAGTTTGGCTCATGTCACATTAGCAACCATAGCCATGACTAAAAACTCATCCAATCATTTCCATGGTTTTTTTTTCATTTTTTCATCATTAAAATAACTTCCCAATTCCATTCATTAATCTTAAATCATCCAATGATAAAATAAAACACTTTAGGCAATAGATCTCACCTTTGACCAAGGTTTTCTTCTCCCAATTGCTTCCAATGTAAGAAAACTTTGATATCTCATCAAAAGGGCATAATTTACACCATCAAAACCCAATCTAACCTATAACCCAACAAATCAAAATTTTCAACAAGATTAGCAAGCTTACCAACCCATTTTCTTCTTCTTTTTCCATTGAATGGCTATGGGACTTTATTGGATGCTTGATTTGAGGTAGAAGAGCATGAAAAATGGTTTGGATTACTCCTCCATGACCATAGCCGAACCTCTTTCTTCTCCTTTCTCTTTTCTTTTTTTTTTCTCTCTTTCTCTATATTTCTCTCAGCAATGGCGAGCCACCAATGTTTAAACAAGATGAAGGTTAGGTTGAATTACAATTTTGCCCCCATTTCTATTATAATTACACCTTCATCCTTAATAACATCTTATAATTACAACTTCACCAAAATGTCTCATAGTTACACTTTTACCCATGCCACTTGTCACCATTTAATTTTTGTAAAAATACTAAATTGCACTTTAATGAATACAAAAGGACTAAATTGCCCTTTAATGCATTTAGTTCACCAACTAACCAAATTAAACCTTGAAAATATTTCACAACAATCTTATCATCAAATTGATCGTGAATACTCTAATTAGGGTCAGTACTTGTTGATTGGATGCTTTTAAAAATTTCAAATGAGTTTAAATCATCAATACCCATTATTTTCCAAAATGGGCATTTTAACCCTAAACTTTTGAAATTTTAGTATTTTGGGTATCATTAGACTATAATACCTATTTTCGGTATTTTTTAAGTTTCCAGTGTTGGGTCCCCAAAATCACTATTCCAGCCAAAATACTATTCACCAAAATTCATTATTCATCTGAACATACTATTCACTGAAATCATCCATATTTCATTCAAAAGTGTCACTTAAATCCTCAAATCATATTTTGAAACTTTTAAGGCTCATTCAGACTCATTATGTAGCCTTTTAAAGTTTTTCAAAAATTTTCCACTAAATTTTCGACAAATTCCAAAATCGTCTCTAAGCTCAATAATATATTTAAACACTTAAATTACTCTAGTACACCATAAATAGAGCATACTCTATAAAATACATGCACAATACATTACACAGTATAATAATCGAACTAGGATATTACAAATTAATTGATTCTTACATGTTTAGGTTTAGAATTGTGTTAGTTGGTTAGATATTTTTGTTTTAAGTGTTATATGGGTTAAAGCGTGTTAGATATTTGGTTAAAATCATGGCTTGTCGACAGACTTCTAAACTCAACTTTTTGCGGGATATTTTGGACTTTTTAAGCTTGGGCAAAACCTAATTTTTACCCTAATTAGAAAAGACTACAAAAAGGGAAGAGAGGACCTAATTTTGGGGTGCCTCCATTTGTTACATTGGGAAAGATCCAAACAAGGAGAAGAAGAAGAGAGAAAGAGGAGAAAGGAAGAGGGGAGAAGAAGGGCTACTATTGCTGTTATCTTCTTGATCCATCCCAACCTTTCCAAGTGACATTTTTCATTTTATCTTTGTTATTCTTTCTTTTGAAGGTATGAGATGGATTTGATAATGATGAATTTGGATGATGATGTTCTAAACTCCTTTAGATATTTTTTCTTGAATTAATGTTAATATGATTTCTTTTGATATTAATATATTGGGTATTGTGATTATTTTTTGTATTTGTATGCTTCAGTATCAAATCGAGATAGTGAACTGATAGCAAAATGATTAGAATTGGTAATAAGAGTTAAAAATTCCAATAGATCATGCAAATAATCAAATTGGCAATTTATATAAAGAGAGATCTTATGTGAGGACCTGCTAGTCTATTAGACGGCTTAAGATCTAATTAGATGTCTGGGCTTTTTGTTAATTGAGGGATTGAAACTTCCATAATTCAATTGGGTTTATGATTTAGGGTTTAATGATTATAATCCACCCTTTAAAAGTCTAGGACTAATACAATATTAACTTAAAAGTAATCATGTTAGCATTTGATGATAGGATAAATCTACTTTCTCATAATCAACTAATCTTTCTTGTGTGATTTTTTATTGTTCATTGGTGGTGCTCAATTTTGGTTTCTTTGTGTTAATTTTACAATTTAGTTTCAATCAATCCATAGTCACTTATTTACTTTTTTGTTTAGTTTTTCTTTTCATTTGATTTATCCTTTAAGCTTTAGATAACTTAGAATTCGATTAGTTCCCCAACTCCTCGAGGGATCAACACCTCATATACTACACTCACGACCCGAGTACTTGCGATATATTAAGGGATCATAAACTGTAAAACTTTCCTACTTAACAAGTTTTTGGCACCGTTGCTGAGGAGTTAGTTGGATTAGTTTAATTCTTTTAATCTAAGGAGTTTTCACTACTTTGTGTTGGTGTATTTGCGTGAACACAAGAGTTACTAGAAATTTGAGTCGGATCACTGAAATACTAGAACTTGACATCACTTGACTAGAGTGAGCAATTCAAAGAGCTAGATGTGAAGAAGAAGAAGAGATTACTGAAGCAACCATTGCTGAGGAATTTCAACAAGGAGGAAACCAAGGAAAGCAACTACGAACCCTCATGGATTTCATGAGACTGGGGTTCAATGCAACCAATCAAGGTGTCACTAGACCACTTATTCAACCAGTTTCATTTGAAATTAAACTAGCTTTATTAAATATATTGTAAACTAATGTTCAATTTTACGAGCCGACTAATGAGGAGGATCCTAACACTCATATAGTCAATTTTTTAGAAATATGCGATACTTTATGATATCATAGGATGGCGGAAGATGTCATTAAGATGAGGCTCTTCCCTTTCACACTAAGGGATAGAGCTATAAAGGTTACAACTTGAAAAAATTAGTACGATCATTTTTAGATAAGTACTTCCGCCTCACAAAGACATAATCAAGGAAATCACAAACTTTTAACAAAGTGATGGGAAGTCACTTTATAAGGCTTGGGAAAGTATAAAGATTTTAAAAGGAGGTGCTCTCATCACAACCTACTTAAGGAGTTCCGTTTGTAAATTTTATATAATGGAGTGAACTCACCTACCTGAGGCACCATTGATGCAGCATCAAAAGGAACTTTGATGAAGAAGATGGTGGATGAAGCGAAAGAGTCGTTGCAGGAAATGACTAGTAACAGTTGTCTTTGGACAATGGATAGAATTAGACAACATACAACCCTTCGCAAGTAAAAAGAAGCTTTAGTTATTGAACCAATCATGGAAGTGCAAGCTAAAATTGATAACTTAACCCTGTAGTTAAATAATATGAAAGCCTCTTCTTCAGCTTTTATGAAAGCTATTCAACAAAGATGGATAAAATGACCATGACATCATTGATTGCTTCTTGATGAAAGACGAAAAATCGGAACAAGTTAATTATATGGGACCACAATTTGGTCGAGGAGGGGGCAATAGCCCCCACTCAAACACATATAACCCTAAGTGGAAGAATCACTCGAGCTTCTCCTAGTCAAACAATATGAGAGGTCAATTTTGATCTCAAAGACCACTTGGATTCTAGCAGGAGAAATCAAACTCGATGGAATCTAAGCTAGATAAAATCTTGAATAAGCTTGGAAGCCTAGATGATGTTTAAAAGGACTTAGAAGGACAATTCGAACAAGTAACAAAGAATCATGCCTTTCCATCCATAATTTAAAGGTTCAAATGAACTAATTGGAAAATTCTTTCTCTGCACGAAGTGTAAGGAATCTCCCAAGCAATTCTGGAATAACATCAAGGGAACAACTAAAATCTATCACACTTCAAAGTGGGAAGGAACTTGAACAACCCAAAAAGTCAAAAGCTGCAACCCCTCCTATTATTGTAAACGACCAAAAAAAGGAGAAAGACATAGACATGAGCGAATACCCTCCTTATGTTGCTCCTCGGCCATATCCACCTAAATTTACAAATCTTCAGTGACTACAAAGGAATAAACTGAATGTACAATTTGTAAAATTGGTAGAGAAATTAAAGCCATTGTAGAAAAATCTTTCATTCGTCAAGGCTTCGGAACACATACCCAAGTACGTTAAATTTTTAAGGGCATATTATCGAAGAAGAGCACTTAGGAAAATAACCAAAAGATAGCATTAATTGGAACTTATCATTCCATAATCACTAGCTAGATGTCATCTAAGCTTAAAGATCCAGGGAGTTTCATAATACCCTATATAGTTAGTGAATTTGAATTCTCAAAGTGTCTATGCGATATAAGAGTAAGTATCAATCTTATGCCCTTGTCGATCTTTAAAAAATTGGGAGTTGGTGAGGTTAAACCAACTTTAATGCTAATTCAGTTAGCTGATCAATCTACTAAAAGATTGTTTAGAGTGGTGGAAGATGTTCTGATGCAAGTGGACAAGTTCATCATTCCTATGGGCTTTGTGGTTCTTAACTTTGAAGAGGATAAGAACTTTTCATTGATTCTTGGGCGACATTTTATAAACACAGAAAAAGCATTAATCGATGTTCATGAAGGAAAATTGATACTTCGGATTGGTGAAGATCAAATGGAATCTAATATGAACAAGGCTTTAAAGAATCCAAAGGAAAGCAACACATGTATGAAAATTGATATCATCGAGAAGTCGGGTGTTTCAACTCATCAAGACATGTTACTTTGAACTGAAGAACTCATACCACCCTCCACAAAAAAACCAACCACTTTCGAGCTTAAACCTTTACCTACACATATTAGATATACCTTCTTAGGTGAAGGTAAAACTTTATCTATCATCATTTCTAATCAACTAGATGGGAAATAAGAGAGTAGGGTGGTAGCGATTTTTAGGAAGTCGATGAAGGCTATAGGATGACAAATATCCGACATTCGAAGTATAAACCCAAATGTTTGTATGCATCGAATAAACCTCGAAGAAGGATGTAGAGTGGTAAGGGAAGGTCAACATAGATTGAACCCTCACCTGAAAGAAGTGGTCAAAAAAGAAGTAGTAAAACTCTTAGATGCAAGGATAATTTATCCTATCTCCAATAGTGAATGGGTCAGCCCGGTATAGTGTGCACTAAAGAAGGGTGGAATGATTGTGATGGAGAATGAAAGTGGAGAATTAATTTCAACAAGAACAGTCACAGGATGGAGAGTGTTCATATATTATCACAAACTCAACACAGTGACTAAAAAGGACCATTTCCCTCTCCTATTTATAGATCAAATGATAAAAAAAAGTGGTTGGTCAATCATTCTACTGCTTCTTTGATGGTTATTCAAGGTACAATCAGTTATTCATCTACCCCAAGGATCAAGAAAAGGCCACATTCATATGTCCTTATGATACCTTTGCATATAGATGGATGCCTTCCGAAATTATGCAATGTCTTAGCAACATTTCAAAGATGCATGATGTCTATCTTCATAGATATGATCAAGGACGTAATGAAAGTTTTCATGGATGATTTTTCAGTTTTTGGTGACTCTTTTAAGATGTGTTTGACCAATTTGGATAGGGTACTCCAAAGATGTGAAGAATCATATTTAGTGCTGAATTGGGAGAAGACCCACTTTATGGTGTAGGAGGGGATAGTTCTCGAGCATAAGATTTCGCACTAAGGATTTAAAGTGGACAGAGAAAAAATGAAAGTCATAGAAAAACTCCCACATCTAATGAACATCAAGGGTGTGTGAGGATTCCTAAGCCATGTTAGATTCTACTATCGCCTTATTAGAGATTTCTCACAAATTGCATGACCCTTGACAAACTGTTAGTCAAGGATATGCCTTTCTTTTTTGATGCAAATTGTTTATCTACATTCAATCAATTGAAGGAGGCGCTGACATCAACACCAATTTTAGCATCACCTGATTGGGCACTCCTATTTGAGCTCATTTGCGATGCGAGCAACCAAGCTATAAGTTGCGTATTGGGCCAAAGGAAAGACAAAAGGTTGCATGCAATATACTACACAAGCAAGACCTTTACGGGACCTCAACTTAAGTACGCCACCATAGAAAAGGAACTACTCGAAGTGGTGTATCCATGTGATAAGTTTTGGTTGTACCTATTAGGATATAAGGAGATTGTATTCATTGGTCACGCTACTTTAAAATATCCTTTTGCTAAGAAGGATTCATAACCGAGACTTATGCGATGGGTGCTACTATTATTGGAGTTTGATATAAAAGTATAAGATAAGAACGGAGCGGAGAATGTGGTCGTAGACCATTCATCACCTTTGGAAAGAGAGGAATGCTAGCAAAGTGATGATATTAATGAAAAATTCTCTGATGAAACCCTAATGTTACTCAACACCCTAGCAACACGATGATTCGTTCATAATGAAAATTATGTTACCAGCAGTATGCTTCCTTCTGATCTATCCTATCAATAGAGGAAGGGATTCTTACACGAATGCACCCGATATCTATGGGAGAACCAATCTTGTATCAAACAAGTGCTGATGGTTTAGTAAAATGATGTGTTCTAGAGGAAGAAATGTTAGATATATTATCACAACGTCACGAAGCTCAATACACTAGTCATTAAAGAGTAAACGAAAAGGTAGCCCAAGTACTCAAGTGTGGATTTTATTGGCCATATTTGTTTAAGGACGCTCATACTTTCGTGGCATACTGCGATCGCTGTCAAAGAGTAGGCAACATCTCCAAGGGAGATAATATTCCTTTATCCAACATTTTAGAAGTCAAAGTTTTTGATGTATGGGACATCAACTTCATGGATCCTTTCCCATCCTCCATGGGGAGCACGTATATTTTAGTAAGGGTAGATTACATATCTCGATGGGTTAAAGCTGTGGCATCTCTAACCAATGATGGGAAGGTTGTACAAAAATTTATCAAACAATTATTCAACCAGTTTGGAGTGCCAAGAACTATAATAAGCAATGTGGGAACTTATTTTTGTAATAGATCTTTTGATGCCCTCCTAAAAAGATATAGAGTCCACCATCGTGTTACTACTCCTTATCACCTGCAAACAAGTGGACAATTGGAAGTTGTTAATTGAAAGCTTAAACAAATTTTAGAAAAGACAGTGAATAGCTCTAGGAAGGATTGGGCATTAAAGCTGGATGATGCCTTATAGGCTTATGGGACTGCTTTTAAAACTCCAATCAAAACGACTCCCTTTAGGCTTGTATATGGTAAAGCTTGTCATTTTCCTATGGAGCTAGAGCATCAAGCATATTGGGCAATGAGAGCTTTAAATTTTGATTAGAAGCAAACGAGTGAAAAATGACTTCTGCAACTAAATGAACTTGAAGAGTTTCATTAAAATACGTACGAAAATGCCAAAAACATAGCAATCCCTATATTAGATACATTGGAGATCTCAAGTCAAAATTTCACTTATACAACATCATAATGAAAATTTCCATAAACATATAAGTAATTTTCTAAATGAAATTATCATATCAGGTTATTTCAATAAACTTGTTCTTTAATAAACACCCAAATTTTTATTTAAGTATCTCTATACTTTAGTTTATAAGATTGACTACTTCCTTCATAAGGAAGAAATTATATATATATATATATAATTTTTAAGGCTCTATTAATATCTAGTCTCAATAGAATAAGATTTAGAAATGATTTAGGGATAATATATCATGCAATATGAATCTCATAAATTTAATCTTGTCATAATTTCATTTCCAATGTACATTTATCCTATGAAATATATCTTATATATATCACTTAATTAAACAAATATGCATGAGATTAAAAAATACCTTTAAATAATTATGTTATAAAAACTACAATCAACTGATTGGTTATAGGGAATAAACTAACAATCTACCTCTTAGACTAAGCCAATCATTTAAGTATGCTATACCATATAGATATACGATCATACCACTTCTAGGACAATAGTTTAGTAAGAGAGTTCTACAAGATTATTTATACTGAGAACTTGTTTAAACCTTATAAATTTCAACTAAATTATTATCATAATTAATAAAAACTATGTACATACATACTTGGATCTTTGATGAGAACTTAGCTCTATTTGTATGCTTAATGGATATAATATTTTACAATACATTACTATTTCAATAATGTCAGGAACTATATTAAGTTCACTAAAGAAATTTTATCTAAATAATCATTCTCACTAAATGAAAAATGTATTATGGCTTGATTAGAAATTGATGTTCTATTGGAGCCTTTCTAACTAAAAATAATATTGTTCCAAGTTAAATATAACTTGATATGTACTTACTTCTATAAACTAAAGTTTATATCTACATGACCTTGAACTCAAATATCAACCCAATGATATAATAATGGATGTCTTTAATACTTCACAAGTATTTGATATCCTAATTACTGAACACATAACTTAGACTAAAACAGATAAATAACTTATATATATATAAGTCTATATATCTAATTTTCATAATTAATTTGTTACGGTCTCATATACAATAAGATTTATTGTTAGACTATCATATACTCAACAGTTAAAAAATAAATTATTGCCCTCTATGAGTAGTACATCGCCTACATATTCCCACTGAAGAGTATAACTATACTTCCACTAACCTTTTTACAAATATGAAAATTTCACAATCATCTCCAAAATCAACTCTTTGAATTCATAAAATTACATCTTTCAACTTCTTGTGACCTTTCAATTATACATCAAATGTATCAATAAAGGCACTATTTTAATTAGATGTACCATGATAAGATTTTAAAAATTTTCAAACTTCCTCTTATTCCCACTACTTATCTTGAGAATTATTTTCCTATAACTATTCATTGAAACAAACATTTTGTTCATTAGAATTGTAAGATAATACCTAACCTTTTTAAGTATGTTAAAGCTTTGTATTATCTAGTTTAATTCTAAACTTATTGGAAAATATATGTTTTAACTAAGTATAACACCCTAATATTACTAACTTTAACTCTTCCAAAGTCTTACTATTTCATAAATAATACGAAATATGGCTAACTGAATCAACTGGCAATTGAAGACAAGTTGTTATACTAGGCAAAGCTATAGAAGAAACAAATATTGCATCATATAATATCTTATATTGTATTTTCCTCCTTATATAATCCATACAATTATGAAATTTAGTTATGGAGGTATTTACTAGAGAATCTCATTCCTTGTAGATGACTAAAAATTTTAAACCTCACCTACTCTATCTCATCAAAGTGTTTTAGTATTATCAATATTTAATTTCCACTTATATTTAAATTATTTGAGCTTTCTAGAATTTAAAATTAATATTTTATTTAAATCATGTAATTATATTATATAAAGTTATTAGTAAATTAAATAAAAATATTAATCATCCTTTTATAAATTATTATTACACCATATACATCATATGTATAAGATTTAACAATTTATTAATATTATCATCATTTAAATAGAGGTTGATTTGTTCATCCTTCAACCTAACAAGTTTTATAAGTTTCCTATGATCCATAATTAAAGGATACATATATCATTATATGAAACTCTATGATTTTTATTATATTGATTTAACCAATATGGCTTTAAAAATAGTCTCGATTATCTAACTTTATATTCTTGTCACTTATATTAAGCGTAAGTATACTTTGATCCATCAGAAATGAACTATTTGTATAAACTTAGATTAACTACTTATACTCATCAATCTATTTGTTGTCATATCTTATAATGGCAAGAACGCAACAGAAGAATTTTTCTTCTAATGATTAATGTTATCATACAATGGCAAATGCCTTCAATTTTAATCTATATTTATTCTTCTAGTAGGATAAGTTGGATAAAAACATTTCTATCAAGGTGTTATACCTTTTAGCTCTACTTTACACAACTATTTACGTTATGCTATCACATAATTTCCATCTATTTTAAATGTTCTCATAAAAGCTTATGAGATATTAGTCAATTCAAAATGTTTCTAAATTTTTCTCATCCATATGATATTGAGGTATTTATAAAACTTTTTTTATAAAATCTTTAATAGGAACTAATGGACTTATACTTTTCCTTTCTAACTTTAAGAAATTCTCAAAACCTAATTTATATCCAAAAACTTAGTTCATTAAACTTAGTGTCACATATGTTAATCAAAGGTAATTTTTCTTAAAAAATAAATGTAAAGCAAGCAAGTAATAGGTTATATGTCATACTAACCAAATAAGATCCCAACTTCAATCATATATTTGGTTACTTTCACTATTCTTTCATAATAATTGCCCTAAAAACTATTCTAGAAAGATTACTCTATTTGTTCTAGTGACTAGGATCACATTCAATTTTAGTTAATCTTGAGTTTGCTCTTAAACTAAAGAAAATCATATTAGGTAGATAATAATTTTATATCAATTACATTTTATACAACTCTTACATCTATTGGGTGATAACTCTTGCTAAAACATTTATTATTTATTAACTTGCTTCTAAATTCATATAATCATAAATTTGCTCATTTAAATTGCATAAATTTAGTTAAGTAGGACTTACTTTTATAAGACTAAAAATATTATGGTTAAAGTGTTCTTGAATTTGCTCAACAAGTTTAATAATAAACAGAACCCTAGCTTATTCTCATAACAATAGAAGGCAACAATCATGTTTTAAATATTTATTAATATTTTGACAAGGGAACTTAAAATTGTCTTATCAAATACAAGTTACATATAAATATTTAATCAAATATGCACACACATTTAATCAAACTTATGTATAAATAGTCAAATTTTATGCACAAAAAGTCAAACTTTATTTAATTATAATTATTGATATAATCTTTATAATCTACAATAATATTTTTAACTCTTTCAATAATTAAATTAAATTAAAAACTATTGATTCCTAATTAAATTAATTTTTATTCCATATGGAATTTTAATTTGATTTTAAACAATTTTAAATTTAAATTGAAAAATTTTTCCAATTATATTTATTTCTTTAATTACTTGAAAATATTTTCAAAAATTACTCTTATTATTGGTATTTAGGAAAACTATTTTTCTAAAATTTAATAAGACGTTCTAATCTATTAGAAAATCA
Organism: Erythroxylum suave; assembly: GCA_027563595.1. Taxonomy (NCBI): domain Eukaryota; kingdom Viridiplantae; phylum Streptophyta; class Magnoliopsida; order Malpighiales; family Erythroxylaceae; genus Erythroxylum; species Erythroxylum suave. The sequence continues at coordinate 7,279,117 of JAOSBN010000009.1, forward strand.
TTTATAGTCTAATTAGAAATGACTTTTCCTTAATGGAGAATTTTGTTAATATTAAAAGAAAACACTTTCAAAATTAAATTAAATATTTTATAATTTAATTAAAAACTCCTTTCATTGTTTATTTAGAGAATAGTTTCTTAATTAATAAGTAAATCATCTTAATAAATTAAAAATTTTCTAAAATTTAAAAAAGCTCATGTCTTTAATTAATAAATGACAATGTTTTTAAAATTTATTCAAGAAAAATACATTTTCTAATAAATTAAGGTAGTTAATATTCAAATTACTAAATAATTAATTTTAAATAAAATAGAATAATGACTCTAAAAAAATTAATACAATTTATCTTTAGATAATTAATTTTACAACTTCGCCCAATCAATTTTGTAATTGTTCAATAACAATCAAATAAATTTAATTAGGTTATAGAATTAAAGACGACTCTTATACCAACTTTGAGAAATGGAAGATAGGATTCGATCCCTCAAGAAACAAAAGAACACAAAACTTTTTTGCCCGATTTCCTAAATGCCTATAAAATGATTAATGCATGAACACAATAAAACATAAATATAAATTGTTTCTTATTGTATATCATGATCCTCTTTCTTGCAATTGTCCTTAAATTGTTTTTAAAATTGGTTAATCGCAATCACTATAGCTACATATGCATCCAACCTCAAATGGGATCCACATGAACAATTTGAGAAAACTCTACAAGTAGTATAGAATGGGGTAAGCAAGAAGTCCTAACTCTTTTAACACCTACGTTGCCTTTTCATAATTTAAATGAAGTATAATTCTAATTTCAATTTCAATTCAATTATAACTACAATTAATTCTAATTAAACATCAAGTGGGCCTAAATATGATCCAATATTTCATATTAGTCCTTATTTATTAAATATCTCATATTTAACCTTAAATTTTCTCAAAACTTACAATCAAGTCCAGTTTTATTAAATTATATTTTTTCTCTCTTCAATTGTTCTTTGTGTGTGATTCATTAAGTTCTCATATGTGTTGACAATGAATATAAATCATAAGCTTAAATCATATTTAGGATTGAATAAATTAAACACTTTTAATCTATCTTTAATTCTCTAATTAAACAATTTATATTCATAGATCAAGATTCATGTCTAGCAACACATCATGATCATTCAAATATTAGGAATGTCAAAGTGATTTTGGTTAACCTTTCTATGTGCGAATTTTCTTATAATTAAATCATTCTTTAGGATAATGTTTTGACTAAACATAAAGTATGGAATTCATTTATACTTTATTTGAGTCCAATCATGTAAGTTCTCTATCATTAGTAATTAATTCTTCTAATAATGTTTAAAAACTATTTTTAAAGTGTCATTCCACCTTGGAAAAGATTTTTCCAATTAATACTAATCGAGAATAATATATCATTCTCCTTAATCACTTTAGGGTGATGAATCTTATTTTGATCATCCAATTACCTCTATATAGTCCATGTTATAACCAATGAGTACCGAATGACCTACTATTAATAGGACAGGTCATAAGTAATATGAAAATATAGTAATCCCTATATGAGATATTTTGAAGATTTCAAGTCAAACGATCACTTATGTAGTTTTTACAATAAAAATTTTCTTTGATATACAAGTAATATTTCAAATGAAATTCTCTGATTGAATCAATTCAATGAACATGTTTTATAATAAACACTCACAACTTTATTTTAATGCCTTTATACTTTAGTATATAAGATTAATTACTTCCTTCATAAGTAAAAAAACTTGTACTAATTCACTTACGTTTTTTTAATTTCTAATCTCAATAGAATGCTAACTTGGAACAATTTCATGATAATATAAATAAAATATTATAATTATAATTATGATCTTAACATAATTTTATTTGCTTTGTAAATTTATTTGATGGACTTTATTTTATATATCAATTAATTAAACAAATAAGTATAACATAAAGAACGCATTTAAATAATTATGTTACAAAAATTATAACTAACTAATTGGTTATAAAGTATAAACCAATATAATCTATCTTATTAAATTATGTTAAGTATTTCCTTTTATACTTTTCTCCAATTAAAGGAGAGATTTTTATCATATATTACAAGATTCAATCCACTTTTTTTAGTAATGAAAATATAGAAAGACTTTAGTGTTTCAGTTTGAAAGGTATCCACCTTTCTAAGTTTAAATACTAATAGTATCAAATTTTGAAATAATCTCCTTAACCTTGACTTGTTGATGTGATATTGTTCAGGCTCTTTCTAAGTTATCTACAAAAAACAAGGAAAATTTCTATGTAACATTTTTTTGCAAAATAAGAAAAAGTAATAGAACTTGGAACTTGGCATAGTGATTCCACTTTGATTATTAAATTAGCTGTCGACTTGTACAAAATATGTAGCATAAAATTACAAGTTAAGGAGTTTAAATGTTGTTGAGACACATGTTGTGATTATTTCATTTAAGCATGCATGTAATGTTGGAAATTAGCTGTGATCGAATCATGATCATAGCAAAAAAAAAACAAAATTTTCTATAGTTTCTGATCGAATCTCGATAATTAAATAACTTGAATAATTAAATCAAATAATAAAATATAAAATCTTACCTAATTCGATTTTCCTATTGAAATCCTTTGAAAGCTTTTCGATGTGTAAGCCATGAGTTCTTCACCTGTCCAACGTCTAGCAGTATCCACGAAGCGGTTTTTCAACTATTGAGAAGACAAAGTAGAGTGCTAGCGATAGTTGTGTATTAGTCTATGTTTTTCTAAGTAATTGGCATGTGTTTCTTGCACAACAGTTTATTATTGTTATAGTTTAGGATTCATTTTGTATGTTTTTATTTGGTTTGATCTTTATTATTGTTCTTTTATGCTTGATGTTAATTTAGGGTAAGAATTGATTATTTCTATGTAGGATTGAAGATGAAGCAACTTAGAGATTAAGTTAGAGATCAAAGTGGAGAAGAGAAGAGGAGACATTTTGTTGCCAATTCCCATGATCGTGGGAACTATGATTTAAGGTACTACTCGAGACTCAATTAAGCTTAGGGTTTCTAGACTATAAAAGATAATTAAGCCTCTAAGGTTGAGGAGGATGAATACCCTCTGTAGAAAAGAGCTTCCTTGAGTGAAGAACACAAGTTTTGAGTCTTGAGGAAGGATCAAAGTCAAGGATTATCATTAAGATTAGGAAAATAACACATCAACATCAAGAATTACTAATTTTGGCAAAGAAGAGAAGGAGTTTCTCTATTCAATTTTCTATCAATTTTGTCTCTTCTAATCTTTGTATAATGGATTATTTGAGTGTTAATGGTGTTATGGAGACCATGAGTGGCAGATTTAGTTTTAGGGATTGCTTTTGAACTATTTTGTTAAAACTCCTATTTCATTTAATTTAATTGGGGACAATTAATTACACCTTGAGAGAGGATAGTTAATACATTTAGAAATCTTAGGTGAGGCATAATTCGATTAATAAAATTGGAGGGAGATAAAATAGAGAGAAAGTAATCTCTAGTCTTTAGATTCTTGAATTATGATTTTTCTGCAATTTTTGGTATTGTTCATTGTTCATTGTTAGTTTTTCAATTTTTATTTAATTTTTCAGATTAATTCCATTAAACAGTTTTCTTTCTTAAACAAAGTTTGATCTAAATTAAGTAGTGTCTGGGCATCAATTGTTGTGGGATCGATATCTGCTTTCTAACTACAAGTTACGGCCCATACACTTATGATTTTTTAGTATAAAATGAGTAGATTGTTTTGCATAGATTACACTCAACAAGTTTTTGGCATCGCTGTCGGGGATTAATTGTTTAGTATCTTGTTTAATTTAAATTGCTTTCCTTTAAGAATTTAATACTTTTCCTTATGTACTTGCAGGTGCATGGACAAAAGGAGCACATGAAGATCAATATAATTTAGTAACGACAAACTATCCAATATCACAAGACACATCTAGGCATATTAAAATAAGGAATGATACATATGAAGAGCTAGATGCCAAGAAGAAATAGAAAGAACAATGATGGAAGATAGTTATTATAGGGAGCAAGGAATTTTTACAAATTACAATGAGGTGCAGAATGGTTGGGGAAGTATCAATCCTTATTGGAACACGTACACTCCGGGGTGGCAGAACCACCCAAATTTCTATTAGTCCAACAATGCAAATACTTATATGGGACATCAAGACCTATTTGAATTTCATCAAGATGAGTCCAATTCATGGGATTCCAAATTTGACAAAATCATGGAGAATCTAACAGATATGGAAGAGAACCAGAAGGGGATGTCTTCCATCCAGAAGGAAAGTCAGAAGAGATTGGAAAAGAAATTCGATCAAGTTTTTGAAAATCATGTCATTTCTATTAATAACTTGGAGGCTCAAGTAAGACGGCTTTCTCGTCAGTTTTGTAAGAGAAGTGTGAAAGACTCTCTGAGCAATATGGAATTATATCAAAGAGAGCAACATGAGGCTATCACTCTTAGAAATGGGGAAGAATAAGAAGGACCAATGGAAGACCATGCTAAACCTTAACTTATAGAAGACCAAGGAATCAAGAAAGAGAATGAAGAAAAGAACTCTATCTTTTGTATCCAATCATGTTCGTTATTTTGATGAACTCTACTTCTTCTTCTTTTTTTGTTTATTTATTCATTTGATTCATTTAGTTATGATTACGCTTGATTTGGGTTTGATTGATGTTTATTTGAATTGTGATTGAATTTCAATTTGTTTTTTTTCAAATTTCTTATTGATGATATTATTTTGATGTGTTTATAGGTTGTGGGATCATGGAGAATACCTGCTAAGCTTGGAAGTAGGTTTAGAAGTGGAAGAATCACCCCATCCCACGATCGTGGAAATTGGAGTGATTCCTACGATCGTGGGAATTCTGTCGTGGGATTAAGCTCCAAAAATTCCATCCGGAGGGAAATTTAAGTTTCCCTCCCGTTTCCTCTTCAACTTATTCTTGAAAAAATTTTCACTCTGTGTCTCACTAACCCACGAAAATCTCCTCCCACTCTATAAAACTCTTCATTTTCTTCTAGATTCTTGGTATTTTCGTCATCTCTTTTCATTAATCTTACAATCCTTTACTCTTTTCATGCATTAATCATTCAAATTAGTAGTGTAGTATAATACAACGAGAGTTGGCGACCTATAGACTTACAATCATCACATTAATTGATTAGTTAAAAAAGAGTTCTCTACTAAGATAATTGATCACTTATAAGATAGTTTAATAACTGGTTAAATTGATGAAGTGATTGTGTAGGTTGAGAGATCATCCAATATATTTCATTTAATTTGATTAGAGACAATTAATTACACCTTGAGAGAGGGTAGCTAGTAGATTCGGAAATCTTAAGTGAGGCATAATTCAATTAATAAAATATGAGGAAGACAAAATAGGGAGAAAGTAATAACTAGTCTTTAGATTCTTGAATTCTGATTTTTCTACATTTTTGGTATTGTCTATTATTCGTTGTTAGTTTTTCAATTTTAATTTAATTTTCTAGATTAATTCCATTAAACAATTTTCTTTCTTAAAAAACGTTTGATCTAAATTAAGTAGTGTCTGGGCATCAATCCTTATGTGATTGATATCCACTTTCTAACTACAAGTCACAACCCGTTTACTTGCAATTTTTAAGCATAAAATGAGTATATTGTTTTGCATAGATTACACTCAACAGCTAGCTCCCTTATGCTAATTCCCTATTTATAGAAAAAGCATCAAGGTTTTTAATTTTTTGTTAAAATTAAATGGCTCAGTCATTATTAAAGTCAAACTTTAATTATAATTAATTTAATTTTAATAAAAATCATATATCTTATATTTGATCCCTAAAGTTTCTCAAACTTTATATTTAAATCAATTTATATTAAAATTTATAATTATAATTAATTCTATTTTAATAAAATCAAATATTTCATATTTAATCCCTAAAGTTTCTCAAAATTTATAATTAAGTCCAACTTAATTGAAATTGGTTTTTTTCTCTTTCAAACTGCTCTATATATGTGACCCATTAGGTTCCTAATATATTAGCAATGATTATAAATTATAATTCTAATTCATAATTAGAATCAGATAAACTAAAACTCATTTGCTATCTCCAATTTATAATCATAGATCAAGATTTACGTTTAATAATATGTTATAAGCACCCAAATATCAAGAATGTCAAAGTGGTTTAACTTAACATGTCTATGCATGGTTATGATATATAATTTAATCATTTCATCATCCTATGTTTCAATTGGATACAATATGGATATAACCTCTATTCTTTTGTATCCAATCATGTTCATTATTACTAATTAGTAATTGATATTTGAAAACACCTTTTTAAATGTCAATTCACTCTGGCCAGAGAATTCCATAAATCTCTACTAATTAAGAACAGTAGAACATTCTCTTCATTTACTTTAGAGTGAAGAATCGTTTATTGACTTACTCAACTATCTCCATAGGGTTTGTGTTGCATCCAAGTACTACCGACCGAATTATCCTATGAAAGTTTATAAGTACCATCAAAACATAATAATTCCCATATAAGATCCCTTGGGAATCTTAAGTCTAGGGATTAATTATACAACCATCATTATAAGGAAATCCATAGACATATAACTAATATTCCATTTGGGATCCTCGTAGTCGGGTTAGTTCATTGGACTTATTCTCTGATAATCACCCACACATTAGTTTAAGTACCTCCATACTTTAATTTATGAGATCAATTACTTGCTTTATAAAAAAGAAACATAATGTGTGCTAGTTTTACCATTTTGTCAATATCCTATCTTAATGAAACTACAATTAGGAACATTTAGGAATAATACGTAAATGTAAATTAAATCTCATAATTATGATCTCGGCATAATTTCAATTACATAATGATTATTTCAGGGATTTTTCCTTTATAATTAAAACATCAAATGTAATTAAGTTAACACATAAGGATAAAGAATGCCTTTTATTAATTAAATAATAATGTTATACATCAAATTGCAACCAATCGATTAGCTGTAATGGCATAAACTAACAATCTCCCACTTGTACAAAAGTCAATTGCCTACGTATATAATATGATATCCATCCATATATCGATCATGCCTCCTCTAAGGATATGGCTTAGCAAGAGGATTTGCTATGTCTCTCGCTGTTCAAGTGAAAATTCCTAAGTACATGTTTGGACCGTTGATGAGACCTTAATTGCTTTACTTATGTAATGGTGTAGTTATTGTCCACCAGCTTTAAAGCGTGGACACTTATACTTTTGTGCATCCACAATCATGAAAAATCAATAAATGCTCCACTAGCTTTAAGGCTTTGGTAGGACATTTAGTTAAGTTTAAGGCATGTACTAGGGTCAACACAAAAATAGGCAAATAAAGCTCATGGAGGCTTAACAAAGGGAAAATTCATATCAATAGGTAAGCTATTTGGCTAATGTAACTTTTGAAAAAAAAATGCCTATATCATTTTCATGTTAGCAAATGTGATAAAAAAATATGGTCTTAAATAGCAAATTAAAGCATAATTAGGATGTATATGTCCTGAAGGTCACACACAAATAAAAAGACTATGAAACTGATATAGATGTATCAGTTTAAAGGCTTAAAATCTCACTAGCTTGTGTGTACCACTAGTCACTACTCTTCTAAAGATAATGTATATTGATCAATCATAAGGGTAAAAGTACATGCTCCAGTTGCCATGAATTTTTCTAGTCAATTCACTCTCTAATCACAACTATATAGTCCTAGAAGCAATAGAAAAAGAAAAAATGTTTATTCGTTTGTATTGATTCTCTTTCTTTTTGTTTAAAAACTTAAAAACAAGTAAAATATAAGAAAAAAACTTAAAAAAACACATGCATATTCTAACAAATGCAAAAATGTAAAGGAAAAGAAATAAACTTCCCTTGGGATGCCTCCCAAGAAGCACCTTTGTTTATTGTCATTGGCTCGACTCCATACTTTCCTAGTTGCGATACAAAATTCAAATCTTCAAGTGTCATAATTTATGCTTTCTCCATTTAAGGTTCTTTAGGATAGGGCTTAAGTTAATGATCATTCATATTTAGTGTCTTCTCTATCCACATACTCTTAATCTCTACCGAGTCCCTACACTTTTGAAAATCTTCAGTATCTCTTCTCCCTTTTTCTCCTTGTTAATTTCTCTAACCTGCTAGGTAAAAGTGAAGGATTAGTGTCAACAACAATAAAGGGCTTAGCGATAGCGTGTCGTTACGCTAGTCAAAATTAAAACTAGACTACTACTAATATAGTGGTGAGTCTAGGTCAATCCTGTAAAGAGTGTGTGTAAAGTTGTTGAAATGAAATTAATCAATGTTTAGGTTTAGGGGGTTTTGTTTTAGAAATAAGAAAATAAAATAAAGCTAAAATAACTAATAAAAGCAATTTAAAGAAAATACGTAAAAAAATGATAAAAGTGGGGAATTCGAAAAGAACCCGGTTCTTTGGTTCAATCTCAGCCTACAACTTGATGAAACATATTTAAATTATTTGTTATTCTCAAACTTATTATAAAAAACTATTAATTGTGGGTTTATAATTAACTCTAGTTTTTCGTTAGCTAGTATTTAATCAACATACAATTGTTAATTAAACCTAATAACCACCAAATAACCTAGGATACGATCCCTAGATTCAATTGAGCAGTAGCATTACGAATCAAGGAAACTAATTAACCAAGGCAATAACAACATATGATGCATCATTTAATCTAGGTTATATTATCCCTAATGATTATAAATCATTAATCACTAAACATGAATTCCAAATATAATAATTACGAATTATATCAAAATTCTAGCAATGGGTTTGTAAATAAACAATCTAATAAAGGCATTCAATTCATCTTTTCATAATATAAATAGGTATACAAAAATAATCGGACAATAACATGAATTCAATTATCCATGCACAAAACCCAAATCAATTAACATAAAATAACACAATCAATTTCTAAAGAGAGAAAGAATTAACAAAAAAAAAGAAATATATTTAACCCAGGTTATCGATGTCGATATAACCTCTGAACCGATTTCGAGATGTCTAGCCCTCCATAGGTCTCTCCCAGCTGAGAGCTTTACCCCTCATCTTCATTAAAATCAAAAGCTAACAAAAAGTAATTGCTTCAACCCCAAGAAAGAACCCCCACTGAAGACCACTCTCACTCTTGCTACTGTTATGATTTTTATTCAAAACCATCTCCTCAATCCATCATGCTATCTATGTTTTTATTATTTTCCCACTAAGCATGATTTACTCCTACCCAATAACAATGTCTTGCTCCTTCTTTTGTCCTCCTACGCTGTGTCATTTTGTCTAAAGTTTTTAACCCAACTGCTGCTTTGTCATTGTGTTTTGGTGTGAAATGTCTGCGCTTAAGGATGTTGTTTGCGTGAGTTTACGTTTCCCTAACAACGTGGAAACGAAAACGTGAAACGCAAATGTGCCTTACTTACTTGTATCATGATGCTGTCATTTTTCCTTATTGCTGGTGCCATTTTGCTTCATGCTTCTAATGTTGTTGCTTCATTTAATCCCTTAGCTATCCACCTGCTGCAATGTTTCCTCCATGTTTTTCTTCCTTTTTTAGTCCAACATTCTTGCATGCAAAAACATGTAATTTCCCTACATTTGTAAGTTGATTTCCACCAGCCCTCTTCCATGGGTTTTATGCTTTATCTTGTCTTCTCGTGATCTAATTTTCTTCTTTTTATTCCAAGAAGACAAGTGAATATTAATCTTCAAAAAATGGCCCAAATATTGTGCTTTCAACTCATTTTAATTTCTTTGCTCCCGAATTGTGTCTAAAATCACATATAAGTTAAAGAGAGTATCTTAAGCAATTTTATGTCACTTAGTGTTATGAAATAACTAAACAATCAATTAAGCACATATCAATTTCCTCCACACTTAGCTTTTGATCTTCCTCAGGCAAAACGTCAAAATTAAGCTAATAGATCTAAAAACATTGACGCATTTCCCATATGTTCTAAGAATATATAATCATAAACAAAAATGAATGACTTTCAAAAGTCATAGCAAGAACTTAACATTCCAAGCTTTTACTCGTGATCAATCAACATTCAATACCTTTAAAAACCAACCAATCTAAAGGTAGACTTAGAAAATGTGTTTAAATAAGATACTTCGAAAATGTGTTTAAATAAGATATGTTCATAGGTATACTCAAATACTATTCATAATCAAGACATTCCACAACTTTGCATATCATTTTATTTCTCCACCACTAATGTTGACATGCAAAATCATGGACCAAAGGACTTTTCAAGGTTATAATGTGGGCAAAGATAAGGTGAGATGTATTTGGGTCAAGTAGCATGAAATTCATCAAAGCTAGTGAAACAAAAGTAACACTTAATATACTATCAAGTGCAAAAATCAACATTCACTCACAATTGTATACATCAACTATGATGAATGCAAAAATAAGTTTTACAACTCAAACTTAAGCTCTCATACATAAACTAAATGAAGTATATACCAATCCAAAGGGTTCACTCATACAATTGATAAAAATATATTGATACCACAAAGAGTGACCCTTCCAAGCCAACATCTACCTCATATTCAACATACTCAAATAACCCATTCAATGAAACTTTAGGAAGATGTATTAAGTATGAATAACCTTGCAAACCAAAAATGCGCTCCCTCCTTGATACATTTATTTAAACATTTATTTTTCTTTTTTTCTTTTTCTTTTTCTTTTATTTTCTTTTTCTTTTCTCTTTTCTTTCTTTCTTTTCCTTTCTTTTCTTTACTCTTATAAAAATTAAAATGAACTACATCAATATGGGAATTTTAGTTATAAGACATAAAATAGCATCCCAACATTATAACCAACCCACGCATATGCATACCCCACATTTAGAAGTTTATACATCCACAAACTCAAAAATCAAAAAATGTTCCAATAGCTTCATGACCTAGGAAGGACATTTGGTTAGGTTAAAGTACGTAATATGGCTAATACACAAAGAAAAAGCAAATGAAGCTCAAGGGGGCTTATTAAAACGGAAAATCATATAATGGGTAGGCTATTTGGCTAATATAGTTTGGAAAAGTATAGAATGCCTACTCATATCCATGTTAATGCATATGATAAAAATATGGTCTCGAATAGAAATTTAAGGCAAAATCAAGATGTACATATCATGAAGGTCACACGTTATCAAAAGCCAATAAGACTGATATGAATGTGTCAATCCTATAAGGCTCAAACTCTTACTAGCTTTGTCTACCACAAGTCACTACTCTTCTAAAGATAATGCACATCGGTCAATTACAAGAGTAAAAGTACATACTAAAGTTGCTATGAAGTTCTCTAGTCAATTCATGCTCTAATCATAACTTTATTGTAACGTACCACTCCCATAGAGCATAAGCCCGAACTTACTAGAGGATATTTAAAAAAATAATATACTAAAATGATATATTAGGACAATCAAATTAACTCAATCCGAATCATCAAACATATCATAAGCATTTAAAACATTCATTTCTTCCCATTTCTTTCACAAACATACAAAGTCACATATGTCATTATAATTCAGAATCCCCATATACATTAAACAATAGTTGAGAGTTTAATCTTAGTACACAAATGTGTAACATGATGTGGGAAGCTAATGCAAAAGACTATAACTAAACTCTGTAAGTATTAACATCTACTAGATCGCTTAATAGCTAGAACTCTCCTAATCCTAAAAAACAATGATACAATTTTGTTGAGTTTGCAAATTCAGTAAGTGAACCATCATCGATGCACTCATACAGTTAAATCACAAAGACAAGTTATATCACAATTTATCACACTTCAACTAGTACATCACATAAGCCAGTATTGCATATCACATCACATTCTCCATTAAATTCAGTTGTGTTTCACCATTTCAAAACAATTCAATAAATCTTTTCAATTCAATCATATGATGCATGTAGGGATGCATATGTAAATGCTCGTGTGTTTTCATTTTCATTTTGCTTTGTTGTGACCAATTGCCTATCAACACAATTTGTTGTCTGGTACCCATTATGGATACTGAGTTCATGGTTAAGCCATACCTATTTAGATACCAAGTCTATGTTATTAAAGCCTGAGGCTCTTTTTCATAATTCTGAGCTCAAAGCTCTTTTCTACACATCGATCACTTTGGTCATAACTTATTTATTTAATCATACATTTCAATATGATGAGATGCATCATTTCATATGCTATGTTTTCATTACCTTTCATTTCGGTGTGCTCATGCCATATAACTAACTCCTCGAACCTAAGTATGACATTTATCAATTAATTGTGCAAGCATTTCATATTAAACATACAATTCATACCAAAGCACATATAAGTGAGTTTACACATCTAATTTGACTCACAATACACCATAGAAATGTTATTGCCTCAATGTTGTGGTAATGTCTAAATGTTGACGATCATCTTGTGGATCTATCGTCGTGCAATACATACACACATAGTTCCCAAATAACTAAGTTGTTTAATCATATAAATATATAATCATGCACATGTATATGTTTCATGTTTCATTGCATGCTTAATTGACTTTCCGGGTATGTATTCTTATGCATAGATCTTGACTACCATTTTGCAATCAGGTTTATACCTTTAAGTTAGCTTGATTTACTCCAAATTCATCAATCATACATTCCTCTTATCCTTGTACCATCTTATGATCAAAAAGACTCTTATAACACACTCATAATTGTTAATTTAAGTCTGGAATTTCAGCAAGCTAGATCTACACATTCACCAAACTTTTTCTAGCAATATATATTCATACATTTATCCAATTCCTATTCATAATTACCCCATGTGCTTGGATGTTCATTCATCCATACCTTATACACATTACTCATGTCCTTAAGATCATGTTTGCAATGAAAGAACACATTTATTCCTTTAACAAGTCATAATTTCCAACTTTGAATACAACCACATCAAAACAGACCATTCTTTAGGTTATGACATCAATTAACTACATAAACTTATCAAGCTCTTAACCAATTAATCAAGCAACAATCTAGGCTCATTCCTAGCCTTAATAAAGTCCATATATACCAATTTAGATTGATTTTTCTCAGCTGGTCCGACATGTACATAGCGCTGAAATTAAAATTCCAGAATTTGTCATCAACATCGTTAATGTGTGTAACTTTACTACCTTCAATACTTCACAAATTTAACAAGCTTAGAGACATCACTAACACCTGAAATTTTCCAGATTTCATTTCCTTTAAGGTTATTTCATTTCAGGTTAAATTAACTTCTATATTGGTTACACTAAGGCTTACAAAATTCTGTTCACTTCTTTATTAACAATCACTTTTTACAAACACACCTACAGCTCTAATTTTCCAGATTCAAAAACACCTTAATAACACCTATCTTTAGCATGAATTCCTCATCAGTTATAATTCATATCCGAACTTAGATCATCCATATAACATCCCATAAACTAATGTTTTCGTACATGCAAAAAGAGAACAGAAAAGTACCCTTTCATTCTTTATTTTCCAACACATCTTCAACACCAATACCACATTCAATCCATCCCTAATTAGCCATAATAAAAATTCTGCTAACATATACCACAATAGGTCAGTATTTCACTTGATTAGCTTGAATGGAACCTCAAATGTCAAGCTTGTTTAGCTTCACATGCAAGAACATTTCAAGAACATTAAGGGGGGTGTGATTGTTCAGCCATGACCAGAAAATGAAGACAGCAGTATATGTCACAATGTTCTGCATCTATAGTTATCTTTATAAAGGATTTTGCTTGGATTTTGGATGGTGAAGTACAGAACTAAGGTACAAACTCAAAGATGTGGGTTATAGGTGGGTTTTGGCAATGAGAGGGAGGAGAAGGAAAGAGTATACGGCAGAAATAGCAAAGCAGATGACCGTGCAATATTTTAAGTCATATGGTGTAAGATGAGTGTTCTTTCTTCAAGGACACTTGTCATATAATTAAGCAAGATAAATGTCCTCCTTTTTGACTTCCAAATGTCACTTAATTCCTAAGGCATTTGTCACTTAATTTTCCAAGCCATTTTCAATCATTTTATAGGCTTAGTCATCCTAAATTTCCACATGTCAACTTGTCTTGCTACTTGAAATTTTTCCTACGCTAAATGTACATATTAATCCATTAATCTTCCAATTGTGACAAATAAACTCCGAATTCCTAATTGTAACCCATCAATTCTTTTTATTGGTAAACCAAAACACAAGACATTAGAAATGCAAAATCAGGTCACAATTATTTAAAAACTTTCTTACCCTAGAACAAGTCAATTGAGTGTACATCAAATATTTGCATTTTTTGTAAATCATAATTCATATGTATATGCTAATATTATGCATGTGAATGAATTCATAAAATTATCTCCTAAATACACAAAATTAATTCTATAATGATGTGACTTATGTGACTCAATATTTTAACACTCTAACCCACAGTAGTTTTTGAAACTGACTATTACAATTCTACCCTCCTTAAGAAATGCTGTCCTTGAAGTTCTTACCTGATTGATCAAATAGATGGGGGTAATGTTTTCGCATTTTCTCCTCAGTCTCTTATGTTGCTTCCTCTCTTGAATGCTTTCTCCAAAGGACTTTAACCAAATGAATTACATGGTTCCTTATTGCTTAGTCTGATATCCAACTATTTTAACTGGTTCCTCTACATAACTCAAATTAGTTGCTATCTCAACCTCCTGTGCCAATAATACATATGTTGGATCTGACCGATATCTCATGAGCATACTAATATGAAATACATTATGAATTTGAGCCATTTCTGGTGGTAATGCTAATTTATAAGTCAATGGACATAATTTCTCAGTAATCTCATAAGGACCAATATACCTAGGGATTAACTTTCCTTTTTTACCGAACCTTAGCACTCCTCGCCAGGGCAACACTCTCAAAAATACCTTGTCTCCTACTTGGTATGCCATATCCCTCTGGTACTGATATGTATAACTCTTTTTCCTATCTTGAGCTGTGTTAATCCTATTGCAGATCAATTTTGCCTTATTAGCGGTATCTTGAATCAACTCTATGCCTCCAATAATCCTTAGGCCTTCTTCATCCTAGTACAAAGGTGCTCGACACCTTTTTCCATATAATGCCTCGTATGGAGCCATACCAATACCACAATGATAATGATTATTGTATGCAAATTAAACAAGAGCTACATAATCATCCCATGCTCCTTGAAACTTTAAAAAACACGCCCTAAGCATGTCCTCAACAGTCTAAATAATCCTCTCACTCTGTCCATCTGTCTAAGGATCAAACACTGTATTGAAATTTAACTTTGCACCCAATGTTGTCTATAGGTTGCCCCAAAATCTGGAAGTAAATATGGGATCTTAATCTAATATAATAGATATTGGGACCCCATATAACCTTACTATCTCATTTACATATCTTCGAGCTAACTAATCTAATGTGTTATTCTCTCTAAGAGGTAAGAAATAAGCTGATTTTGTCAATCTGTCAACAATGACCTATATAGCATCATGTTGTCTTGGAGTTCTCGACAAACCCATAATAAAATCTATTGTAATCCTCTCCAATTTCCACTCTAAAATTGGTAATAACTATAGTTTTGCAACTAGTGCCTGATGCTCTACCTTAACTTGTTGGCATGTCAAACACCTGGCAATATACTCAGCCACCTGCTTCTTCATCCATAGCAACCAAAAATGTTGTTTCAGAGTATTGTACATCTTGGTAGTACCAAGATGCATAACATAGGTTGCTCTATGTGCTTCCTTTAAATTTTCTTTTCTCAGACCATCAACATCTAGTACGTATAATCTCTTATTCAACCACAATATACTATTTCTCAACTCAAACTCAGAATTTGGATTCCATTTTAACTTCTCTACAATCTTCACTAATTCTGGGCCCTTGCTTTGAGCTTTTCTAATCCTATCATATAATACTAGCCTAAGTTTAAACGTAACTAATAATGCTTCATTTTTCCCCAAACTTAGCTCAACATTTAGTGATCTCATTTAAATTAGATTTGGTAACCTCAATGCTTGAATTTATGTTACACTGCTATTGGATTTCCTGCTTAATGCATCAGCTACAACATTAGCCTTACCTAGATGGTACTCTATCGTGCAATCATAATCTTTAAGCAACTTAATCCACCTCTTTTGTCTCACATTAAATTCCTTTTGACTTAAAAAATATCTCAAACTTCGATGATCCATAAAAATTTAAAACGTTTCACCATAAAAATAATGTCTCTAACTTTTTCAAAGCAAATACTACTACAGCAAGCTCTAAATCATAAACAGGATAGTTGAACTCATGAGGCTTTAACTGTCTCAAAACATAAACAATCACTTTACCATACTGTATCAAAACACATCCTAACCCTTAGTGTGAAACATCACTATTTACAACATATCCTCCAAATCTAGATAGAATAGTCAACACCGGTGCTGTAGTTATTCGGTGTTTTAACTCCTCAAAACTCCTATGACATTCATTAGTCTATTGAAAAGGTACCTTCTTCCTCAAGAGCTTTGTCAAAGAGACTGAGATCAATGAAAATCCCTCAACAAACCTCTTGTAACAACCTGTTAGCCTAATAAAACTTCAAATCTCTGACACATTTCTAGATGTTTCCTATTTCATCACTGCCTCAACTTTCTTTGGGTCTACCTATATGCCCGGTCCAGATACTATATGACCCAAGAACACCATCTGATCAAGCTATAATTCACACTTATTGAACTTGATGTACAATTGCTTCTCTCTCACCATCTATAAAATTAACCTTAAATGCTCATAATGTTCCTCTCTACTCCCCGAGTACACCAAGATATCATCTATGAATACAATAACAAAGTGATCTAAGGTTGGAATACTTTATTCATCAAGACCATAAAGGCAACCGGAGCATTCGTCAATCCAAAAGTCATCACCAAAAACTCGAAGTGTCTATATCTGGTTCTGAATGCACTCTTTGGTACATTGGCTTCTGCTATTTTCAATTGACCTCAAATCTAGTTTAGTAAACACCTGAGCTCCCTATAATTGATTGAGTAATCATCTATTCTTGGTGGGGGATACTTGTTTTTCACTATCACCTGATTTAATTGCCTATAATCATTACACAATTTCAAAGTCTCGTCCTTCTTCTTTACAAACCAAACAGGAGCTCCCTAAAGTTACACACTGGTCTGATAAAACCCTTATCTAACAACTCCTGCAACTGACTTTCAAGTTATCTAATTTCCACAAGTGCCATCCTATAAGGAGGAACAGATATAGGAGAAGTACCTAGGATAAGGTAAATGTTGAACTCCATTTCCCTATCTAGTGGTAATCCTAGTAATTTAGTGGGAAAGACATCTAGAAAATACCTAACAACAGGAATATCCTATAATGTCTGCTCAACTTGGGTATTAGTCACATATTCTAAATAAGCCTCACATCCACTTCGAATCAGTCTAAAAGCACTCATTGGGGTTGTAAGGGGTGATGTCAGTTGAAAGTGGTAAAGAAAATGAAGTGAAATTAAAGCAAATAATCAAAAAGTTATGAATGGATATGGAGTTCGGTTCTCAATTCAATCTCGACCTCTTATTATTCTCATACCTCTCATAGCAACTATTAATCATAGCTTAACAACAAGCTTTGTTAACCTTGGTTTTCCTTTAAGTCGTTTTTAGTTAAAACAAACTCTCTAACTAAAGCTAGCTATCAAACAACCTAGAACAAAGTCTCCATATTTACTAGGATAGTCACATTATGAGTTAGGAAAACAAATTAATCAAGGTAACAATCACATAAGTTTGGGTCATTTAACTAAGATTACGTTATCCCTAATGATTCGACACCATTAGTTGCCACAAATGACTCCAAATACAATTATTACATATTGTATTCAAGATTCTAGCAATGGGTTTACGTAGAAACAATCTAATAGAGCATTAAGATCATTCTTACATAAAACCCAATTCAATAAATATAGGATAACATAAACAATTCCTGAGCGAGAAAGAACACAATAAACAATAGAGAGATACCCAAAGTATGTCTTCGGCAACTGGAATGGGAAAGACTAGCCCTTCATGGGTCTCCAAAAAGTGTGTGCTCTACCCCTCATTTTCTCCCAAAAACCATCCATTTTTCTTTAGCAGCTCAAATGTCTGTTTTGCACTTAAAATTAGGGTTTTGGGTAAATTTGTGTATGTCTTTAAAAATGCCTAATTCGGGGACTTATCATGTATCTTCCGAATCATCTTCAAATCTTCATTTCCTTGCATTTTCTTATCCCATCCTCACCCTAATCTATCTCCTTCTTGTTTTACAAGGACAAGTGAGTGTGAACATCAAGAGGATGGCTCAAAAAATATGCTTTTACCTTACTTTAGCTCTTATGCTTCCAAATTGTACCTACAACCAAATATGAACCAAAATGATTTTCTTAAACATTTCATAACATTAATCACTAAGTATTGTGGGATAAATGTATAATCAATTAAGCACATATCAAATTCTCTCATACTTAGCTTTTGACCGTCCTTTGGAAAAACAACAAAATCAAAGTCACAAACTAACCACTTTCACAGTTTCCATATTTCCTAAGAATGGATAACCATAAATAAAGAGGAATAACTTTCAAAACCATGACAAGGACCCAACATTCAATGCCTCTACTTGTAACCAATCAATAAGCATTCCATTTATAAACTAAGCAATTTAGAGGTAGACTTAGACAAAATGTGTTTAAATATGATAGATTCATGGGTACACTCATCCATCATTCATTATAGTGACATTCCATGACTTTGCATATCATTTCATTTCTACACCACGAGGATTCCATAACTTAACCCCCCCCCCTCTCACTTATTCATAAATGCTTATTAATATACACTGGGACAATGTACAAATTTAAGTGTGAGGATGAGTTTAATGAATTTTTAACGATTTTCTTTGAGCTGATTATAATATTCTATGAACTAATATCTTGAATTGGTTGAGATTTGTCCATGAGTACTTTATGTTATTGTTGAATATTGATTTGAATTAGTACGTAAAATGATGATAGTTAGAATAAAATTAGTTATCTAAGTCATATTTTTTGTAATCATTGAAATATTCGAGTTGAACAAAATTGCATATTATTTACACATATATATACCCATTTTTTGTGAGCTTTTTAGCCTAAAGAGCAAATTTTAAAAAAAAATTAAGCTTTTGTTATTCTTTCATGTGCGTTGTTGGCCCCTAAATTTTCTTTTATTTAGTTAAGCATGAATTAAATGAATAATGAGGTTTTGATGATTTAGTTTTGGAATTTAATTAT
>JAOSBN010000009.1:7315355-7352279 GCA_027563595.1 Erythroxylum suave
AGTCTATATATAATTCACCAATCTGTAAACGAAAATTAATTATCAAATACATCTTCTATTATTAAATCATGTTCTCTATATATTCTACTTTTCTTGGTTCTAAGACTAATGTTTCAACTAATATTAACCATTTAATCTCATTCATGAATTTTTTCTCTTGGAAACCTTAAGAATCGTTTTTTGCGATCATAGGATTTATGTCTTTATTTAATCAAACAAATCTAAACATTATGAAACTTCATTTCTTTAAATTATTTTTATTTATAAACTAATTTAAAATGATTAATTTTAAAATTTGCATTTGTCTATGTTAATATATTGTAACCGACGTTAAGGTAACATCTTTTTTTTTATTTTAGTGTCCAAAAAAAGACCTTTTCGTTTCATTTCATTCTCATTTAATGAGTTGACTAAATCATATTCCATATGAAAACTAAGCATGAAATTAACCATTATCTAAAGTTTTTTTTTCATGTTATCATAATTTACATACAAAACTGAACTTTAGCGATGTTACAAAATCGTTTATGCATTTTATGTCTGTAATACATTTCAAATATACCAAACAAAAATTTGAGTCACAACATTACTTCTAAAAACTAAAGAAATATCATCTTCAAAGAGCAAGCGTGAGTCTTTATTGGACACTGATCATTATCGATCTAGTAATATGAAGCAGAATCAGTAGATATTGAATAATTCAGACCTAGACCTACACCAACACCATAAGCTGATCCAGCTGCATAGGATATCCGGATAACCGAGTCTTCATTTGATCCTTTGTTTACGTTCGATAATCTTCCATCTAAAAAATAGAGAGAGATCGATTGCATGAGGGTGCATGGATTGATTTACAAATGACTCAACCTGATCATCCTTTACAGGACATCTTGTCCGAGTTCACTTCGAGCCTATATTTAATCTTTTCAAATAACACTTTATAATTGACGATGTCAAAATGAATAAATATTATTCTCAAATCAAAGGATAAACCATTCTGTAATAGAAGTACCATATTAGTCATTTGATAGCTGTTCTTATTCTATGCGTTTACTACTTATGTGGCACTAACTTATATGCTAATGATAAAGTAAATCGCTCTTTAATTCTATAAAAACATAATAAATTTAAACTTTATTAACTAGCTAAAAAAATGTAAAATAACATTATTTTAACAAATTTTATTTTAATAAAGTGTAATCGGCCGGCTATGCCCAACTTGCCAATAATCTTTCGTACCATAAGTCAGGCTACGGAGCCGATAGCCACCAACGTATCCCGACCCGTTGCCACTGAGAATGTGTTAATTAGACAATTAGTCAATCCTTTCGTCCTAGTTCAAATAATTGCAAACAGCAAAAAGGTTTTTTGTAGCGACTAGCGAGAGCATCTTTAGTTTTGGCTTCGTACTGACTTTTGGATGACAACTGTTACTGAACTAGTACGTACAACAACGATGCACCTGATCTGATTAAGGTAGAGTTTGGCAGGTTCCAGGCGGATCTGTGTCAATTTGGCAGGATTAAAGAGAACATTTCCCATTCTCTCAATAGAATCTAACTCATAAATTTAACTCGAAGGGAATATATTGGCTACACAACTGACTTCCTAAGGCTACTGCCAATGCAATTGTAATGGAGGAATGGTACTTGTCTTTTCTGGAACTAAGATGACTGCTTGATCGTGGTTTCCGACATTCTGGATTGAGCAAGTGAAAACAAATTGAGTAAAATGACAAGTTAAAGGCGTAATTAATGTTCAAATTAAAGAGAGAATAAAATATAGGTTGACTAAATCAATGAATCCAGATAATCGAATCTTGAGCTGATCCGGTCGGGGTATGCAAAACTGGACAACGCATTTTTTGTTCGACTTGACGGGACATTTGCGAAATGACCCAGTCCGGCCGTCGAAACACAATAGAGAATCTATTCTGAGATGGTCAAAATTTTAGTTAATATTGAGTGTATATTGTTAAATATATTTGTTGCAAATGTGAACACTTTAGGAGTGTAAACAGAGCTATTCTCGCACTCAAACAAGAAACTGCGACAAAGATCACGGGTCGCCTTGGACTTTGAAGATTTCCTATCACGCCCCAGCTTCTACCATATTGAATTCAAAGTTTATATGATTTTAGAAACCTCAGCCGGCATCTCAGGTTTAATCAGATAGAGTAGGCTTTCATTTTTTGTGTCGCTTGTTAGTTTCTTTGAAAATGGAAAAATGAGAGTATCTTTGACAGTCACTTTGTATGACTGCTAGAAGGTGCTAGAATTGTCATAGATTACAGCGCTTAGATCATTAGAGCCCTTGTGAAATGCCGAGTATTTCAGGTGTAGGGTATACCTCTCGCTACACTTGTGGGATAGACTAAACCAATTGTAGGGTGAGTCAAACTGAATATAAACCGCACAGTCTACACAGGATTCCTCATGGCTGCAACTGGAGGGCTGCTACGGAATAGCCTAGGCCTTTGATGTGGAGATTTTATACAGAATATTGACATGAGTGTGCCTCCAGAGGCAGAATTATGGGAGGTCCATTCAGAACTTACACTGGTATGGGATTAAGGATATCGGCAAGTAGTCATTGAAGTGGACTCGATGGAGGTTCTTAATATTCTCTTCACTTCCAATAGAGTTACGCCTAACATTTATTTTTTGTTGACAAGTATTCGAGGGTTGCTTCACTGCACTTAGAGGTTCAACTATAGCATATTCATCGGGAAGGAAACCAATGTGGTAATCAACTAGCTACCTTAGCAGCTTTCTCAAGGCTAGGAATGCAGTATTTGTGGGAACTGCCGTTCATTATTCGGGACGCATTACACCATGATATGTCTGGAGTGTTTTATTTTCGCGATCTGCGCTGAGGCGCACCTAGAGCCGAGAGTTTTTTTTCTCTAGATTTTCTTAGTTTATTTTCCCTTTTAACTCAAAAAAAAAGTTTATATGATTTGGGTTTCTGAACTTGGTTCCAGTCATTATTTTTAATTTAAGATTATAGAATTATGTAGAGAAAGGAAGGTTTACAATCACATAATGATGGAGGAAAATCTTAATTTTTTTTCTTTACAGAATCCAAGCTTCTAAGAAATGGGCAACATGGGACGATGCTTAACTGAAAAAAGAATATGATTGGAAGCCGAGAGTGGAGATGATTTCCTTCTCATCCATTCAATTTTAAAGGTTGGAATATAACTTCGGAAAGGGAGGAATATGTATCTTGGTTAAGAGTTCGTCTTTAAGCTATATTCAATGCACGACAAAACCTGGTGGTTAGTGCATAACAGGAAAAGAATGTACTTTCTTGAATTCAAAATTGTTCAGCATATGGTTGCGCGTTAGGGCTTCTTTGATACGGACCTACCTGGCAACTTCCTATCCCTTTCTCAGACATACCCTCACAGTGGAGTAGTTTGACGCATAATATTACAAAAATACTTTGTTACTAAATCTAACAGGATTAGTGGTTTATCCTAATTCCTTTTCACACCCCAATACAAGGTAGCATTATTTAATGGGTTTCCTTTGCCTTCACAAAAAGACACCGCTGTCGAGAGCTGCCTCTCCTCTCTCGTGTTGTACAATATTATATAACTCGCCAATGTTGACATGATGCTTTGAAATAAAATTCAGGCATAGACTAATTTCTCTCATGATTCTATAAGCTTCTCTCAGTTTGCTCTCCCAACTCTCACCTTCTTTGTTTTTATAATTTCTAACATTGTGTTTTAATTAAAAAAATTAAAAATTAAAAATTTTCATTTTTTTAAATCCGGACCATAGTTATAAAAATAAACGTGCGATACTTTTATAATTAAAGCTTTGACTAAACCTGCGCCTCACGGCTTCTAGAAGAAGATCGCGTAACTTGCTGCGTCACCAGCATTCAAATTCCTTGTCTTAGCCTACCCCCACAAAGCAACGGCCCCGATGTCTGCCATGTCATCCATAAAATAAGTAAGAAGCTTACGTGTTGAAATCCCTGCTTTAAAATCCTCCTTACTTTTGGCCCAAGAAAATCGCCTCGCGGGTTCTTTTCTCGTATCTGCAGCAAACAGTAAACACGACTCCTACGCTATTTAGATTTAGATCTCTTCTGCAAAACAAACATATCTACTGGGTCGACCTGGAACCAACAGAACTTCGAGTTCTCGCTTACCAGGTCGACCTGAATCCACAATCACTGTTTCCGCCATGAACCACCACCAGCAACGTGTTGTCCCGATGTTGGACATGGAGAGCCTCAAAGTCATAGCTCCTCTTGGTAGAGGAGCTAAAGGCGTGGTTTTTCATGTTCAACACCAGCTTTCCGGCGAGTGTTGGGCTTTGAAGGTTATATTGAGAGATGTCGTGGAGAGAAAGAACAAGGAAATTAGTGGTGGGAATGAGTACAAAAGGATTTGCTTTGAGCAACAACTTTTGTGTCGTTTCGATCACCCGTTGTTGCCTAGATTGCATGGAGTTTTATCCACCGACAAGATCGTTGCCTATGCTATTGATTATTGTCCAGGTCCTGATCTTCATCGTTTGAGACGGCAACAGACTGAGAAGATGTTCTGTATCGACATTATCAGGTCTGTTCAAGTTTCAAACTTTATTTCATTTTTCCGTGTTCTCGATTCCTGAAAAGTAAAATGTCCATTCTTTTCCAGGTTCTACGCTGCAGAATTGGTGCTTGCATTAGAATATCTTCACAAGTTAGGAATAGCATACAGGGATTTAAAGCCCGAAAACGTCATGATTCAAGACAATGGCCATTTGATGCTTGTCGATTTCGATCTTTCCACGAAACTTACTCCTAAAAATTCACAATCTTCCCCGTTTCCAAAGTCCATTCCTAAACACAAGTCTCCGCACCACAATAGGCGATTCTCTCCTTTACACCGATGTTGCAAGAAGGGTATAAAGCCGGACGAATCCTCCGACCAACCGGAGACCGATACGACCGAGAAGTCAAACTCATTTGTGGGAACAGAGGAGTACGTGGCACCGGAGATTATTGAAGGGCAAGGTCACGATTTCGCCGTCGATTGGTGGTCTTTAGGAATCGTTTTATACGAGATGTTGTATGGAGCGACGCCATTTAAAGGGTCCAATAGAAAGGAGACTTTTTATCGGATTCTTACAAAAGAGCCGGACTTGGTCGGAGAAGCGACGCCGCTGAGGGACTTGATCCGAAAATTACTGGTTAAAGACCCGAAGCAGAGGATCAGACTGGAGGGAGTGAAAGGGCACGAATTTTTCAGGGGAATAAATTGGGATATGGTATTGCAAGTTTCGAGGCCACCATATATTCCAACCGTTGAAAGTGGGAATATTAATGAGGGAATTGAAACCACCAAAAAAAATGACATTGAGTTATTTGTTCAGGGAATATTCGCAATTAGTAAAGATGACGATGAAAATGAAAACAGAAACGATGTGGAGGAGGAGGAGAAGAAAAAGGAGAACGAGGATGGGTTTAATCATGAAGAGAACAAGAATCAGGAAACCTGGGTTAAAGGATTAAGAAATCATCACAATTTTCATGTTTTCTGAGTTCTCTCATTTCTTTTTTATTTTTATTGTTTTTCTTGATAACTCTGATATTTTGTTGATCTTTGTATAGATGTGGAGGTAGAGAATGAGAAACAATGGGAAATGTGAATCCTAACTATTGTTCGATTTTCCCCAATCTTAATTACATATGCAAGCTCAAATTTTGTTAATTGTGATTACTTTGATTCTTTTTTTGTCTATTTCCTTAGTGTCTCATCTCTTTCTATTGCTTCCTACATCACGGTAGACCCTGTAAGAAATCCATTAAGTGGGATTTTGAACTGCATTAAGGCAATAATGCAACCCCGATAATACTACAAGTTCATTGGTCATTCGCGTAGTACCTAAGGTATCAATCCCTCGAGTGGGATAATCTAATCCTAAAATATAAGATCGGAAACCTTGTTGGAAATTATATCTTTCGCACCTTCATGTGTTGATTCCTT
The DNA here is from genome assembly GCA_027563595.1 of Erythroxylum suave. Classification (NCBI taxonomy): domain Eukaryota; kingdom Viridiplantae; phylum Streptophyta; class Magnoliopsida; order Malpighiales; family Erythroxylaceae; genus Erythroxylum; species Erythroxylum suave. The sequence continues at coordinate 7,321,348 of JAOSBN010000009.1, forward strand.
GTCATCTTGTTAGAAATTAGTGATTACCTTGACAATCTTCATTGTCTTGGTCAACTAAAAATATTTATCCAAGCAGGCAGGTACTAATTGGTCCTACATTGTGAAGTTGGTCAACGGAAAATATTTATCTAAGAAGGCATGTACTAATTAGTTCCACGTTGTCATGTTAACTAGGCTCAGAGAATGATATCATGCCTTCGATCTATGTCTAAGAGTATAGGGAAACAACTTGATTTGGACCGCATTTTCTGACATCTGATGATACCGGAAAGTATCACAGATCTCGAGGATGACATCTGACATCTGATAATGCATTGGGGTCCTCGTTTGCCAATACATAAAATTGTACATTTTGTTCAAGCATATTGAGGAGGGCCAGCTTAATCCGAAACGAGGCCGCTTGAACAGGCAGCCTAGCCACTCTTTGGTTCGCAACGTTGAACCTCGGCCTCATGAAGTCCATCAGGGTCCTCTATTGTCATCCTTAATTAGTTAGCTCCATGGTCTATGTTTTGTCGAAACTCCTTGGCCATTATTGATTTTCCGATTTCTTCTTCTTCTTCTCTCCGAGCTTTCTTAAGGGTTCATTCTAATCATGTGATATCCAAATCTAAAGTCTTTGTTGCACAAGTTGAACCTCTCGTAACTCTTGTATTCATGCAAGAGCACGATTTCTGAAATAAAAAGTAAGAACAAAACAAAAATTAAAACTAATCTAAATGCCTTAAACTATAGAACTAAATTATTGTTTCCTAGAAAACGACGCCAAAAACTTGATCACAGGTTTGTATATGATAAGTTTTACTATTTTTAACCTCGATAATACCGCAAGTGCACGATTTGTTCGTGTAGTACTTAAGATATCGATCCCATGAGGAGAGGTAATCTAATCTTAAAATCTATGGTCGAAAACTAATAAATAGATCTTTAACAGACAATGAAATAAAACACGAGAACTAAATAAATCAACCAAACCAAATCAAATAACAAAACAATAATTGACAATTAACACTTAACGAAAATAATCAACAAACAACAATTAACAATTGCAGCTTCAAAATGAGCAACAATTAATGGAAATTCGCTAATTTGTTTAACACTGATAACACACCTTAGAGGTCAACCTAGTGAGTTAACCAAAAGAAAGAAAGGAAAAATTATCTATCTTTAATGCTAACCTAACCAATTACGATTTATCGAATTAATAGTTCTAGATGATCTTATGATCAATTACTCCCTCTCAAGTTATGATTGAATCCTAAAGCATAAACCCTAATTAGATTATAGGAAGTTGTAATCTCTCAATTAACAACCGATTTAAAACCTAATTAGTTCTTAAGTTCTCTAATAAATAATTAGAAACTTATATGTGATATCTCTACACAAGATTTACCAACTTGATTTCTGAACCTATTAAATTACCTAACTCTTGTTAGCCTAATTTAATCATTTTTCTCAATTCACTCTCTCAGTTTATTATCGAGATATGAAGTGTAGAATTAAACCATAATTAATTCGATAAACACATAAAACAATTAAATTTTGTTAAATCAAAAATAATATTCCAAAGGTGAGTATAAAATATCAATCACAATTCAATTATACTATCAAACTATAAATCTCAATTGTATAATCAAATAAAAGTGAAATACGTAGGAAATAGAACTCGAATGGACTATGAGAGGCTACGACTTCAAGAAGCTTCTTATTCTGGGAAGCACGTCGAGTCTACGTCATCTTCCTCTTCTCTCTTCCTTCTTCTCTTTCTCGATCTCTCAAAGTTTTATCCCTTAGAGTTTCATCGTGGTGGCTGATCAAAAGCTCCCCCCTCTGTATTCTTCATGTTTTTTAAATACCTTGGCAGCCTTAGAGTTTATTCGGGGTCGAAACGGTCCAAAAATTTTCTCGAAACTTGAAGTTTTCACTTGTTTTCGTGTCTGCCCAATACAGGTCACGATCGTAGCCAGCATCTACCCCTCTCTGTCATGAGCATGACCCAAGTGCCACGATCGTGTCCAGGATCAGACCTCTTTATCACGATTGTATCCAGGTTCAGACCTCTCTGTCACAATCATGGCTAGGATGAAACCTCTCTGTCACAATCGTGGGGTAGTGGTTTCGATCCAAAAGTCTTGGAAACTTCTTCGTTCTTTGATGTTAACCCTGAAACACTAACAAACACATCAAGGTAACTCAAAAACATAACATTTAAGTACAAAGACTTAAACTAGCCCATGAAAACACTTAAGCAAATAAATTATCACAATTCTAACTTAAACCCACACCGAACACTCACATTAACACTTAATACATAACAAATAAAACCTTAAAATATGATGCAAATCACAACTATCATCCACCTAGTATTTTACTGATATTTCAATTATTGGCTAGTATGTAACTAGTGAAACCTCTGGTACTAATCGATACCTAAGGCAAGTACCAGAAGAGATGGTACTATTCCATTTTTGACTGATACAATACCTTTTGGTCAGTACTGGTTGGTATGGAATGGTATCTATATCACTGATATCGACTGGTATTCGAGAAGTCGTATTAGTACCAAGACTAAAATGTAAAATTGGAAAATTTAAGGACTGAAATTTTAAAAAGAAACTTTATTAGGATTGCCCTTTTCACACGAAGCTTCTATTAATTACTATTCATTGCGTCATCAGTTCATTGTCCTCAGCAGTTAGCTCATCTCCTCCTCCTCTCTTATGCTATCGTCCTGTTGCACACTCTCGCCTTTAGATCATTTGCCTCTCCTCTCCTTTATTGTTTCACACCATGATTGTTGTCCCTCTCACGTTGTTGTCCTGTCTTGCCACCTCTCTCCTCTACGTTATTGTCACACTCCTCTACTTTGTCGTTGCTCTCCGTCGTGCACTTCCTCTCCAATATTCGCTATCGTGACGTAATAAATCTTTATTTTTGGGTTGTTGATACATACGAACTTTCCATCCCCTTCCTACCATTTTTCGCCTCTCCAGTCCAGATCTACTAATTGCCTCTAGATCTATCCTGCGACTCCTGCCCTAACGCCCCATCTTCGCCAGTTGTTGCCAACTTATGCCCCATCGTTTCCACCGTCGAGTCTTGACTTATTGCTCGTGTTATGCTTGACCACTTCCTCATCTTTTTGTGCTTCTTACTATATAATATCTTACCTAATAATTGTGTTTTGTAAATTGTAATTGTGTTGTATGAAATACTAAAATTATGTGAAATTGAGATATTTGATAAAGACTGTTCAATTCATTAATGATAATGATTATGCTTATATAGCAACTACAAGAAGATTGCAAATGTAAGCATAATTCTTTTTATTGGGCTCTTGATGTTGCAAATCTTATGCTTCGAGAAAGGTATGTTATTGTCCTTTATAATTGTTAAGTTGAATATAATTTCTTGTAATTTCTTAATAACTTAATTTTATTTTTTTTACTTCGACTCTTAATAGAACAAGTAGTTCTATAGATCTAATTTAGCTTGATTATATCGATCTTTTAACGAATTGGATTTTTGAAGAATTAAGTTCGATAGATGACAATGACTTAAAAGATAATATTGGGTGAAAAAGTATTGACATGTCATTTGGTACAATGAATTTGAATGATAATGATGATGAGATTCTATTCAATGAAGAAGAAATTGTATTAAATGAAAATTAAGGTTAATACAATTTGAGCGAATATTCGATTGAATGAAGTTATACGTTTCCATTTCTTCTCTTCTTTTAATTTCACTTATATTTGATAAATATGTTAAATTTTATATATGTAATATAAATATAAAACTTTTAATTATAAATATTTTCGTTTCAAATTTTGCTTCTAATTCTAAATGATTGTGTTCCTAGATACAAACTCTTGTTGTAGTATTTATAGAGTCATGGAGCTTTAATGGGCTCTATATTTGATTTATTGAAATAATGATTCTTTATTATTTGACAAAATTATAACATTTTAAGTAATTTATATTATTCTTAGTTTTATGTTTGTATGATAATTAAACAATCTTTTCTATCTTAATTGTGGTTATTTTTATGTAAAAAAAGTATTAATAGAAATAAATAGGTTTTCATTTCAATATGATTCCAATATTTGACATGCCTAATTTGATAAAAATTGCATTAACATAAATTTTAAATAAATTTTCTTGTTGACTTGGACCATTAATCGGTTCTTTGATAAGATGGAGATATTGGCAGAAAGTATGTACCGGCAATGCGAGAAGCTAAAAATCAATAACAAAATAAATGGAAGTGAAATCCTAAAGTTTGAAGTACACATTAATTATGTTGACCTTTTCTTTTGGTTTCTTGTAATTTGAAATTAAAATAAAAGGACGAACCCTCACAATATCTTCACGAATTTGGCGTTTCTGCCGAGTCTTAATTTTCCATGTACATATATGTATCATTCATTTCACACCGCATCTAATCCATTATTTTAACTTTCAAGTTGGTCATTAATTATATAAAGAATTGAAGATATCATAATTTATCAATCCATTGACGGTGTAATTAGATGGCTGAGGCGTGACCACATTAGAGCTTCGCTTTCAGCATTTCGGAACTTGTTTCGAAGGTCAAATATTAAAATTTTGACGATGGGAAGTGAGAGTAACCGTGTTGAAATTGTGGATCAGCTTGCTCCCTAAGCTATCGAATATTGCTTAGGGCAAATCCCATTTTTTATTTATTTATCAGCGGTCTCTCTGTGCTGCTAATATAATCCTTTTAGTCATAGTAGATCAAGTCAAAGCATGGATTTTTTGAGATACATTTAATTCAATTTAAATTCCAATAATTAAATTTTAAATATAAATAATACATTGTTATTTTAATTTAAAGTTTTAACAGTTAATTGAGAGTAACAAATTTAGTTAGCCCATTACCGCATCTAAATATATAAAAGAAAAACATTTATATATATACTTATATGCCTCTTAGTTTTAGAAAGTCTAAGATAGTTTATCATTGCGCATAGAACAATCCTACGATAAGATTAGAGTTTATCGTAGAAAGAAAGAATGTAGTTGCAACTTAGCAGCAAAGTATTTAATTTCTTAACAAGAAAGAAAACAAGTAACTTGATTGGTTGATTATGTAGCATTTCGCGAGCTTATTAACTGCTTGTTTTTCATTTGGAAAAACAGTAAGACGAAACTCAAACTTTATGTATAAGGAAACAAGTTAGAGATATATAATATAGGATAGAAGAATGAGAACATAGGTAATGATAAAATAGTATTTTCCTCACAAGTTATATCAAGTCAATGGCTGTATAAACCGGGAAGCATCGATTGACTGGCACCGCTTTCTGCTGGAGAAAAATAGTGCAGTGAGTGCATCAACAACTGTGTGGCGTGCTCTTTAAAGTTTCAACAACCTCGCAAATGCTGCAAGCATTAGTCGTACATCAACAGCTGATAGTGGAGAAATAAGTGGATAAATTATTTTCGATGGAAAGGAAATTTCTGGATATTTGAAAATAAACAAAAAAAAACAATTATTTTTAGATTGAGAAGCACAAATTCATTCAAAAGTCAAGTTAGCAAACTTTATTACCGAAAACAAGTCAATTCTTTTAATGAATCCAAATTTCAACTTGTTAAGTTGGAACCATAAGCTTATGGGTAAAATGGTCTATTAACCCTAAGTCCTCCCGCTCTTGGTTGCTATCTCAATTACTGAGGATAAAGGAGAATATGAGTTCTGAAACTTCATGCAAGGCAGGGGATGAAGAGAAGGTTAGTTTTTGATATGATAATTACTCAAAAAATGGTCTCTTAATCTAATCACATTGCAGTTCAGCTCTTAAGGCATCTGCCTTTAAAAGCTTTTATCAGGGAGGGTTAATGGGAGGAATTCCTAGTAGAAATTAATCATCTGCAGCCTACCTACCCCATAACCTATTAATCTCTAACCACTGTATTTGGAGAAACCACCCACAAGGTATTTTCATAACAAAAAATTGCAAGGATTGGCTGTTTCAGAGGAATACCAAGGTGGAATGTTGTGAAGTTATATGACATAAAGAGCTAAGGCTGAGCCATTCATTCATCATATGACTTACTAATCTAAACAAACTTAGCACTATGGATCGACTCTCCTTTCTAAATTCAAGAGTGGATTGTGTCTTGTGTAACTCAGGATAAGAAAGTAGGGATCATCTATTTTTCGAGTGTCCCTTCTCGAAAGACATTTAGTCTTGGATAAGACACAAATGTTTGTGGTCTCTAAGCACATCTCATTTCACAGTCATCATGCAGTGGTTCAGCAAACTCAAATCAAAATTTCAACCTAATTCTCTAATCAACTTAATTTCCTTTTTGACTTGCATTAAGGAAATATAGGCGAAAAGAAACATGAGAAGATTCCACCCTTCCAGTACAACTTCACATCAAGTCAGAGAGTGCATATTTGATAAAATTAGAGAACATATTATCTCCTCGGCCTCTATCAAGGGAAGCTCATCCCATATTGCAAATGTATGGAGAATATAAAGAAACATGTAGAGCAAAAGGCAAATAGGGAAGCATATATAGAAAATAGAATACATTTCGATACTAACATCTTCTATCAAGATGGAAAGCACAGGGAGAAGGGCTTACCGTTCTAGCAGTCAGAAAGGAAGCTATTGAGGCTTGTGAGGGATGCTTACCCGTTGGAAACGAATGAGCTTCTCAGAAATGCTTCTTCCTAGTCGTGTTTGGCTTGAAGAATCTCCGCTGTCCTCCAGTCCTTGACATCGATAAAAAGTTAATTTTTGTGTAAAACCATACTTATAAATAAGGGTTTTATACAGAATTGTTTTACCTGGGTAGTGGATCATCCCCCCTCCCCTCTGACCTTCATAGTAGAGTGAATCCCTAGAGCAGTGTTTGTTGAGATGAGAAACAAAAATGTTAAGACCTAATCACGGTAAAACATCGCGACCTTGCAATAGAATATGTTTCATATGCTTGAAATCTCCTTAACGTTGAGCTAAGTGTAGAAGAACTCTGGTGAGACAAACCGAGAGCCACAAACCGCCAACACTTTGACATCACCATCACCTTCCCTCCCAAATCGAGAAGCTTCTAAAGTTATCGAGAAAATGGTCGGTTCGTTACACCCTAATTGGTCTCCTGTGTTAGTTAAACGACCATGTTTTGATTATTTGTTGTTAAACATCATCGTCTTGGTCTTCTATGTTAAGTTCTAAAAGGGTCGTTTCACGTGGGTGAGACCCTCTTGTTCTAAACATTCCCATTTGTTTAATAAATTTTTTTTAACAAACGGAACATACACTAAACTAGTTTATAGATCGGCGATAAACAATGCCCTGCCTATCCTTTCTGAGGAAATCCTTGGTTGTTGCTGGGATTGTCTGTAACCAATACAGCCCGGGACTGGCATGGAGAGCTAACTTGGCCAGGCTATTTGCGCTTTGATTTCCTTCCCTAGAGACATGTTGAATCTGGACGTCCCATGCTCGTCGCAGTGCTGCACGAGTTTCTTGCACCAAAAGAAAATTAGAATCCGTTAGACACAGGTTGGAAGCCGAAAGGATATCGATGACCTCTAATGCATCCACTTTAAGGACACACGTTAATAACTGAGGGTCCATGCCAACATGAGTCCCTCATGAACTCCCTAGAGTTTAGCATTCAAAGGCGAACACCCTGCAAAATGCTTGAGAAAACCACCCCTCCACTTCCCATGGGTATCCCGGATTAGTCCACCCGTAGTATCAACATTGGACTCATGTTGGATTGCGCCATCTGTATTGAGCTTGACCCAGCCATCCGGAGGTGGGTGCCATCATATGGGATTCCCCACAGGCACTCCCTGCCCGTTGATAACTCGATCTGTCACTGCCCTCACGAGCCTGATCTAATTAACATAATCCATGACGATTCTGATGCCAGCGGCTGGCCAAACAAAATTGTCTTCGAAGATGCTCTTATTTCGCCACTGCCAGAGGTACCAGCAAGACACCCCAAAGATTTGGGCCCAGTCTAGCCGAGGCCCAAGATCTCCTGCAGTGAGATTAGCCACCAACCACCGCTCCTCGTTCTGGCAAAAGAAACTAGGTGTTAGGAACCCCCCGGGGGGGGGGGGTGGGGAGAAGTCTGCCAAAAGGCTCACACACTATGGCAGTCCCAAAGGGCATGGAGCGTGGTCTCTTCGATTCCACAGGAGGAACAACCATGGTTCGAAGAAGGACCGTATACGCGAAGGCCCCAACTATATTCATATTAGATTCCAGTTAAGGGGTTATGTGGTTGGCATATAATCTTCAATAACCTCATATGTTGAGGCTACCGTGAAACCTTCGTGCTTCCATGGCCCCCACTGAGGGTGGTCTACCCCCAATTGATCCCGGGGCGGTGGAATGGCCGCAATAGCCAGATAGATCGTGGTTGGGAGGTATTGTTGAAAAAGGGGTCAATTCTAGGACCCATCCTCTCCAACGTAATCTCGGATTTTAAGGGAGGGTACATGATCAAGGGGTTGGGACAGCGTTGCCAGGATTAGCGGACCTCAACCGTCCACCCAATGATCCACCCAGAATTGCACCTGGTGGCCATTACCAATTTGCCAGGTCAGTCCTTTACGGACATATTTCCACATAACCGATATCCCTTGCCAGATCCCTAACGTCCTTTTCTTCTCTAATGTATAGGGTAACTGTGTCGGGTCAAAACAATATTTGACCCGAAGAAGTTGCACCCAGATTGCTGAAGGCTTAGTGAGCAACTCCCAACCCAATCGAGTGAGTAAGGCATCATTGGAAGAGCGTATGCGTTTGATTCCTAGCCCGCCTGCTTGTTTGGGGCGACAGACGTCCTCCCAACTGACTAAATGCACCTTACGTGTTCCGGCCTAAGCATCCCAGATAAAGTTAAGCATGAGTTTTTCCAAGTCATCGCATAATTTCCTGGACAGTTTCACTGTTTGCATCGTATATTGGGGCAAAGCGGAAAGCACGGAGTGGGTGAGAGTGACTCGGGCTGCCAAGGACAGCACTCTGGCACTCCATCCGGTTGGTTTCTTCTGAGCTTTATCCAAAATATATTCATAGGTCCTCCTTGAAATCCGTTCATAAATTAGTGGAACTCCTAAATACTTCCCAAGATTTTGAGTACGTTGTATCCACAGCGTCTGGCTGATCGATCTTGCTATCTCCCGAGGTACGTTCTTCGAGAAAAAGATGTGAGTTTTAGTATTGCTCACCTTTTGTCCCGAAGTTCTACAAAACTTCTCCAAAATCTTGGAAACCACCTGCAGTTGGGAATCTGTGGCTTCTGTAAATATGATAAGATCGTCTACAAAGAACAGATGAGAGATGGCGGGCTTGTGAGGATTTAACTTAATCGGTTTCCATTGCCCTTGTGCTATCGCATGAATAATCAGATGACCCAGTCGCTCCATACACAGGATAAAAAGATAGGGAGAGAGGAGGTCGCCTTGGCGAATACCCCTTAAAGGGGAAAAGAACTCAGTGAGTCTCCCATTTCATGCTATCTACATGGAAATGATCGTCATGCACTTCATAATGACCCGGGAGAACGACTCCGGTAATCCAATGCTTTGTTTGATAAATTTTTAATTTCAAAAGGTTCAAATCATTAGCTTTTGGACAGGCCCTACCATTTCGCCGTCAATTTCGAATTGCAAGCGAAGCGAACCATTGAGTTGGCGGTGTTTAACAATTGAGTTGTCGAGATGTCTTTGTCTTTTTCCCTAGGATGGAGAGGTTGTCTTAAATGAATGAAAAACAGGTGGTACCTGGGCCACTTACTGGAAGATGCTTGCAGTGTTTTGGTGGATCTAACATTGAAACTTGAAAGGGCAAACGTAATGGCTTTGACTATTTCTAGCCACCTATTAGGACCTATATCAAAGCAGCTTACTGTGCTTTCATCACGGAAATTTCGCTGTTAAAAGAACTTTTTGAGCAAATGAAGTAATCCTGTTATTATTGATATCACACAATCTAAATGTGCTTTTTGACCATTTGTATCCAATCTCTCAAGTTTCTTCTTTTCTCGTTTTAGCTGTCAGAGTCTGCTGTTTCCAATCTTCCCAATTTCTTCTTTTCTCATGTCAGCTGTCAAACCCCAAAACCGGCATCTTGTACATTACCCTACCTAAGCAAATGTGTCAACAACTTCTTTAACTTATAATTGACTTCATTTTTTTAAACTCCTAATTGCCACCAGGTTCAGCAACAAAGAAATTGAGTATAGCTAAACCTTGTTCAACGTCGTCGAATGACTTTTCCAAAAACATACTCCAGGCTACCTGAAAAACTGCATCACGACCAAACAGAACACGAGAATCGGCCGGTAAAACCATCATGTGAACAAAGCTGCTTTATCATCTCCAGTAACAGCGCGCAGCTTCCGCAAGGTGGATAGCCACATATGCATACAATTTCAAACTAAGAAAAATCATCCAGTGCTGTAAACATAACAGTAAGAAGCTAAATATTTCGCTAATTTCACATCCAAAACCTCAAAATTAAATTCAAACGTAAGCTTCTTCAAACCATTACAAATTAATATAGAAAAAGGTTGTTCCATAATGCTGAAACTGCCTAATGTAAAGGGCACAAAACAAAGATTACAGCACAAAAATTTACTCATCCTCTTGGCTGCGCAACCTAGCCAATTTGTTTGTTACAACAATATCCAACTGCGCAGCACGCTCAACAATCTCCTTTCTCTTCCGGGTAGATATGTCATGGGCAATTTCAGCACAGTAAGTCCTGAAATTCAATCAAACAGTAAACAACAATTAAGAGCAGATCCTATCAACACTCAGAGGTTATATGCTCTCTGATACTATTAGAGTCTGCAGAATCTATAGAGAAGAAACCTACCTGTTATGCATCATTAGAACTTCAAGCTCCTTGACATTGTGCACAACAAATTTCTTAAATCCATTGGGTAGATAGTGACGAGTTTTCTTATCAGATCCATAACCAATGTTCGGCATCAGAGTGCATCCTTTGAATTTTCTCCTGACCCTGGAATCAATACCCTTGGGCCTTCTCCAGTTTGTCTATCATGAAATAGAGGATGCAACCAAAGTAAATTCAAAGCAAGCATTTTAAGGAGAAAGAAAGATGGCTCAGCAGGATGAAAGCATAATAAGAGAGCAAATGAACAAACAAGCAGCAGCAACAAAACATTTGAGCGTATTAGCTCGTATTAAATAAATACATATGAGCTAATGTGGGTCAGAACCAGGCCCCCAAATCAAACCTCTAGAAGAGTATCACAGAGAGCAGACATGTTGACCACGAAATTTAATTTCTGTGTACCTTACCATGCTACCTTCATTCTTATAATCCAGAGCATCGGCTTATTGTACACAGATCATTTGCTTTATATTAGATCTACTTCACAAGTTGGACATAATACGAAAGACGATGAAGTAGATGTGAGCTAGAATTTAAATACAAAAAGTATACTATGACAGATCAGTTCACTTACAGGTTTTTAAATATGCTACAGAACACCACATTCTGTTACTAAGATGAATATACAATCCATAAAAATCAAACAAGTTTAACACAATCAACAAAAGTGAAAGCTCATAACGGACACACCTTCACAGAAATCTTTCGATCACTTTGGGGCCTCTTAAACTTTTTGACACGCTTCTTCACAATCTTTTTGCTCAACAAAGGAACAGCCATTGTTTCTGCAATAAACACAGAAAAATAAGAACGCAGGAAAGGTGATCAGAGAGCATCCATTAATCCAAAAAACCTGAAACTAAAAGGAAAAACCAGTGTGGTAAACTAAAGAGGCAGAAAAAGATTCAAACTATTCAAAAAACCCGTTACAATACTAAACATATGCAGTTAAAGTTACCAGGCACACTGCATTATTTCATAAAAGACTCATGAGCAGGAACAATCACCAGTGAGAACATTCCTCAAGTAACAAGCGGCACTGAAAGTTTTTAATTTATAACGTTCCTCAATTAACAGGTTCTACTAAGTCATGCATGTGTGGTCAGAAACCAGAACTTAGAAGAAACATCGATACTTCTGAGTAGGCATCACTTGTCCAGGCATCAAAGTATAGTTGAAAGAAAAAAAAGAAAAAGAGCTTCCATCTCAGCATCATGTAATCCACACTAAAGTTATTAAATAAAAGAAGAACACAATAAGATCCTTTCAATTTTGACGAGAACTCTACTCTCTACCCACATACATAGTAACTTCACAAGACTAAGTTCCGTCAACAAATTATAGAACAAAAGCTCGCTTTTTTTAGTGGAAAATGAATGAATTTTATTTACTAAAGCTAAGCTTGTGGATAGAGATTTAGACCTGCTACCTCAGCATTACTTGGTTACAAAGAGCACAATCTTCAAGGGAAACGAAGAAAGAGGAATGACAGAAACCTCCTGCTAACGAAGACTAACATATATGCAGCTAAACCACGAAAATCCAAGCAGATCGAACAAACAGTAAAGAATTAAGACAACATAGGCAATCCCAAAACATGAGTCATACGTTGAAAATCAAACAGAAGCATGAAACTAGAGAACAAAAAACCCTGGTGGATACCTGCTGCTGGGATATAGCCGCACAAGCGTATGGAGTGAGAAGGATGAGAAAAATAGGAGCTAGGGTTTTAAAATGGTTATATGAACGCTAGGGATGTAAGATTTGGATTCAAACTCAACCCGGTCCATCTACTTATAGATGGGCCTATGAATCGATGTTTTGAAGAGGGAAGAGTTGGATAAAACGAAGTATGGGATATAGACAAAACGAACTAGGGCGGAACGGAGTCCTTCATTTTATGTTTACTATCTTAACCATCGTAAATTATATTAATATCTTCATTTATTCTCCTGTAATTCGCTACTAATGGTTATCACTAGTTGTTTTACTTTTAACAAGAATGCTTTACCAGTTGTGTCTGGGCTTCTATACTTCAAACTTGCAAAAAGGCTATCGATAATAAGTTGAGGTTATAAACTCTAAATTTGTACCGGTTGAAAAAAGTAAGATGAGGTACCTTGTGATAGAGTGAGGATTCCTATAATTGTGACACGTGGAAACATTATAGAAGATTACAGGTAAAAGGTACTAAGTCACATCTTAACATTTTGTCAAAAAGTTTAATTAAATTATTTTCGTTATTTATGATATAATGTTGTAACTTAACGTTTTCAAAATATTAGTACTAGTACCTGAAATTTTAACCGAATTAGATTTCTATGAGTTTCATGGATTTGGCCATTTAGTTTAGTACGTATGGCATTATGACTAGATTATTTGAATCCATTAGACATTGTAGTAATCTTAAAATTAATTTGTTTAGATGTTTGCTAAATGTATAATTTTTACCTCAATGTTCTATGAAAAGGTTTAAATGATTCCCTCTCATTATGTATATTACCACTTTTACACCCTATTCAAGGTATAATGAGGGGGATGATTAGATATTTATTTTCTACGTCTACCATCTTATCCTTGTCATTCCTCTATACTGCATTACTTTATCTTCCTTACTAGATGTAGGTTAACTTATGTAGGTTACCTACAACTTCCTTCTCTAGACCCATTAATCTTGCAACTTTAGACCCCCTAATCTTGCCTTATTTCCCCTCTCTCCTCAATCTCTATACCTTCATCTTTCCTCTCATTTCGTCGCCCGTCTGGTATTCAACTTCTTTCTTGTTCTAGAAACATGTTTACCCTAGACATAGATCTAGAAAAATTTTCACCACTCACAATTCTTGCCTTTAGTTTTCCCCCATTTTATACTATTACCAAAACCTCAACTACTCCCTGAAGCACATGCTCTCCTTTCGAGAGGATTATGCCATCAATCAGATTAAGGCCTCACCTTAAACTCTCCCACCTGAAAAAAAAAGGGCAAGCTGCTCTACCTAATGCTATACTTGATGCCTCTTATCGTCCTATAAAAAAACCTATTCTTAGGTCATTATAGACCCTTCCTTAACCATCAATCTCCACTTTTGCCCCCTTCTTCTTCCAACAGTAACCTAATTGTTGCTCCACTAGCATATATCTTGGGAGATGGAGCTTAAAAATGGAATGCTACCTTAATAGCCTTCTTCTTGGAGTAAAGGCCTTTATTTCTATCTCTTAATGTATAGGCTACATCATAGTGGAAGACATATGGCTCTGTAAGATGTTTTGATCATAGAGGAAAATTTGTTCCTATTTAACTTTGATTCTCCCCCTCGGGCCCAGAAGGTCTTAGAAGCTGCCTTTAGAACTTTAATTTGAAGCATATCTTCCTGTAAAAATATAAATCATGTCTTTAGATTGAGACTCTAAGACAAAAGCATGTTCCTTTAGAACTTTAATTTGAGGCATATCTTCCTGTAAAAATATAAATCATGTCTTTAGATTGAGACTCTAAGACAAAAGCATGTTCCTCTCTGGATAAGTATCCCCAATATTCCATTAAAATATTGGACAACTGATGGATTTAATTTATTTATATAAGTGATATTGGTAAGCTACCTTGTATGGATCAAGATACAGCAACAATATTGAGAGCTAATTATACAAGGATGTGTATTTTGTTGGACATTGATTAAAGGCTTTTTGAACTCATTCTAATCATGAAGTTAGGTGAACAAGGTAAATTTTTTTAGGATTAGATATATATGTAGTATGCTTAGAGAGCTGATGGCAAAGAAAAAATGAGTATTAAAGACCAACAAGGTGTAAGTTTATTATAGGATTCTATAGTGAGCTCTCTCTTAACCTAATGACAATTAGAAGGATAATATGGTACAGAAGGGGAGGAATTTTAGAATAGCTCAGTACTAGATAATGAGGAAGAGGTGTGTATTAATGAGGGGAGTTCAAAAACCGTATTTAATAAGGAAAGGATAGGGTAAAAAATGGCTCAATGGCTGATATAGATTCAAGCAAATCATAATCAACAAATGATCTCCCAACTAGTATAGGGGAAGATATAAAAGGTTCTAAAGAGGTATCCATTAACAAGCTTTTATAGAATTTAAAAACACAAGAGGAAGAATCTAGATTCAAAGGTACCAATTAGAAGTTCAATAGGAAGGTTAATACTTCCACTTCCCAAACCTGATGTCCTTTGTTGCTTGAAATATTAGAGGACTCAATAGTCCTTTTAAGCAATCAACATTGCTAGAATTTCTCAATGATGATCCTATAGATAATGTTATAAACTTACTTAGACTTTTGTGAAATATTAAGATGCAAATTACATCTTTACCCTATACTAAAACAATCAAAGTGGCATATAACCTCTTTGTGGAATATTTCTAACGGTGGTATTTGTATTAAAGTTTTTTCCCTTCAAACTCATTTTAAAGATTAAGAGATTAAGATAATTATAAAATAAATTAATATTTGGAATGGGAGCAGAGTTTGTATTGAATATTACTTTTATTGATTTGTTTATACTAAGTTTCAAGTTCGAAAAATCACTAACTTCCTTTCGCATTTCATCAATTCCAATAAATTGTTTATGTTTTAAAAATCTCAAGAGAAGCTTTAAATTTTGTCAAAGGCTTGGAATCCTTATTTTGTTAATTTTCTTTATTAACTTTTGATAATTTGGTATTTTTGAGACATTACACTTTATGTGGACCTCTACATCACATAGGAGAGATCGAGAATTAACAAACCATATAAGTGGTATGTGTCAGATAAATTAATTTAATGACTTACTAATTTATCATATCTATATATCACTAATTATACTAAAAATGTAATAATATGTAATTTTAGTTTATTAATTACTAATAATATATTTACTAGTTTAATATGAGGATAAATTAATTATTTCAGCAAATTTTATTTATTATGTAATAAGGGATAACAAATTAATATATGCATAATCTTTTAAGATCTTTTCAATTTAGTACCTGATTTAAAAATTTTCAATTTAGTTCCAAAGCTTTTAAAACTCATACTACTAAGTTCAAAACATTGTCTCTATTAGTAATTATTAATGTGGCTAACATCGTACAAAAATTTAGATAAATGGACAACCTATGTGGCTCTTCTTCTTCATTAACAACTATAATAGCTTGCTAAAAATAAGTTAGTGCCTATCTTTCCCTATTTTCATCCCTTTTTTATTTATTGGTCAACCTCCATAAATCAAAGGAGGTGAATTCGGCTACAACCAAACTGTAACTAGTTTGGAGTGACAATAGAAGGGAGTATTACAAGTCAAAAGATATAGGCAAGCTTAGTGACTATATTGGACCAAGATGTTTTTTGATTTTATGGATTAATGGATGTCAACTCGACTTCATGGACTGAAAGGAATTCTAAAAGATGTTTTTTCGGTTTTTAATATTTTTTTAGCCTTTTGGGTTTAGTAAATTTTAAAATATTGTTAATCTTTTTCCATTTTACGATATATTCAACATAGGGATTGTAGGTTTTTTTAGTGAGTTGATCCTCCAATGTGTGAGAGGGCTTTGAATATTATACTTACTTTGTTAAAGAAGATAAAAAAGTTGGAAAGAGAAAAATAAAATGATGTTAAATATATAGGTTATAAGTAATGTGTTGTTTATGATTGCTATAAAAAAAATTATGGTAAATGTAAAAAGTAGTAGGATTGTTTTGTATTTGATTTACTATACTTGTTAATTATGAAATTGGAGGATTGTTCTTGTGTTTAGCATTTATGACTCCTTTTACTTGTTCACTTTAAATCATGGATTTACAAATCAATTACTTGTCTAGTTATAGTATTATAAAAACTTAGTAGTATGATGTTGCATTTTATGGAATTTGCATCATAACTTAAAGAACTTATTGTTTAAGGGAGAAGATAATATTCGATTATTAAAAAAAAGAATCAATATTAAGAATGTAATTTACAACTTGTTCTTTCTATTGAGAGGAGATATTAAGGAATTTCAATCATATAAAGGGAGTAAATTTTGATTGTGTTGCTCTTTAATTAACAATTGTCTTATTCCTTGATAGTTTTTCATAGTTTAGCCATTGTTTGATGCTAAATTAGTGGTTTCCCTTTTTGATATTTTAATAGATTCCTTATTAATGTTGTCTTTAGTATTGTTTGATGTTAAATTTGTTGCTTCACTTTTTTATATTTTAATAGATTCCTTATTAATTTGGCTTGTCGACTATGATCTTTTTGAGATATCAAATGCTTATAAATATTTTTGTTTAGAATGGCTTTGTAGAGCTTTAAAGAAGAGGAATTTGTGGATGGATATAATTAGATACTTAACTTTAATTTGAAGTATTTGTATCCAAAATAATCTTCAAAGTTGCAATTAGTTACATTATTCATTAAGAGCAGTTGATATTTAGTCTTTGGTTTTCTCATGCAATGGTTATAGATTGATAATAGGAGCTGTGGTGGCTAGTTCAAAAGGAAGAGAATACAAGTTCTAAATTAAGAAACATTAAATATTGACACTAGCTTAGCATTAAACATTTAAAAAAATGAAAGAAAGTATATTTTAATTTTACTCACCTTACCCATTACTAAAATGTTATGAAATTGATTTCTTAAATAAAGTTCCATACACTTGTAACAAGAATGCTTAATTTACAAAAGAGCAAAAAGCAATATTGACCAAATTATAGAAATGTATGCTCTTAGCATTTGCAACATTGTCCTAGATGTTGTAGCATTTAAAATAGCAAAATTTAGTTTTCATAAAGTTAGTGGTCTTGGGACATTAAATTGATGACTCTCCATGGTTGTCCTGGATACTTTTGATCTTATCATGCTTATCTTTGCATTTGTTTCACCCAAGAAAAATAGTAATAAGTAATCAAAAGCTACAAAAATTGAAAATTTAAATTTAAAACCTAAAAGTATTTGTGATTTATTGAGTTATTATTTGTTACTTTATTAGTGCTTTAGGTTTCTTAGCCTAAAAAATCTTATATTGCGAACTAGTCTCTTTCTTTTCTTTGACTTTGTTGTCGATGGTGGCCTTGAAGGATTGATAGTGGAACTGGTTGCTTAGACATCATATGAAGCTTGCATTTGAAATTCTCTATTGTTATTCTTATTATTGCCTAATAATCATCACATAAATGAAAAACAATTAAATATAATCAGTGGTAAACAAATAATGTAATATTTGATAATGTTAACTTATACTTAATTTTTCAAGCTTATTAGTTGCAATTTCTTGTAATACACTTTTTACTGGATATGAACTTTTGTTATATTCTTGTTAGAAGTGTATATATTTAACAAGTCACTTTAATATCTCTCCAAGAAAATTTTTTACTTGTGGCGGAATTCTTTTAGTCATCTTTTCTTCTATTCTTTTTTAGCTTGCTTGGCATTTTTTGAATTAAGGTGGTAATGGTAGGTCACATTTGGTTTTAAGCTAAAAGTTCTCTCCTTAGTGTGATTCCATCATATATTGGTAAGCACATAGATATCATTTGTAAACTAATGTGAAATACATTTTTTATGTTATTGATTGATTTACTCAATGGAAATAATGGCATTTTGATACGAAATTCTTGACATATCCTAACTTTTACAACTACAACTACATGTCTTATATCTTAAGTTCATAACATGCTTAACTCTTTTATGTATTACCTCAAACACATCAATGCCACTAGTGTGAAGTTCACAATAAACGGTTGAACTCCTTAAACTCTTAATTTGCTTATTCTTGAACCAATATTATTTCTCCACTTATTAGTCACATTTCTATTTTTAACCAATCTCTGCATTGCATGCTCTTTAATTTCTTCAAGAATTATGATAATGCTCTTTGTTAAAAATTCTATAATACTTTCATGGAAAGCTTCATAAAGATTATTTTCCAAAATATCATGCTTAAATAAAGTGTATGCTATTAACCTTTTTTTTTTTGGAATTGTTAGTAACACAACACACAACGAACCCTATTGTACAAGGCTCCCCACTTTGTGAGGGTCAGGGGAGGATCATCAATCTACACAACCTTCTCTTTGCATGTTTTACAAAGAGGTTGTTTCTGTGACTTGAACCTGTGACTTTTTGGTCGCAAAAGAGTAACTTTACCAGTTACTCCAAAGCTCACCTCTGGAATTCTTAATAACAAACATTATCAATTGTATATAAAAGTGGATAAAGTTACAGTAAATGTATCCATATGTTCCAAATGTACTCTAGTTCTTAATAACAATCACTTGGAGTGTTCTGAATATCTAATCAACACTACATCCAATTACAATATTGTTAATCATAGAATGTTGTATGACACCTTGTAGCACCCCACTCTCATAGGGCATATTCTTGAACACAACGATGATATTCCAGAATATACTCTACAAAGGTGACATGCTATAACAGTCAAACAATCAAATTCATTGCAAATTTGTTGCGCATCACACGCATTTTTAGAAAATTAATAAACCTTTCTGGCCCATTTTATTCAAAAACAATTCAGCCGTAAGTGATACAAACAATTAACACATCATCATAGATTCCTGTAATCATCTGGGCCCAATGCAAAACATTTCCAGTCATACAGTCATTACACTTTTCAATTCGTATAAATGCGGTACAATATTTGTGGAATAGATTTTTTTAAATACAAAAGGAATAATATAAACATATTTTAGTACAACTGATCCCGACGTCTAACTCTTTCTCAAAATTAGTGGTTAGACTCTAGTTGGTCTAACTGGGTGTCTCCTCCGCGCCTGAAAAATATGTTGCAAATTTTGAGGTGAGTTTTGCAGACTCAGTGAACTTACCATCCTCGTTGGCTCCCTCGATCATATAAAACATCAATTCATGCTTCAAATTCACGTGCATTTCATGTAATCATATAATACACATCAATTCACCATTAACCATATAACATCACTTAACATTTTGTTCACTTATTCCACATTTCACATTTAGTGCATACAAACAATTCATTTCGATTATTTAAAACACACATAACAATTTTATATGCAATGCTTATGAGAGTCACTTCTAGTTTTTATTGTTGTGACTGAGTGCCTATAATTGTCCTATATCTATTGTGGATACCGGGCTCATTAATAACTTTTCCTTATCCATTGGAGATACAAGGCTCATTATACATAGTGACCCTTTGGCTCTTACTCACTTTTTGAGCTTTAAGCTCTTTTTCAGTAGCTACTCTAGTCACAACAACCTTTATCTATTCATGCATTCATGTAATGGAATGCATCACATTCACATAGATACAATCAATCATTTGTGCTCAATTTACACATTCACATTTACATGGTTCATCGAATCTATGTCTAGCATTCAACAATAATGTTGAGAATCACTTATTTTGTCAAATTCACATACAATAAGCACTTCCAATGATTTCATGCATCAAATGCCTCATACACTCAATGTCTGGAATCAACACATTCACATCATATAATAATTCAATACAGGATTTAAACAAAACAATTAATTGAGAGGAGATCATATAGGTTGACTCACAGTTTGCTCTAGATAGCTTATTGCCTCGAGGTTTTGGCAACATTTGGATGAGGTCTTTTATGCCTAATACACTTTCCTTACTTTAATCGCTTCATTCATCATCCACTAGGCTCATTCTAGATCCTATTTAAGCCTAATTACATCATAGGAAAGCATTGATAAGTCAATAATTCATATATGTACATGATTTGGGACAATAAACATAACTTTCACTGTGGATGTCAAATTAAGGTCATTTATGTACAATTTCAAAGAGAACTTCGAGTTCTATTTTGCCATCTAAATTGCACATTTATGAAACTATCCCAAGAATGTCCACCTAGCGAACATGTATATCCCACCAAAGGGATATGAACGAAGCTAGAATTCTGAAATTCTAGAGAATGTTCGGCCAACGGACCTTTACGGGTCAAATTTTCAGATTTGCAACCCCTAAGTTACATCTAACCCATATTATGAATATTTATCAATCCTATTTCAATTTCTCTTCATTTTCACCTCCATTCCAACTCAAAACATCTATAAAACACACCATACAAAATTGTTGATCATAATCACATAAATAGAACAACAACCATGTTTATACATTCTTTAATATTTTAGCACACATTCAACTCCATTGCCACCTTCCTTTTATCTATAAATTACCATCCTAATTCTCCTCATTTTAAGACATCCAGTTTCTTTATCTTTTGATTCACTCTACTTCACCTCTATTTCAATTACTAACATCCACAGTATTACACGCCAAAACAAAACATGTTAATATCCACATTCATCATCAATTTCTATACATATTCCACTCTCTTTATCACCTTCATTTAATCTCTAACTTATCACACTAATTTTTCCCATTTCTAGACACCATAGTACTCTTTCTCTTTAGCTCTAAACTCATTTTTTGCTCATCTCTAAAACAACCAAAGAGATACATATTATTATTCCAGAAAATAGAATAAATAATCATCCATTTACATGTCAAAATTTTCCGCACACACTTAACTCCATTTCCAACCTTACTTTGTCTCTAAATTATCATCTTACTTTCTCTCATTTTAAGACAATACACTAGCCTTTCTTTTGGCTTTAAACTCATTCTATTTCATCTCTATAACATTCAAAGAAATCCATGTTAATATACACTAAATACAGAACATAAAATTTCCATTTACCACTCAAATTTTTCTGCACTTTCTCTTACACCATTTTAATGATTTTTCGGTTATAAACTCATCTCTAAAACATCCCTACATCAAGTTATGAATCATTAATCATCATACACATAAAAGCAAGACATGAACATACCCAAATTTCGCATTCACGTTTCAATATGTAAAAATCCTCATTTTATGCTCATTTAACTTCTAACTATCATCATCAATGATTTTAAAACCAGATCGGAATGTCCGATTCAACCAAAATAAATGTGAACTGGCTTGGTTTCCGGTCTGGTTTGTGTTTATAACCTTTAAGAGAAAAAACAGGCCAGTTTAACAATAGACCGACTGGTTTCTTGGTAAAAATCGGATGGTTTTTAAAAACCCGACTACCTAAACCTTTAAGCACCTGTTAGAAAGAGTCATTCTTATAAATATATGGGACCCACACAAGGATCAAAAGACTCTTCTTCTTTGGAAAGCTGGCTCTGCACATGAAACTATGCATATACTTGTCATTGTCATTGACAATCTCCCATTTTGAGAGAATACACCATTTTTGGAAGAAAAGGTAGAGATTTTTAATTGGTCAAAAGTAAAAAAAATCTTTAGAATTTTTAATGATTTTTTAAATAATTTTCTTACATAATTTAACTAATAAATTATATTTTATTTTTATCTTTTTTTAATATTTTAATTAAAAATTATTTTGAATTATAATTGATAAAAATAAATTATCATTTTTATCCTTAAAGATACTATATTTATTTATCCTCACTAGTAAATTATATTTTTCAAAATTTAGGTTCTTTATTTATTTCCTTATACTTTAATTGAAAATTTTTAAATTATTATTGTTAAAAAATAATTATTATTTTTATCATAAATTTGGTTAATAAGTTTAATTATTGACTAATATATATAAGTAGTTTTGTTTAAGATAATTTTAAAAGTTAAAAAGCCAACATATCCTAGGTTATAAAAGAGCAATTTTACCAGTTGCTCTAAGATTTATCCTCACTTTAATATAATTTAATAATTTGTTAAAAATAATATTTAAACTATAAAAACATTTTTAGAGTCTTTAAATAAATAATAATATAGAAATATAATTTTTATTTTAAAAATTTATGTTAGATTCGGTTGTAGTTTAAATTATTAAATTTTATTAGTTTATTATATATTTATATGCATTATTAGTATATTTTTATTTCAATAAAATATTTTATTTTATACTATATTTTATTTATTTTGTAATTTTTATTTCTTATTTATTGTATATCGATTTTATAACAGTTTAATATCGGTTGGACCTTTAAACCTTAATCCTTTTCTTTGACCGGTTCAATCTTCGGTCCGGTTTTTAAAACATTGATCATCATACATGCTTCATTTAACAAATCAAGAAGGATAATGCTTTATTCTTACTTATTTAGCTTTAAAGTCTTCAAATCACCCTTAACCCTAGCTTCCCAAAACAACACACGTTCATCTTTTATGGAGGATTGGGTTGGGTGTTTTAATAGCAAGATGATCAGGACATAAATATGGAAGTAATAAGTTAAAGATGAGAGCTAAGTTCAATGTTAATGGAGGTTGGTGAGAAAAATCATGAGGTGAAGAAGAGAAGAGATGAAGAAGATGAGAGTATATCTTACAAATGAAAGACAATAGAGAGATGGTCTTTTAATTGGATAATTCCTGAGTCATAAGCAAGGAGATGGGTGTCATGACACTCAACATTTAATAACCAAATTAAATGCTAATACTTTCTTGCTTATGCTTCTGTATTTTGTTTAATAATCAGTCTAATTGTCTCCCAATTTTCAATAACACTTATCATTAAATCCTAATGCCACTTATCAATAATTTCTACTGCCATTTGAAAATTAATTATACTACCACTTATCAATTGTCTAGTTACTTGGCATTTTTCCTAATCCAAAAATACTCATAAGTATCATAAATTCCCTAAATTTTCATTAAAAACTCTGCATCACTATTTATACTTTCCAAAACAATTTTTAAGACATATAATCCACAATTCATGTCATAATCACTTTAAAACTATCATTTATACTCAGAACTGTCAAATGAGTGCATGAAACAGTTATTATAATGTGTGCAATTATCAATTTCATGTACATGAATTCTATATTATGCATGAGTATGAAGTGCAATTTTCTCATCTCTCATTTACAAAAATCTAGGGTTCTAACCCTTAGTATGGAAATGGGATGTTACACACCTTCCTTATCAATAATGAAAAGTCTTCTCAATGCAATCCCCTAATGTTAGAAAAAATAACCTTAGAGAAAAATTACAATAGTATATTATACAAAAATAGCATGAAGTAATGAGAAAATGCAATTACTATGAGATATTATAAATTTGAGGACTTACCACAAGCATTTATGATAATCAAAAGTGTTGAACTGAAAGGAAGTTAGAAAAAAATTGGAAAGGTAACAAAACAAAATCAAAAAAATTAGGATTTTTGAAAATTATCTTTTGTTTCCTATTTACAAATTAGGGTTTTTCCTCAACAAAGAAGTGTTGTGAAGCAAAGTTGCAAATCTAGAAAAGCATTGTGATAGAAGAAGGAGTGATGAAGGTTAGTGAATTTTGTAACATGAATATGCATCAAAGTGAAAAAATTGATGTATATATGTCACTTTCCATTAGATATTTCACGATAACCGCATTTTGAACTAATTTTAGGTATACAACCTCATTGATAAATCTGCACTTATAAGTTCATCCAGTGCTTCTTGTATGACTTGTAGTCACTATTTTGCATCGCTCTTTTGCAAAAGGCTTCTTTTTTTTTTTGGTTTTATAGGCCTAGCTTTAGGTTTCACATTCAATATGTGAGTTATTATATGTGGGCCAATCCTTTTCATATATGAAGATAACCATTTGAAATCATCTTGCTACTCTGTTGATAATTATACCATTATCTATGTCAATTCTAACTCATAACACCTCTGTTATGTTCTATATCATCAATTTAAGTTTCTTGTTTTTGTTCATTCATTATAAGCCTAGTTTTATTTTTCAATGTCCTAGGTTCTATTTCTTTGATGTTCATCTATTGCAATGAACTCTTATTTTTTCTAAGGAGGTCATATAGAATTATCTTAATATTTAGTGATCCCTTGAGACTTCTCATATGTCTCTTTCCATTGAGAGATGTAAAAGTAGTTAATATGACAACATGATGGCTCTTATTACATAAAGCAAAGGTTTTTCAAATATGGCATATATGGCAAGCCGATGCATGATGTGGAACTCGATTATCTTAATGGACTACTTGAGGTACTTCACTAATTACAATTGAAAGGTCTATTTTTCTTTAATGGAAGCCCTGATCACTTCTAAAACTATTCGAAAGGACAAATGTTAGATGAAGTTGTTGTGATTTTAGTTCCATGGTTTTAAAGACCTTATGCAAAAGAATATCAACAAAGCTACCATTATCCACTATAGTTCTTTTCACTTCAAAGTTTGTAATGTTTTTGTTGATGATTGTTGTGTATTTATAAGGATTACACTAGATTGGCACTTCCTCCTTATTAAATATAATATAGTTCCATGTTTGACATCTTTTGATTTTTGCATTTTTATAGCATTCACTTGGTTGCCTTAGTATACCTTTTCAATTGAGAACTACTAAAAGTATTATCCCTATTGATAATCATATTAATGACTTTGGTAGGTCTTCCTTCTCCTCTCCCTTAGTTTAGGGTTCTCAACTTATGCCTAGTCTCAACATAATGACTAATTTCTCTACATATGAGCATTTACTTCTCCTATAAGAAATATCTCAAGTTGTCCCCATTATGGGAGATAACTAACAATTGTTTTAAAGTTCCTTCATTCCTCTATGTCATGACCTTAATTATGAAGGAATTTATAATAACTTTATGTCAATCACTTCCCTAATGGAATAGAGTGAGGAGGCTTTGCCAAATCTTGCTACTTGGATTAAAGTATAAAATTTGGCTTGTAAATGTACTTAATATAATTAGTATTAATTATGTTCTTCCTTTAAACTTACTCTCTTTCTTTTAATATTGTACCACTTTATTTTCTCCAAAGGAATTGTTAGGTTGATTTTCTTTTATATGCAATATATGTTGTTCTTCATGTGTTCGATGTTGCTTATGTTTTGGGGACCTACTTAGGTATTTTATAGACAACTCTAGCTCTTTTAGATAGATTTATCTTCTAGCCTTTTTAAAACCTGCTTGAATTTATATATCCTATCTATTTGATGTTTTTTCAATCTCAAAGATGAGAACAATAATGGAAGTGTTAAAGTTAGATATTTGAGTAACTTTAATAGTGAACTATCTTGTGTAATCTTAAAAGGTCTCACATGACATTTGCTTCCTCTCAAGAAAGGTTACTAAGTCTCGAGGAATGCATCGGTTATTGGAAAAATGGATGTTAAATTAATTTTTTAATTGCCTAAAATTTACGGTCAAGCTTGTGGGGAGCATTTGATGGTAGTATTTTGATGGTAGTACCAATATAAATAAGAAGGTGTGACATTTTGATGTGTTTGATGTCTTACACAAATTCAACATTTCTCTAAACCACATTGTGTAATCCCATGAGTCTTTCGCATCATTGTAAGGCTCTAATAGTGATAACTTGAATTTTATTAGAGGAGACTTGAGTAGCATAGTCCTAATCAAAAGGTTATCAAAGTTAACATAAATCTACCTTGATTTTGTTCTTAAGACATGTCGAGTGAAGTAGGTTTACAGTGACTTACAACAAGTGTGATTATAGTTTTGACATTGTTTTGATTTACAAAACTTTCTTAACTTAGGGGTCCATTGTGGTATGATTTGTCTAGTGTCAATTTAACTTTTTAGATATCATAAAGAGCTTTAAACCTAACCTCATGATTTTTTGAGAGTGTGAGCTTGGATTATGATACTACAGTCATAGCCATCAATTGTTTTTAATGTTCGAGACTGTTGTTAGGAGACTTGCATAATTGAAGTATGAAAGCATTTATGGTGGAGGAGGGCGGGTATAAGGGTAAATTTGAAAGAAGAGGAGTTACTGTTGGTTTCATTTGTTGTTAAGATAATAAGATACGAGTCTGTGATCCTTAATTGCATCCATATCAAAATCAACAAAGCATGATTCTATGGTGGATGCAAAATGATAAGTGTTAATTTCTATATATCTAGATTTCTTGAATGTAGAATTGAGCTTAAATTTATGATAATGGAATTATTTTATTTTTTCTTAAAATTTTTTATCAAAGACTTGCAAAACCAAATGTTGGAATGTTTGACTTTCATGATCAAATTAGTGAAATTTAAAGAGCTAAAAATAAAACTTTAAAAAGATAAGTGAATAAATAAGAAATGACCTCATTTTCAAACAAAATTAATTGCTTTAATAATAACTTGTGAAATTGTGATAATTATCATAATTTTGTGTGAAACCTAGAGTATTAAATTTAGTAGACTTTTGATAAGTTTTGACTCTTACCTATTATATATAAATACACACAATAATCACATCATAGAGGGTATAGTTTAGTAGTAAAAGTGTGATTCATTCTACTATCCCTAATAGTTAAGGGATCCCTCAGGTCATATTCTGATCATATATATATATATATATATATATATATATATGCACACAAAAATTACTCATGCAACAAACTCGAAGGACCGTCATGAAATGGTTTCTTTTGAGACGACTTTAGTTTTCATCTCTAATAACTACCTCTCGATGACGATTTGATAGATTGTAGCCAAATGTCCCTTCTGCTGTACTGTTATTATCCTTCTTTATGTGTGTGTTCATATATATATATATATCTCGATGATGATTGATAAATCATAGCCAAATGTCCCCTCTTTTGTACTGTTAGTTATCCTTATGTGTGTGTATGACTGTAGTGTTAGTTATATTTATGTGTGTGTATGACATTTGGCTATAATTTACCAAATCTTCATCCAGAGGCAGTTATTAGATACAAAAACTAAAGTTGTCGTAAAAGAAACCATTCGATGACGGTCCTTCGAGTTCGTTGCAGGAGGAGCATTTTTTTTTTGCGACGATTTGAATATTTCATCACTAAACTTTGAACTTTATAAGAAGGATTTTTTGTTTCATTTAAAATGCGATATAATTTAGTAACGATTATCTTAATCATGAATAGATGTTGAGAGAAGTGAAAACTTTTCGTTGAGATAATATAAATCGTCACAAATTATGCAACTTTTTGCAAAGTATATTTGTTTTTGTTAGTAATGTGGCAAAGTTGTTCGATGATTGAGTAAATTGTCATAAAATGTGGGGCATTTAGCGACGAATTATTGAAATGTCGCCAAAATTCAAACTAAAAATTTCATTTTACATGATAAATTTCGTAGGAAAATTTTAATGAATTATTGTATGTGATAGTATTCTTAAAAACAACAATGTTGAAAAGATAATTTAATGTTAAATGTAGTTATTAACCCTAATTATATTTGAGATTTAAATGATTTTTTATATTTTTCATTTGTCTTGTTTACAAATTTGTTTAAATAGTTAATGCATTCAGATTTATAGATATATATCATCCTATGTATTTATAAACAAATGATTCTTTAATGATACCTATTATACATAGTAGTACTACACCTTCGTTTATAGAAAAAATTACTACACCTTCGTTTATAGGAAAATTTCATGAAAATATATTGGAGTGTCTAAAAATTGCAAAATGTTTTGGAAGTTTTAAACATATTGTTGAAAAACAAATGATAAGTTATTCAAATTTTGGGAAGTAAATATATTTTGGACTTAAAAAGATAATCATACCTAAAATTTTTATGTTATATAGGATCAAAATATTATAAATTTAAGTTACCTACTATTATTCTTAATCTTTAATATTAATTAAAAATAAAATAATACTACATATAAATATTGAAATATGGCAAGCAATATATTATAATGAGATATATATGATAAGTAGTACAAGATGTTAATTATAAGTTTAGCAATTCTTATAGACAAAATAATAAATAAAGTTCAACGCTTAATATTCAATTGAAAAGGAAAAGAAATAATTATTTGTTTGGATTCCCAGTGACATTAGAGTCGGTAGAAAAGGTGAGAGGGTTTCTAATGTTTGGATTCCCAAGAAAAAGGTGAGAGGGTTTCTAATGTTTGGATTCCCAAGAAGCATCTTTGCACGCTCCAAGCCATTAATTGAAGCAGTTAAAAATTGTCAACCCTTATGGTCCAGTGAATTGACATCCTTTTCCAACAACTTCTTTGCTTTAGCTAAATTTGCAGAAGATATAGTTTTTGCAATCGACCATTGTTCTGAAACAACCAATTTCCTTAATGACGTATGAACCATTAGGACATCACCACTACCTCCATTTCCATCTATATTCTCTTGAATATTCGAGGAAGCTTAACACAACATATAGTATATACGATTAGATGTCCATATAATTGCTTCATAACAAGAAATGAGATACTAATAATAAAGAAGGAAAGGTACGAGTTAGGATGATACTAAAAATCTTGAAGAAGAAGATCGATCGATCATGGAAGAAAAAGGATGATTAATGTTTGATTAGATGATTTTATCTGCATTAATTTGTTCTTAATCTTGGATAATTTTGACACGTTCCTCCTAGAGAAACTCATTTCCACCATCAGAAACTAGTTGTCATGTCAACATTTCATGATGAATTAATGGTAACAAGTTAATTGTGAAAAGTCAATAGAAGAATTTTTATTTGAATACTCCAGCACTCTAGCAATGTATTAATTTTGTGATCTATCAAGTGGGACTACTCCATATGATAATAAGGTTGAGAATATTAAGTGTGTATGTATTATGTCTAGCATATTTAGCTTTAAATTAGCTTGCTAGTTTTGAGCAACTCCATTATATAAGGTTGTGATTTAGCTTTCAATTATTTTAACAATTAGCTTGTTAGTTTTGAGCAAGTCCATTATATATATTTTTTCAAACATGTGTATGTTAAAAGATTTGGTCTTTAAGAATAAGAGTACTAGGTTGTTAGTTTTGAGTTTTAATTGTAATGTCTAACATAAAAACATAATTGACCATATTTTTGGTTTTGCCCATTTGACTTTTAAGTGTTATGAGTAATCACATCTTCATTTCACATTCAAATAAAGTCATTTTAAAGGATACATCTGTATACTATAAATGGTACAATCAAATGTAAATATGTGCATAAACATCTATTGCAGAAGTAGCCTTCATTCAAGCATTTCATCAAACAGTTAGGAGGCTTTTTCTGAACTAAAATGGAATGTGGGAAAAAAACATTTACTTGTAAACATCCATCTTAGAAACACAAGAAATTATCTTTCAAACATGCAAACATAAACAAAAACCTATTCACCATAAGCAGAACACAATAATCACAATTGCTAATTCACATAGTAATAAAATAGAGCACAAGGAGGGGTTTGAAAATAGAAAAGAAGAACAATACTAATACAGGTAACAACGCTTCTTTGACGATGACAACAACACAGGAGATGACCATAATAGAGGGGGCGATGCTTATTGGACAGTGAACGAAGAGGAATGTTGACAGCTAACACAAAAACGAAGAGACATTCATTTTGGTGTTAATAACCTAGTAGAAAATGACATCGTTTCTTGTTAAAAAAAAATGACATCGTCTTCAATTATTCAAGGAATAAATTTACAATTTGGCGTCAATGTTCATAACCATCATGAAATGGTAATGGCATGAAGATAACATTATCTTAATTACCATATATAATTATATGTATTGCGATGTAATTAAAAAATAATTACAATAATGTAAACAATGGAAATCAATATTAAATATAAGTATGACATTTTTAATAATATAATTAAATATTATTATCAATGATTGTAAGTGTAACAATAAATTTAGTTAAAAATAATGTTATTTTAAAAATTTATATGACAAACAACACAAAATTAATTTTTATTACATAAATAAAATTTGGTTATTATTGTCTTTTAAAATATATGATTTCACAACTTTATGTTGTACGACAAAACTCTAATTACTAATTATAAATTGGGTTACATTTTAAAAAAAATTTATATTACAATGGGAAAATTCTATAAATATTGTTGGACCCCGAAATTTTAGTGGAAATTAGAAATACTCAAAAATGAATGAGTAAATTGAAATAGAATTGAAAAGCGAGAAATAAAGAGAAAAAGTGAGAAAATTTGAAGAATTAAGAAAAGTTTGACTTTTTGGTCATAGAGAGTTGACTTTT
>JAOSBN010000009.1:7352379-7400223 GCA_027563595.1 Erythroxylum suave
TCATAATCTATATAAATTCACTCAAATTTCAAAGTCCTCAAAATTAAACAATTCTTTTCTCATAAATTATTTCTTAAATTCATCAAATTTTCTTAAATTCATAAATTTTCTCATCAATTTCTTTCTCATTTAAATTCATTTTAATATTTCTATTTTTTACCAAAAGTTCGGGGTCCAACATAAGTTGCGTACTTTATTTATATGTTTGATATATATATTGGATGAATATTAAATAGCATGTTTTATGTATGTGATATTATTTCATATAATTTTGTGTTTGATGAGATGAAAAAAATTAAATTCCTCATTAAAATAATAAGTACATGTTGAGAACGTGATTGTCACCTTCTATTGTTATAAGACTAAAATAGAGTTCTGTTTATTGTTATGTTTACTGAGCAAACTTAAAGTTGTTTAACACGAACATTTAGGCTTATAATAGCAAGTTCTACTTAACTAAATTTGTGTGGTTTGAATAAGCAAACTCATAATTACATGAATTTAGAGGCAAGGTAAGGAGTAAAATATATGATATGTTTTAGTAAGAGTTGTCACCTAACAAATTTAGGAGTCACATGAGATGTAATTAATAAAGTTATTATCAACCTAATTTAAGTTTAGCTGGCTTGCTAAGGAAACTTAAGCTTAACTAAATTTTAATGGGATCCTAGCCCCTTAGAAAGATTAGAATAATCTTTTATTTAGTAGTGAAGGTTATTCTTTCAAATAAAATAGTGGGAGCAACTGAATATATGATAAAATTCTTAATCTCATTTGGTAGTCATGATCTATAATCAATTACTTGTTTTTTTTATGAGTGAAATTTACCTTGTTTAGTATAATTGATACTAAGTTAGTGAACAAACTTTTTTAGACAAAGGTTATATTTGAGAATAGTTCTCAAAGTTTGAGGGGGAACATAGTATGTCCATTATGTAATTTTGTTATTAATCCCTATTAAGGATTTAGTATTAAAGTTTTAGAGATGTGTCAAAATCATATGGATGACAAAATGTATTAATATTTTAAATTGAATAATGTCACATAAACTTTGATGACAATATCTAAGATATATGTCAATACTATAATAGCGAGATGCGAGAGGTTGCATGAAGTAAAGATAAAAGGGATAATACCCTGATGAAATTGTTTAACTCAAATTAGCCTACTAAAAGTATAAACATGGACATCAATTAAAGATTTTGCTATAGAATGATAATAGTTATCATTAGAAGAAATGACTGCATAACTTTTCTTGCTTATAAGAAATTTTATGGAGATCATATATATTTCTTATTCATGTTTATAAGTATTTGATACTAATTTAGATTCAATATTACTATAATGTTTAAGACGTGATAAAAAATAGATTGTTGAGTAAAAGCAGTTGATTCATGTTTAGACAAATAGTTTGTATATGTCGGATCAAAGGAGGGTTATATTTGACATAAAGTGACAAGAACATAAATTTAGATAACTGAGAGTATCCTTTTATGCCATATTGGTTAAATCGATATGATGAGAATCATAAAGTTACATACAAAGATCCATATGTAACCTTTTAATTGTGAATCGTATGAAACTTATAAAATTTGTTAAGTTGAAGAATAACCAAATCAACCTTTAATGAAAGGATGATGATGGTATTGGATTGTTAAATTTATACATAAGATGTATTAGATGGAATAACAATTCATAAAAGGATGATTATAATATTTTATTAGATTTCTAATGACTTTATATGATATAGTCATATATATTAAATGAAATACTGATAACAAATTTTGAACAATTCAAATTTGTTTAAATCTAAATAGAAATTAAGCATTAAGAATACTACAACACTTTGATGAGATCAATTTTATGAGTTTTATTTTCCGATTATTATAACGAATGAAATTCTCTAATGAATATCTTTACAACTAAATTCATAAGAGTATGGTTTTATGTAAGGAGGAATATACAATATGAGATATTATATAATGCAATATTGGATATACAGTATAAGATATTATATAATTTAATATTTACTTCTTTTGTAGCGATGCCTAGTACAATAACATGTCTTCAACAGTTTCAAGTAGTTTAATCAGCAAGATTTCATATTAGATATGGAACAGTAAGACTTTAAAAGATTCAAAGTTAACGATTTAAGGATGTGATTTTTAGTTGAAGCATGTATTATCCACTAAGTTTAGAATTAAATTGGAGGATAAAAGGTTATGAAATATCTTGAAGGTTGGATATAATCTTACAGACCTATTGAACAAATTATTTGTATCAATGTCTACTTATTGGAAAATGGTTCTCAAGATATGTAATGGGAGTAAGATGAAATTTGAAAAGTTTAAATCTCATGAAAATACATCCAATTAGAACTAATACCTTTATTGATACATTTGATGTATAGTTTAAAGGCTACAAGACATTGAAATATTCACTTTTATGATGATTTCAGATAGTTTGTTTTGAAAATGATTGTAAATTTTTCATGCCTAAAAGAAGGTTAGTATGAGTATATTGCTTATAGAGAACAAAAATTTTAATTTTCAATTGTTAAAAATATAATTGTCCAAGAACAACTCTTATTGGATATGAAAAGGTAATAGCTTAATTTTGAGAATTAGATCTATAAAGATAGATTGGAAGTTTTTCACCTATTCTAAGTTTAAGTACATAAATAAGTTACTACAGATATTTAGTATTTGAGATATCAGATATTTGTGAAGTATTAAAGATATCTATTATTCTATGTATAAGCTGATATTTGAGTTTAAGGTTATATGGATATTAACTTTAGAAGTAATTCCTAATTAAAGATTATTTTACTTAGAACAAATCATTTTAAGATTGGGAGGTTCCATATAGCAATGATTATTAATTAAGTCATAATATATTTTTCATTTAGTGGAAATGATTGAGTGGATCAACAAGTCTTTAATGAACTTGATATAGTTCCTTGCATTGTTCAAGATAGTTACATATTGCAAAACATTAGTCATTGGGCATATAAAAGAAACTAAGGTCTCATCAAAGATTTAAGGATGTATTAGGCAATTTCCTTAATTATGATGATAATTAAGATGAAAATTGTAAGATTTAAGCAAGTGTTCATTATAGAGAATCTTGTAGAATTCTCTCATTAAGCCACTATTCCAATAGTAGTATGATCGTCATATGGTGATATAGTATAAGATACTTAAACAATTCGCTTAGTGCAAGTAGGAGATTGTAGGTTTACATCCTACAACCAATTTGGTTGGTTATAGTTTAGTAAAAAAATAACTTAAAGGTATTCTTTATCTTCATTACAAATAAATTACGATGAGATTATAATTATGAGATTCATATTATATTCATGTTTTATCCATAAATTATTCCTAATCATTATGTCATTAAAACTAGACATTAATATAACATAAAAAGACTAGCATATGTTAGGTTTTTTTTATATAAAAGAAGCAGTTGATCTCATAGACTAAAGTATGTAGATACTTAAATAAATAAGTGAGTACTTGTTAAAGAACAAATTCATTGAAGTGACCTCATTTGAGAAATCTATTTGAAACATGACTTATACGTCTATGAAAATTCCTATTGTGATGATTATATAAGTGATCGTCTGATTTGAGATCTCCAAAGTAATCTTATGTAGGGATTATTATGTTTTGATATTACTTATGATATGTTCTAGTCAAGGATGGATTAGTCAGTATTTATTAGATAAAACATGAACTATATAGAGGTAGCTGAATGATCATGATATTATTAATAACCCTAAAGTAATTAGTGAGAATGTTACATTGTTTTTGACTAGTATTGATCCATAAAAACCTTGGCCAAGGTAGAATGATGTTGTGTAAATAGTTTACAAATGTCATTAATTGAATTAATAGTTAATGATGGAGTATTAATACAATTGGACTCAAATATAGTCGACATTAATTTCATACTCTATATTTAATCAGAATATTATATTATGAAAAGAATGAGTTATACAAAAAAAAATCATGCACAAAAAGTTTAATCAAAACCACTTTTACATTCCTAATTATTTTGATGCATATAATATGTTGCTAAACGCCAATTTTGATGGATATAAATCATTTAATTAAAGAATTAAATGTAAAGTAACAGAGTTTAATTTTTCTAATTGTAAACTATAATTTGTATCAATTGCCAACATATTTAGGAACCTAATATGTTACACATAAAGATCAAGTTAAAGTGAAAAAATATTTTAATTAAGATGGATTTAATTATAAAGTTTGAGAAATTTTATGCTTAAATATAAAATATTCAATAAATAAGGATCAATATGAGATACTGGATCTTGTTAGAACATAATTGGTATTTAATCAAAATTGTAATAATTCTAATTAAATTTTAATTGAAATTAGAATTTAATTTTAATTAAATTGTTAAAATGATCATGATTTGTTATAACTAGACTAAAGCACCGAAGAAATTAGCACCCCTTGCCTAACTATCTCTGCAGCAGTTATAGAATTCTTTCAACTTATTTTATAGATATTATTAAAAGTTGAACACTTGTATAGTTACCATGGATGAAATAAGTCAATTTCAGAAACAGTTTAAAAGAGACAACAAAAATATGATCAAAGCTTAGGAATAAGATACGAAATATGATTTTGGCTTTATTATGGGTGTTAATTATTTTATAAACTTTTAAGTAATCTTGACTTTGAGAAATCAAATAAAAAAATTTATAATAATTCCGGTGTGCATGAGATTGAATCCATTCTAATTTTCCAACATTTTGTACTGTTCTAATTTTCCGGTGTTCATCAACTTTTGAACTATATCTACCGGGCTAAGAATGAGATCTGTCAAAGAAAAAAATCAATAAAAACATAACTAAGAGAACTTGAGCTGTCGTAGTCTGATTAAATTACCAATGGTAATAAAATTGTGATACGTGTAGCGGGTTTCAAATCACCTGTTTTAAACTTGCAGTTGAATAAAGAGATTTTAAATTTAGTGAGAAATAAGGAAGGGCACCTAAAATGATTCAAGAAAGGACACTTAAATTGATTGACATGCTTCATTAGTGGGCTAAGCATAGGACCCATTTGTTCAGTAGCTGAAACGAAGGATGCCACGACACGACAGCAGTGTGATTACATTGATTTAATGATTCTATCCTCCACCAATGTCAATGGTGTCGCCTCGAGATGGCAAATTTTTGTTCCTGCCTTGCTTGGCCTGGCCTTTATTTATTCATTAAGTTAGCTAGCATGCATTAACACGAATTGTTGAATGCTAAAAGTTGGAAAGGGGCATCATAGCTATGCTTTTTTTGCTTAGTCAGTTATAGGATTTCCCAGACCTAATAACTCAGTGCAGAGCAGACCAAAATTTCCAATCGCTGGAGCTACGCTTTTACTTTTTATTAAAATCATCAAACGGCATTGGTAATGCAACCAATGGAGCAGCTAGTCATCAAACGGCATTGATAATGCAGCCAATAGAGAAGCTAGTCATCAAACGGCATTGTTAGTGCAACCAAATGAGCAGCTAGCACACTTTTAGGTATTGATAAAAATGTCAAGCACGAGCATAATTTCCTCTACATATCGAGTACAAACATGCTACTATACTGCCTTTTATTACATTTCTGCCTTGCTTAACTTCACTCAATTAATTTCCACTTATCGATTTCACTCCTTCCACTAAACATATTTTTTTTAAAATAAGTTCCCGATGGCTGCCCAAGAAGAATAACAAAATGCCAAAGATGGACAAAGTTGATGCCAATTCTCTAATGTCTTGTACCAAAAGATCTTGATTTTGATTATGTGGAAAGGGAACAAATGGACTGATATCGAAACACGTTTAAATCAAATTCAACCCACAATTTTCTGCAATATATAAAATTGGGAAGCTTTTCACCTAAATTATTTAAAAAAAATACAAGTCAATGTAGTTGTAACCTATCCAGCAATGATATATACATATTAATAATAAATTTGTATCCTTCTTTGTTATATCAAATTCTTCAATTATTATGACATCTTTGTTGTGTGTGTTCAGCCTATTTTCAAGACTTTTGCTTTTTTTTTTTGACACTACTATAGTTCATGGAGATGATGAACAAGCGAATATAAGATGAATGATGGGTGAATCAAGCCATTTCTGGACAGACATGCTTATGTAGAGTGTGTAGAGTGTCACATGCCTATGTTCTCTAGTTACAAGGTTGTGTGTATCAATTGTATAAGTCTTTGTAACCATGTTAAGAAGGGCAAGAAGGGCAAAGGCATACATAATCGTGTTATAACTTACACGATCGTGTGTGATGGTCATGTAACTCTCTGTGATCTTATACATCTGCTAGTAAGGGGGTCTTGAAGAGACACGATCATTTACATGACCTTAAATGTGATTGTGTAAAGTGTGAAGAAAACCTATTTCGTAATATAAAAGAGAAGATACGTAAGTTTTGCATGAGAGAGACACCAAAACAACAAAATGTGAGGAAAAACATAGAGAGAGCACGTAGTATAGTATTCTCATCCCTTTTTTATTGTTTTTGGGGTTTGTTTAAGGGTTTGTTGATTCATGTCTCAACTTTAGTTTTAATCCAAAAACTTATGAGACGACTTATAATTGTGGGGTGAGATATTAAACTTTGTCAATCCTTATTTGAGTTTAGTGAATTTACTTGCCAGTTTGGCGCATAGCCTTTTCTTTTACACTGGAGGGTTTTCTACGTAAATCTAGTATTTGCTTCTTTACTAAGTTTCTTATTGTCTTTCTAATTTGATTGTTAAACTTGAAAAATGTTTTGTTATTGCTTTTAGGTTGATTTTGGAGAGTTGTATTTTTTGATTCCCAACAAGTGATATCAGAGTCATCGTGATGGAAGGTGGAAACAACTTTATGGTCAAGTTGGCGTCAACAAACTACTATATTTGGAATGCATGATGGAGAACCTTCTATATTGCAAGGATCTCTTCGATTTTATTGATATAGGCAAAGGTGTGAAGGATGATAT
This sequence comes from Erythroxylum suave, assembly GCA_027563595.1. Lineage (NCBI taxonomy): Eukaryota > Viridiplantae > Streptophyta > Magnoliopsida > Malpighiales > Erythroxylaceae > Erythroxylum > Erythroxylum suave. The sequence goes on from JAOSBN010000009.1 coordinate 7,359,398, forward strand.
TCCTTCAAAACTTAAGAAGATGTCAGATAAGGAATGGGAGAAGATGAAGTGAAAAACTCTTAGTATAATTCAACGTTAATTAATATAAGTATATTCAACCATGTGCGTAAGAACTGATCCTTTTAAGCTGTGGAAAAAGTCATAGGGACTTTATTAAAGAAAGATTGCCCATAAGAAAGCCTCTATGATTAAAAGGCTCATAAACTTGAAGCTGAAAACTAGGAAATTTTTGTCAAAGCATTTCTGGGAATTTCCAAGATATAATCAACAAGCTTACAACAATGGAGATCATTCTTGATGACAAGCTTCAAGTCTTGTTCCTGTTGACTTTACTACCAGATAGATGGGAGACATTGGCGGTGACAATAAGTAATTCAACTCCTGAAGGTGTGCTTTCTTTCAATGTAATCAAAAAGAGTATATTCAATGAAGAAATCAAAAGAAAAGAGATGGGGGTTGAGAATGTGCAAGTTTTCATGGTAGAAAGTAGGGGAAAGAGCAAGAGAAAGGGTCTCAAGGCTATGCTAAGTTTAAAAACCAACCAAATTCTAAAGATGGCAAAGACGTGAAGACATACCACTATTGTGAAAAGTCAGGAAACATTAAAAGGTTTTGCTACAAGTGTAAGAGGGATTAAAAAAAGTAAGATCATCGTAATGATGAAGATGATAAGAATACAATCATAACAACTTTTAAGTAGAAATAATGAAATGTCCTTAGTTTGTGCACTAAGCGAATTTCTCCATATTAGTAATTCAGGTTTTGAGTGGCTAATTGACACGAGAGCTTCATATCATTATGCTCCAAAAGTGGAGTACTTCTTAAACTGTAAGAACGGAGACTTTAGGAGTGTAAAGATAGGTAATCAAAGTTTTGCCAAGATTGTCGATATGGGTGATATCTGAGTTCAGAAAAATTTTGAATGCTTACTGAACTTGAAAGATGTATGAAGATTTTAGCACACTTTTAAAGATAGGAAGTGGAAACTGTTCAAGAGAGCAATAACTATTGCTCAACGAGAGTTATGTTACACATTATGCAAAACACATTTAAAGGTGTATGGTAAGGGAAAAGTAACATAGTTGAATAGGTAACTCTTTCAAATTTGTGATGTCGATGATTGGGGCATATGAGTGAGAAGGTATTAAAGTTGATGGCTGATAAATCTCTTATCCCAGTTAAGAATACAACACCTCTTAATCCTTGTGATCATTTTTTAGCTGAAAAGTAATATAGAGTCTCTTTTAAGAGAATATCTACAAAGAAGATAGAGAGATTTGAGTTAATGCATTCAGATGTCTATGGCCTAATTGAGGAGGGGTTAATAGGAGGTAACAAATAATTTCTTACATTCATTGATGATGCTTTAAGGAAGACTTGGGTGTACATATTGAAAATAAAGAGTCAAGTATTTGAAACTCTCCAAAAGTTTCATGTCATGGTCGAAAGTGAAGCTAAGAGGAAGTTGAAGTGCCTACGAATAGACAATAAAGAAGAGTATAATTTCAAGACGTTTGAAGAATAATGTACATCACTTGACATTAGATATAAGAGACTAAACCTGGTACTCCACAATATAATGGTGTGACTAAAAGGATGAATAGAACAATTTTAGAGAAGGTTTATTGCATACTCAGAATGTCCAAGTTGTAGAAGACATTTTAGGGTAAAGGAATCCAAACTACATTCTATTTGATCAACTAAGCTCCCTTAGTTCCATCAGATTTTGAGATTCCCGAGAGAGTGTGGACAGGTAAAGATCCCTCATTTCATCATTTAAGAGTATTTGATTGTAAGTTATTTAAACATGTACCAAAGGATCAAAGATAGAAGCTTGACTTAAAGGTGATACCATGCATCTTTGTTGGCTATAATGGTGATCAGTTTAGCTTTAGACTCGATGACTCCAAGAAGTAAAAATTTGTCAGGAGTTAGAATATGGTACTCCAAGAGCACAAGAGAGGTGTTGATCGCCTGAGTGAAGATAAAGTTACACACAATAGCTCATCCTATGGTGTTGTTATTTCTTCTTTGGTCTTTACCTATACTAAGCAGTCTGTAGGTGAAAGAGAAGAGTTGTGTGACCAAACACACATTAATGGTGATCAAGTATAACCTAGTAATGATGAGCCACCCAAACCACATCTAGAAGTTGAAGATGAAGTTGATGTAGATAATGAGTATGGGGAGCAACCAAATCTAACTACTAATGAAGTACAACTTGGAGGGTTGATGAGTGAGAAAAGACCTTTTACTAGATATTTGAGTTTATAATATCTATCGGTTACTATTGAGGGTGAGTCTGGGAATGTGCAAGAGGTAACATTTTATGTAAACAAATATCTCAAGCTTATAGTTATCAAGAAGAAGATGAACTCTCTAAAGAAGAATGATACAAATGAGATTGTAAATCTTCCAAAAGGTAAAAAGGCCTTGAATAACAAATGGGTATTCAAGATAAATAAAAGTGGTGACAAGATGGCGAAACATAAGGCAAGACTAGTGGTGAAAGGAAGGGCATTAATTTTGATCAAATCTTCTCACCAATGTTTAAGATGACATTAATTCAGAAAACATTATATTTGAATTCTTTCTTGGACCTTAAACTTGGGTAGTTGGATATTAAAACTGCCTTCTTGCATGGAGATTTGGAAGAAGAGATATACATAGAGCACCCAAAAGTTTCAAAGCTAAAGGCAAGAAGAATCTGGTATGCAAGTTGAAGAAAAGCCTATATGGGTTAAAACAATCTCCAAGGCAATGGCATCGAAATTTTGATTCTTTTATGGTAGATCATGGTTAAAAACAAACTTATGTCTATACTTGTGTGTATTTTAAGAAATTCCCAAGTGAGAACTTCATCATTCTTCTTATACATGTTGATGATATGCTAATTGTGGGTCAAGATGTTGGAAGAATCCAAAAATTGAAGGAGAATTTGTCTAAATCTTTTGATATGAAAGGTTTAGGACCTGCAAAGTAGATTTTAGGCATAGATATAACTCAAGACAGGAAGAATAGGAAACTGTTGTTGTCACAGGAAAGGAATTTGGAATAGGTGATAAAAGGGTTTAATATGAAGCATACCAAACTAGTTAGCATGCTACTAGTGCTTCACTTCAAGCTAAGTAAACATGCATATGCCTCAACAGAAAAAGAGAAAGATGGTATGTCTTCTATTTTATACTCACTAGCAGTAGGGTCTTTGATGTATACAATGGTGTGTAGAAGGCCAAATATTGTACAGGTTATTAGGTTGGTGAGTAGATTCTTGTCAAATTCAGGAAAGGTTCACTGGAAGAAATAAAAATGGATTTTCAGATATTTGACAGGTACTTCAAAGTGGAGTTTGTGTGTTTGGTAGTGGGAAACCAACTCTAAAGGTTATATGGATGAAGATATGACTGGAGATCTTTACTGCAGATAGCAATAGGTCGCCCTATTGCAGGGGGTAAGGACTGGGCTTAAGGGTTGACCAGGTTTTAAATAGTAGTTCTAATATCAAGTCAGACCAAACCAAAGATAACCTATTTTGGTCTAAATTATTTTTAAATTAAAATTTAAAATGACATCATTTTGTTATTAAGTGTTGGGCCTGTGGGTTAGGCCCTATTGACATCTCTAATCTTAATGGAAAAAATTCTTCTTCAGGTCTTCTATTCAAGTTTGTAGAGGGCGCTTTTTCATAGCAATTCAATTTATAAAAATGCGTAGCTTTATCGACAATTAAAGCAGAGCATGTAGCTATAATGGAAGCTTGTAAGGAGATGCTCTAGCTAAATGGTTCCCTCAAAAGTTGGATGTGAAGTAAGAAGACTATATAGAATCTTGTTAAAGTGCTATTGACTTGATCCAAAAATACTATGTACCATTTTCATACAAAGCACATAGATGTCAGATATTATGGGTTGAGGTTGGTGATTGAAGAACAGTAATTGATGTTCAAGAACGTTCACACGGACATGAATGATGCTAATATGTTAACTAAAGCAGTTTTTATAGGCTAGTATGAGCTTTCTAGTACTGAGATGTATCCCAAGTGGTTGTTGAATTTTAATGTGTCTTCATCATATTTAGGCCAGAGGGGGAGATTGTTATATGTGTCCAGTCCTGTTTTTGAGACTTTTGTTCTTTTTTGAAACTTTTATAGCTCGTGGGGATGACAAACAAGTGAAGACAAGATAGATGATGAGGTGAATCAAGCTTTTTCTATACAAACACTCCCGTGTAGAATGCCACATGCCTATGTTCTCTACTTATACAATAGTGTCTATTAACTGCATAAGTCTCTAAAACTATGAAGAAGGAAGTAACGGGTGAAGACATATAGTCGTGTACACTCCTATGTTCATGACTTACACGATCATATGTGACGATCGTGTAACTCTCTGTGATTATGTACACTTGTAAATGAAGTATTGTTGAAGAGATAAGGTCGTGTAAATGACTATACGGTGTATAAAAACCTATTTCATGAAATTAAAAAAAAGATATGTAGGTTTTGCATGAGAGGGTAATCAAAACACCAAAAAAGTGATAAAAACATAGAGAGAGCAAGTAGTATAGTATTTTCATCCCTTTTTTATTATTTTTGGATTTGTTTGAGAGTTTGTTGATTCACATATCAGTTTTGATTTCAATCTTAAAACTTTGTGAAATATCTTGTAATTATAGGGTGAGATTTTAAACTTTGTAAATTCTTATTTAAGTTTAGTTGATTTACTTGTCGTTTGATCTATAATTTTTTTCCTCCACATTGGAGGATTTTTCATGTAAATCTTGTTGTTTGTTTCTTTATTGAATATTTTATTCTCATTCTAATTTGCTAGTTAAACTTAAAAAGTGTTTTGTTGTTGATTTTAGAGAGTTGTATATTTTGACTTCCAACAATCTTTCATTTTAGAATTTCAAATAGCAAATTTAATTCTTTACGATACTACCTATTTTGAACAGATTATGACAATGTACGTACTTGGTTGATTCAAAATAACAACAAAAGAAATAATGTTAAAAATATAAAGAAATCAACTTTTTGTTATGTAAATATAAATTATTAACTAGTGAAACTAGAAAATCATGAATAAAAATAATTAGTTAAAATAAAAGGGCATAATTTGGACAAAAAATCAGTGAAAATAAAGAATATCTAGTATGGGTAAGACTATAACTTTTATAAAATTGTCATAACAAATCCAAATAAAAAGAAGTCTTTGGCATTAAAGAGTTCCATTCTTATTTATCTGACAATGAATCTTAATGTAATGATGCATCTTAATTAGCGCATGTGGTAATTATTAAAACAGATAACAAAAACAAAGCATAATGTGATCCATGCCAACATCTTTCCAGCCTTTGTTAACACGATTATATTATTCCAAAGGGTATTATGATTGTTTGGAATTTAATGTTAACTATAATATTGTTTGCTTATTTGATTTTATGGTTTTTATTTTTTTATTCCCCTTTTCCTCGTCGGATGTATCCGTTACTTCCCTTCTTTGCTTACATAAGCAAGCCTTTATTAGGGTCCTGTTTCCTCTGCTTAGTTGACGGGAACTTCAGCATGTTCACGTGCATAAAATCCTAAATTTTGGTCCGCCCGAAGCTCTCACTATTCTTCGTTTTTACCTTATCCTCAGTAAACAATTCAACTTGTAGAAGTTTATGCATGAGGGTTGTTCAACAGTAACGCTACGTGCATTATCCACCAACCCCACATGCTCCCTCTCGGCTCTCGCCATAATTATATATTCTATATGTATATCTCATTGTTATATAGAAGAAGAAGCAAAAGCACCTCAAGTCGTGGTCAACCAGCCAAATATCTACGTCCTATTGCGTTGTTCACACGAATTCCACCACCGCTCACATTTTTACTGCGTCTTTAACGGCCCAACGCTTGTCAGGATTCTCCAACATTATCAGTGATTATTCTATAAATAAATAAAAAAACATGGTTAGTGACCAAGCGTCCCACCTCATATCCCTCACGTGACTCGCCTATCTCTCTACAGGCTTCCCAAGCCTCCCTCACTCCTCACTCCACTTAGCTCAGCCTCGTAAAAGTCAACTGAAAAAACCTCCCCTAGTGCCAGATCCAATCCATGTACACTATCATCACCCTATGCGGTGTTCCTCGCCGAATAGCCCCCACGTTACACACGCCGTAGAATATGCCGCTACGTACATTTTTCTTTTTAGTAGAATTCTAGCACTATTTCAACGTGCTTATCCTATTTTGCAATTAGAGAAAATCTTTAATGTTTTTCAACTTTTGTGCAACCGTGTTTGATTCCAATACTACTGTTTAAGGATTATATATTTTGTAATAATTTAAGAAAAATTACTCAATTTAACTTATCATTTTTTGTCAGGATCATTATTAAAAAAAAAATGATGCTTCAAACCAAAATAAGATAAATAAATTTTGTTCTAACGAATACAATTACGTAGGATAACCATTTCCCTCTTTCAAATTTCGAACGAATAAAATAAACATAAAAAGCAAATTGAATAGTTAGATCTGGTCCCCTTTCATCTCTTTCAATATTTTAAACATATACACGCATTTTCCTTTATATGCGTTGTTCCAAGTCAATGGGAATACTGCAAACTTTCATTTGCAAAAGCGCTCTCCTTTTCATCTGACCCTAACTCCTCTGTCCACCTCACAACAATGGCTTCTCTTTACTTCTCAGCTCCATTTCTAGTTCTTGCCTTCTGGGTTCTAATAATCTCACAAGTTCAGGCACTAACATGTACCTCGCAGAAGTTCGACAACAACAAGCTCTACGCCAACTGCAGTGACCTACCATCACTTAGTGCCTACCTACACTACACCTACAACTCCTCCAACTCCTCTCTTTCCGTCGCGTTCATAGCACCTCCGGCCAAATCCAACGGCTGGATCGGTTGGGGCATCAATCTCAACGGTACCGGAATGGTTGGAGCGCAGGCCTTGATAGCCCTAAAATCCGACGGCAAGTTGGTGGTTAAAACCTACAACCTTATTTCCTACAAAATGATCAACGAGTCCAAGTTGTCGTTCGACGTCTGGGACCTGAGCGCTGAATCAGACGACACAAACTACAAGATCTTCGCTTCCGTTAAGGTTCCTAATGACTTGGAGAAGCTGAATCAGATTTGGCAGGTTGGTCCTTCGACAACCAATGGAAAGCCCGACAAGCACGAATTTAATCCGGCCAATCTTCAAGCTAAATCGACACTGGAATTGGTGGCCTCCTCGCCGACCACAGCTGGTAATGGCTCCACTGGAACAAATAGTACTGGCGCTGGTTACAGGATACAAGAAGCCAAAGTAGGATTTTGTTTTGGTCTGTCTGTTCTTATCGGTAGTTTAATTGGTCTCTAAGATTTTTCTGGTCCTGGAAAATTTCTTTTAGAGATTGCAATGTTAATTGTCCTTATTGTGGTTGGCATGAACCAATAAAGTTGCTGTTTTCTTACTTTTTTTTGTCTTGCTGATATGGTTGCTATTGATCTTGATCAAAAGCTACTTTGAAACAGGATTATTAATAGAATTTTCTTTTATCCTTCGAATTATTTCTTCTTCTTTTTTTTTGCTATAAAGTGTCCTAGGCAGGTCTAATTATGAGAAGGTACTTTAAATCATTCACACTCAGACTAATTTCCACTCAAACCGAGTAGGTTTCTTGTAAAAGATAAAATTCTAACCTCAAATTTTGAATAGTTATATACATGAGAAAGTTTGAACCTACGGCCTCACTTAAGCCTGAAGAGCTCCTTAATAACTCACCTTCAAACATATGTTAGCAACTTGGCTGCACCTGCTTTCCGATCGATCTTTGTTTAATTATATTTTTGGGTTTTGACAGTTGGTGATTCCCTAAATTGCGGTTTTTGTCTGAAAATTATTCATCCAGGACTGCTTAATTTAAGGTTGATAACCGGATTTTGAATTTTGTTGTGAACTTGGGATATTTTTCCTGATGGCGACACACAATGTGAGGTGCTTTCTTTATGAGAAACTTGAGACTTTTTAAAATATAGAAGCTGACGAATTACTCCCGGCGTCTTTATTTATTTTTCTTTTTTCTATATATTCCATAAAAGTAATGGAATTTTTGCTCCAGAAGCAATGGCCATGCTTATGGTCAGAAAGCAAAAAGCAGAGGAGCCTTTTAAAAGTAAAGGTAGGAATCAACTTTCCCCTTTCTCGGTTATACCGAGAACCCAACCTCTCCAGTCTCTTAGACGCCACCCACAACTCAGGCCATTAAATGACCAAATCAAGCATTAATGCCTGCTGAGATTTTTTCGGTTATACCTATCGAAGTATTGATTTGCTCTCGACTTTTTGGTTGTGCATTCATATGTACGTCACGATACGAGTCTATGGACTTTTTGGTTGTGCATTCATATGTACGTCCCGATACGAGTTTATGACTTGATTTGAGGAAGTGACGGCAGTTGACAACTTGTTGAAATTGTAAGTACTTATTTTTAATAAGTTTTGGTCTACAAGCTATCGTGGTCCTGCTTGTCCATTCTTCTACACAATTGCAGGCGAATCGTCACAAGGTTTTTATTTTTTGTGTTAACCTAATAGTCCAAACTGGGCCATAGAAAGTGCTGATGTACAATCCTCCGCAGGCTAGTTCCAAGCCGCCCATCCGACACCCACACAAGCCCTTGAATGGCCAAAACTGGCTGGTCCCCAAAATTAGTTGGTCCACGAAAACCATGCCACTTCTCACTTGATATTGGTCTTACAACCCTATGTTGACGAGCTGAGTTTGATTCATGAATAAGAAATTGAAATTCTCACTAAATAAGAAATATGCGTTCCAAGATCATTGTTTTTGTTTAAAATTACATTAAGGTGTAGAACTTTCCAATTTAAAACTAAATAAAATAGAAACCTAATTGATTCATATATATGGTAAAGAGTTTTCATCAATCTAAGTATTTTTCTACTTGTTTGATACTAATTAGTTAACTCAAAATTTTTAATTTATTTTTATGTCGATTTTTGGTAACTTTCTAACAGCAAACAAATTCACAAGATTATGTCATTTATTACTATATTTAAAATTTTGGAAAGAGAGAAGAAAAATATTGCAACTTTTATTAAAATACATTTAATTGGGTTTTTATTTTTGCATTAAAAAGCCTTATATAATTTCTGACTGTTATTATCAACGTTATATATGTTACAGATTTATGTTATAATTGGAATATTATATTTTTGTATAAGTATCTTTCTATGTAACAGGCTTACATACACAAAAATACAAAATATATGCTTTGCTCAAAGTATATTCTCCTTTCAAGTATATTCTCCTTTCACGTAGTCTCAAATCTCCTTTTTATAAAAGGGTAGTTTTTCAAACTTCCCTTTTTTGTTTATTTGGAGACATTTTAATTGCCCATTTAACTATACACAACATTACAATGATTTGTACTTAAAAGAAGACCAAAAGTAGCTCTTTACAACGCCAAAATACCATTTGAGCTCTATCCTAACTTGCAGTTAAGCCCGCGTGCTTTCATATTGTCAGATAAGCAATGAGGTACTTCATTAGCAATAACTAGACAACGAACCTTATTAGGAATGGAGTCGGCTAGCTGATAAGGGCAAGTACACTCCTTCCTATAGATCCTTCGATTTATCTCTCACTAGATATTGTAGATTGCTAGATTGAAAATTGCTTTGAAAATCAAACTATCATTCTTCTAGGACCTGGAGACATTAACAAGAGTGGGACTCCAATCATATAAGTAGCCAGAAGGAGCAAGTTTACGGAGCAGTTGGCTCAAAATCGTGGAGGAGTAGACGCAGTTGAAAAATAAGTGGGTGCGGTCTTCAGCTAACATGTGACAAAGCTCACACAAGGGGTTGAAGGATCTATGCTATCTATCCATAGTGCTCAATTTGTTTTTAATAGCTAACCACATAAACATAGGTGCCTTAAGGCTGATACATTGTTTCCATAGAAGAGAGTACCAAGAAATCATTGGAAGATTAGCTCGAAGACTAGCGTAGAACAGAGTACCAAGAAACTGTTGGAAGATTAGTTTGAAGACTAGTGTAACATGATTTATTAGTGAATAGACCTAAAGGGTAGAGTTTCCAAACAATTGTATCCATGTGATTAGAGTTAAGAAGACTGGGGAATAACTGGCAAAGAGTAGAAAAACCTCTATCTGACCCACTTCCCATCCGAAATAAGTGTTAAGACAGTGGCATTAAGGGGGACTCAACATTTGAACTGAGCAAGTTCAGATCTTCGGATTAGTGGACTGGACTTAGTCCAATTATTGTCCTAAAAACAGATGTAGTCATTATTTCCCAATCGATGATGAATATACAGGTAAATTAGTCTCTATGCTTCAGCATCTGATGGAATATCCAAGAGCAACTCTTGATGATCAGTATTTTCCAAAAATTCTGAGATGAGAGTTATAATTCATGACGCCATTTAATCCATATAGAGGAGTTTTCCGTGAGTAATCTCCATATTTTCTTGTACAGTAGAACTTGTTACATGATGTTAGCATAATAAATTCCTAAGCCACCTTGCTACATAAGAGAGGTCACCTCATCTGATTTCACTTCAGCTTTCTCTGCATTAGCCGAAGAATTCGAACAGAGGAAGGCTTTAATTGTTCTATCCAGCTCCTTAATCACCTTTTTTTGGCAGAATTAAATGATTGACCCAATGTATGTGTAAACTGCTTAGCTGTAACATCCCATTTTTATATTAGGGTTAGAGTTGGAAATACCGTATATGAGAACTAGCAATGAGATAATAAAGAAATGCATTTCATGCCTACAAATAATATAACATGCATATACGTGAAATTGATCATTGCACACATTGGAATAATTTGTTTATACACTCATTTGATATTTTCTGAGTATAAATGATTTATTTAATGTGATTATGATGTGGATAGTGAATATTTTGGTTTGAAAATTAATCTGGTGAATCAAATTATTAATTTAGAATTTTTGGAAAAATTTGAGAATTTTCTGGAATTATGAGTATTTTTTCTAAGAAAAATGTCAAGTGACAGAATAATTGATAAATGGTAGTAGAAATAAGAGTCAAATGGCAACGAAAATTTTTATAAATGATATTTGGATTTAATGACATATGTTAGTGAAATTTGGAGACAATTGGACTAGAAATTGGAGTTGATTGGATTAGTTAATGAAAGAGCATAGTCTAAACTTATAGAAAGCGGACATGTGGCAAGTGACATGCCACACCATGCTAAAAAATCACGACTCCTTGCTCTATTGAAGGAAAAAATTAATGTTTTGTCTTTCATTCTTGCCTTTCTTCTTCCTCTCTACGAAATTCCTCTTCATTCTTCTTCATTTTCATGTTTTTGCTTCTCCAATTTCCATACATGTTAAACCTAACCCTCTCATCTTTCATTTACTACTCTTAACTTGCTCTCTTCTTCATTTCTCACAAAAAACCCAACCAAATCCACCCTCGAATGATGATGGTCGTGAGAGAAAGTGTATGTGTGTGTGTGTGTGAAATGTAGATGAGTAATTTGGATATGTTCTTTTCTTGTTTTTATGTTTGGGATGATCAATATTTCATAAGTTGTTGTAGAGATGAGGATGAAATGTGAAAGAACATTAACAAGATGTAGAAAGAAGTGCAGAAAATTGATTTGTAAATGGATGTTCATGTTCTATTTTCTTGGTAGATAACGTGTATCTCTTTGGTTGATATAAAGATGAGTTAAAGTAAGTTTAGAGCTAATAAAAAGGAGTACTATGGTTTCTTGAAATGAAAGGAATTAGAAGGAGAAATTAAAAGAGTAATGAAGGTATTAATGAAGTTGAACATGTGCAGAAAGTGGTGATGAATATGTATATGTATATGTTCTGTTTTGGATGTTTATGATCACTCATTGATTTTGACTTATTTATGAATGATATTGAGTTGAAGTGGAAGAGGAAATATATAGGACATGAGCTAGAATAGATAGACTAAGCAAAGGAGGTAAACTAGGATGAAAATGATGATGAAGTATCTTTGAGTATGTTATATACAGTGTTTTACTGAATATACATATGTATGTTTGGCCATAACTTGATTTATGAATATCCAAATTGGATGTAATTTAATTTTTAGTAAACTAGCAACCTGTGGCTACAATTTTCATGAAGGAAGCAAATTTGAATTATGTCATTTAGGGTCTTGAAATTTGAGTTGAAGTTGGAAATTGTGAACTGTCAAGGTATGAAAACAGTTTATAGTATTTTGATTATAACTTTCATATTACAAAACCAAAATGCACTAATTTAAGGTCATTAGAAACTTAAGACATAGAGGATCATTTGATTAGAAGAAGTTGTTCCCTAAATACTTCATTTGCTAGGTCATATTGGTCATACAAAACTGATTAGAAAATAGAGTTGGAAAATCTGGAAAATGGGATTTAAATTCAATATGCTTCTTTTAAGTGTGGTTTGGACAACCTATGGCTACTTTTCTATGATGTTTTCTTGAATAAAGCTTAAATTGAACCTAGAATGATGCTTGAACAAGTAAATAAATGAGTGATATGTTTAGGATGATGAATGTATAGACATGGTTGATATTATGTTTATGTGATTTTGATCATTAATCATGTATGATGTGTTTTGTGGATGTTTTGAGTTGTAACGGAGGTAAGAATGAACAAAAATTGAAGTAAGAATGATAGATATTCATAGGATGGGTTAGATGTAACTTAGGGGTTGAAAATCTAGAAATTTACCCATAAAGGTTCGTTAGGCGGACTTCATGTCCGCTGGTCAGACATTCTCTGGAATTTTAGAATTCCATCTCTGTTCATGTCCCTTTGGAGAGACATACAAGTCCGCTGGGTCGACCTTCTCTGGACAGTTTTATAAATGTATATTTTTGACTCTTTAAATGGCAAAATCTCTCTTCGGGCTCTTTATGGAAAATGTAGAACTTGAAGTCTCTTCGAAACTGTACCTAAATGATCTTAATCAGACACCCATAATGAAAGTTATTCCTAATGTCCCAAAACATGTGCTTATATAAATTTTTTATAAGTCAATGTTTTCCTATGAGGTAATTAGGCTTAAATGGGATCTAGAATGAGCCTAGTGGATGATGAATGAAGCAATTAAAGTAATGGAAGTGTATTAGGCATAAAAGAATGATTGAAAGATGATGTTAATTATTTATGAGATGTGTATTAGGGAAATGTACCCGGGATTATCAAGATGAACATGCATTATACGTTACACATACATATATGTGTATAATGAAATGTTTATGTAACTGTGCAATTAATAATGAGTGTGCTCTATGTGTGTTACATGAAATTATTATACAAGATTCAACATCTATATCCAGTCGTTTCCAGATCAAGGAAGCTATTGCTAATCTGAAGCGTACTGTGAATTGACCTAAATAGTCTTACTTTAAATGATTATTCTGTTTAAATTATGTATCAAATTATTGTGTGAATGTGATTATGTTGATTCCCAACAATTGATTGTCCAAGGAGTTTTATATTTGGGACTGTATTGGAAATGCTACTTGAATGTGAATATGACTGACTATTTGTTCTCAACTTCAATGTTGAATGCCAGATAGTGGTCCAATGAAAAATGAGAAATGTAAATTTGATGAAATATGTGATATCTAACTTGTTCGTTAAATTCTGAAGAAACATACGAATATACATATGATTGAAAAAGTGTTTCTCAACATTTATGTTGAATGCCGGACCACGGTCCGATGATAAATGTATTCTGAATGTGAATATAACATGTGAAAGTGACTGACTAATCATATAAGAATATGAAGCATTCCATTACTTGAATGCATGAACAAATAAAGGTTGTTGTGACTGAAGTAGCCACCGAAAAAGAGCTTAAAGCTCAGACCTCTGTGATAAGAGCTTATGACTTGATTTGTATGATAGAGCCTAATATCCACAATGGATACGTGATAGTATGATAGAGCCTAGTATTCACAACAGATACGAGACAGTGATAAGGGCACTCGATCACATCAATATATTAAGTGAATTTGAGTTTCATATATATCACATATACACATGAATTTTAAGAATTGAATCATTGCAATTGAAATGTTGAATCAAATTGATTGAAAAATGTGAAAGTTTATGGTCAAAGTATGATATAAATGCTACATAATGAATTAATGAAGAGATGTAAATTATGTGATTACATGAACTGTATGTGTTATGTGATTGAGTGAGCCATCAAGGATGGTCCACTCACTGAGTGCGTAAAACTCACCCCAATTTACAACATATTTTTCAGGCTCAGAGAAGACACCCAGTTAAATCAACTGGAGTCTAACCATTGCATTCAGATAAAAGATAGAGGTCGGGATCAATTGTCGTCTGCATAGATTTTCTACAAATTTAGTATTAAATATTGCATTCCGCAAGCTTCATTATTGAATATGATTAAATACATTTTTGTTTGAGATGGGCCCAAAAGATTATGAAATTATACAATGTGTATATTGTTTGCGACGATTGTAATTGAAATTGGCACCGTTTTAAATAAAATAGGTCATTATGATTATTGTTTTTGAACAATTCGTGTGATATTTGAGAAAATTTTATAATGAGTTCTGTTTGACTGCTCTAGCGCACCACTTTCACAAGGTGTGTGTTTGAATATCATTGAGATGTTTAGATACGTGCTCGATGGAAGTGGGGTGCTACATTAGCACTCAGATGGAATGAGTGATTCTCACTATCACAAAAAGAAACCGATTTTGCCAAGTTAAGATTTTAGACTTGCATCATTTGAGGAGGGGTATGTAGTCTAAGTACCCCCAAATATTTGAAAGATGGCTGATGCGGCTCCATACTAAGGGAGTAGCAATCTCTCTTTAGTTTAAGACATCCGACAAACAATAGAAGCCACTTTTTTGTAGATTAATCTTCAAACTTGACAAGCTATAAAATCTAGTCAAAATATCCTTAAGAATATTAATGGAAAATAGGTTAGCACTAGACATAAGCATTAAATAATTTGTGAACAATAGGTGGATGAGTAGTAGGGGACAACATTTGTGATGATAACAAAAGAGACCATTGTGGGATGTCAACTTTTGCAGCATACAAGACAAACCTTCCATAACCAACAAAAAATGTAAGGGGAGAGGGGGCTGCCTGCCGAATTTCTCGAGCACATTTAAGAGGTTTTGTTGGAATTCCATTGATAAGGATCCTAATTGATGAGGTATGGATACATAACATGATTCAGATTTTGAATTGAGCCAAAAAAATCCAAAGCATTTAGACAAGCTTGAATGAAAGGCCAACTCACTGGGTCAAATGCTTTATAGAAGTCAATTTTTCAACTACTACTTTTTAGATTTTCCCCAGTTTGGTAGTCCTTCAAAAGCTCCTGCATGAGTAGAATATTGTTGCTAATGGAACAATCCTTGATGAAGGCACTTTAAGTTAGGCTGAAAATATCTAGCAAAACTTTTTTCAATCTTCTAGTTAAGAGCTTAGCGAGAACTTTATATATAGTGTTGCAACATGAAATGGGACAATAATTGAATAGAGGGCAAGGGTTAGCTTTTTTTGACAGAAGGCAGATGAACGTGTGATTAATCTCTCTTAACAACTTACAAGAAGCCAAAATTTTTGGAATAGTTTGAGTAAAAAGCTCTCCCATGAGTGCCATGTTTGTTGGAAAAAATGAGTTGTAAATCCATCTGGACCCAAGGACTTCCCTAGATATAGTGAAAAAAGACCTTGTTTTATCTCGAGTTTAGAGAATGGAGCAATAAGGAAGTCTTTCATTGGCTGACTAATAGGATTGTCAAAATAACTGTGCAGATTAGGAAGATGATGGATTTGATGAGGACGACCTATTAGATTATTGAAGTAGTCGTGAAAAGGATTCAAGAGAGCTTGCTGATCTGAGATCCATTTTCATCCATTTTCATCAATAAGTTACATAATGCGATTCCGGTTTCTTCTTGTAAGTATAGAGGCACAAAAAAATTTGGCGTTTTGATCCTCATCCTTTAACTAAGCCACTCTTGCTTTTTGATGTTGAATAAACTAATGCAAAGAGAGTACTTCTCAGTATTCGTTGAGCCTTTGTATTTCAATCATCCGTAATTGAGTATTGTGTAGGTAAAGGTAATAATTTGCTTGTGCTAGTTGTAGGCGAGTTTTGCATTCATGAAGCTGCTTGATGTGTTGAGAAGAGAAAGTCTTAAGTGAAGCTTTGACTCTGCGTAACTTCTGAATGAGCTGGAAAGATTTGAAACCTTCATCTTGTATTTGTCAACAGCTGCGAACATGCTCTTGAAAACCTTCTTGTTTTGTAAAATCATAAAAAAAATCTGAAGGGTGCACCTTTGAAGGTCGAGTGAGACAAGTTGTGTATCGTGATGCTTGAGTGATTTGATAAAAGTTTGTCTCCAAAATGAGCGTAAGAGACAGGGAAAGCAAACAACCCTAAGTGATTTATCAACACCCTATATAGACGCCTTGCTAGTTGTTAGACCAGGTAAGAAATCTTCCATTAAATCGAAGATATCTTAGCTGAACTTTTTGAAGAAAAACTTCCATTCAACTGGGTAAGTTGAAGAATCAACTTATGTGACCTCGAATCAAGGTTAGAGCGCGTTTCTCTACTTTCAAAGACGAAAATTTTAAAAATTTCCAGTAAACTCTCGTTACAACTAAGCAAACAATAAACTAAATCCTCTAATCAACCTCATTATCTTGAAGAACTACTAATTGAACTTATTCTCAAGTATTCCCAATTAATGTCTTCGAAAATGTAATACAAATTGCGAAATGAAAAAGACTTTTTATAAAAGAACACGGACTGATTCAAAGAAGAAGAAGAAGAGCGAAGAGAGAAGGATTTCATTAAAAAAATGAAAATTGTAAAAAGGCAACTTGTTAAATAATAAAAATTAGATAATTTGAAAATTTACAAATTCAATATAAGACATAACGAAAATGCCACATAAGACGCCTCATTCAAATATAATGGTGCATATATATAGTACCAGATTTATGTTCAAAATAGCCTAATAATGAGCATAACCAATAACATTTAAGCTTTAATTGAGCAAGTTAAAATGCTTAACCTTAAATTGACTAAATTTGAATACGTTTGACCCAAAATTGGGCATTTAGCCAAAATAAATGGTTTCTATTGATTACAGATCTCCAAAAATAAATAAACTTCTTTCTAAAGGACAAAAACAAAAAAAAGTAACCTTACTGATTTTCATTTAAGCAGAAAATGATTAAATGAGAGCGGCGTTCTATTCCATCACTTTGCAGCATTCAATGAAAAAGTAAATTACAAAAATTTATCTTTGCAGTAATTAAACTAGCTGTTATTCCCAAAACAAAAAAAGAAGAAGAGGTAAACTAGTTGTCCCCACAACGGTTGGGTCTTGGGACTTTGACCGCGGGTTAGTTGACATGGTTGAATTGGCAGTAAGTTACGGGATGGATTTGCCACCTTCCTTAGAAGGTTGGGGCCCAGATTTCTTAAGTGCCATCAATCTTTACCGTCCACCTCCGATCAACGGAAGAGCACTCATTGCTCACTTGCCACTCAATAATTACATTTCTGTCTCATCCTTTACGCGTGATCTCCACGAACCATGCTCCTAAAACAAAAAAGCTTTCTTCTTCTTTTTGGGCCAGAAGGGCAATCGTAAAAATTTCAACAAACATGGAATCAACACGCGTCTCTATATTTGGCTTTCCTCACTGTCTATAAATTCCTCCGGCGTTATCTCTCATAGTTTGCTTGCAAGCTCATCAATGGCTTCCCTTCACTTCTCTGTTCTGTTTCTTGGGTTCTGTCTGTGGGTCTCTTTAATTTCACCAACCCAGTCTCAAAGCTGCAAGTCCCAAAATTTCACAGGCAACAAATTGTACGCTCACTGCTTGGACCTCCCCACACTCAGTTCCTACCTCCACTTCACCTACGATTCGTCCAATTCCACTCTCTCAATCGCCTTCATCGCGTCGCCGTCGAAATCTGATGGATGGATTTCGTGGGGTATAAATCCCACCGTACAGAAAATGCTGGGATCCCAAGCTTTAGTTGGGTACAAAGATTCCACCGGGGTCATGACGCTGAAGACATACAACATCAGCGGCTACTCTTCCGGCGAAGTGGTAAAATCGAAGCTGGATTTCGATGTGTGGGACACGAGCGCGGAGGACCAAAACGGAGTCATGAGGCTGTTCGCGAAGATTAAGGTTCCGGCGAATTTGGCCGCTAAAGGGACAGTGAATCAAGTATGGCAAGCGGGGCCCAGTGTTGATGACAAGGGTGTTCTGACCATTCATGACTTAAACGCGGCCAACAGGAACGCTGAGGGAAGCTTGGATTTGAAATCTGGACAGAGCACCGGTGGCGGCGGTGTGGACTCCAGGACTAAGAAGAAAAATGTGAGTTTGATTGATATTATTACAAACTTATTTAGTTAGAAAGTTGATGTTTGACGATTTATGTGTACATCAGATTCACGGGGTACTCAATGCTGTGAGCTGGGGAATTCTGTTCCCAATCGGGATTATAATCGCTCGATATGTTAGGACATTCGAATCCGCAGATCCGGCGTGGTTTTATCTGCACGTCACGTGCCAAGTCTCTGCCTATAGTCTCGGTGTTGCTGGATGGGCAACTGGTATCAAACTAGGAAGTGAATCCAAGGGGATTACATACTCTGGTCATCGCAAAATTGGAATCGCCGTCTTCGCTATCGCTACACTCCAGGTAACTCTAAATCCATTAATGGAGGAGCTGCAAAGTTATTGTTTTGGTTGATTTGTTTTTATCTGTGTCAGATGTTTGCGCTGTTCTTGAGACCTAAGAAAGATCACAAATTCCGATTCTACTGGAACTTGTACCACCACGGTGTGGGGTACACGATTCTGGTACTGGGCATAGTCAACATATTCAAAGGTCTGGATATATTGCAACCGGCAAGTAAGTGGAAATCAGCTTTCATTGTCGTGATTGCGGTATTAGGTGGGATTGCTCTGTTGCTGGAGTTGGTTACATGGACTGTGATTTTGAAGAGGAGGTCTAACAAGTCCACCAAGCCGTACGATGGACACAACGGACAGAGGAGGCATCAGCCACTAACATCTGCATAATTCATGATTGTTGCCTTGGAAGAGATTCCGTAACATCCGCAGTTATTCAGCTTGTTTATAATATTTTATAACTGCTTTTCTTTTCTTTTTCTCCCTTTTTTTGTAAATAATTTGTGACCTGCCGTGTTGCTTTCTTATGCCATACTTTACTTAGTTTTTGACTACATACATAATGGTGTCTTTTCTATTTATTTTTCCTAACCGCTAGAAAGGATTTTATCACGATTTACCAGAAATCTAGGTGGCTAAGAATTCGATTTCACTGGGATGGCAAACCTTTAAACGAATGATTGATCTCATTAAAACGATTGTCTTCAATCAGTATTAAGGTTCTCCTGGAGCATTGGTATGGTAAATGGAGCTAATTGGAATGAAGAGTAAACAATTAGATATCTTTATTTGGCTTTTTGTGTGGTTCCTCAGATCAGGACAGTAATTCATCAAATTCAGATGAAGCTCTCTCAAGAGTCAAGACCTTCCGTGGGCATGCTTGTATTTATATTTGTTTTACAATGACCAAGTCGAGATAAGAATTAATAAACAAACAGTACGGGGCAATGAATCGTGGCCAACGTTGTTTCTTAACAGTTCTATAGCTGATAATCCACTTCCAGGCTTTCGGCGGACTGCAGGTGTAATAATAGTAGCCATACTCTCCACATGCCCTAGGTTTTGGAGGTGATGGTAGCACTTTTATTTCTAGTCAAGTTATTTATTCACACTTGTCCTGCCGGTAAAATCGTAGTTCTGGCCTGAATATGGGATTTAACCACTACTGAAGTTAAAAAAGACAGGCAGTTAAAGTGTCACAATCTGATTAGACCAACTAGAGCCAAAATCCAACAAATGCCACAAACAAAGCACTTCCTTGCCATTGCTACTCAAATTGAGTTTCTCCTCCACCTTATTTCCGGCTTTAACTGCCTCCTGTAGATAGTTATTAATTACTTTCAGATGCTGGCCACCGCTTTCGAGTGGGAGTGGTTGGCGTGTATTATCTTTATTACAACCAACTAGACCGTATCATCATTGCACTTAAAAGTGCACACAGAACATATTTCCTCTTCTGAATCCTCCCTCTTTACTAACCGTTTGCTTCCTACATTCCTAATCTTCTGTTTTGAGCATTGCCAACAGAAAGTTTGAATTTCTGATGCTGCTTGATTGTGCATTTGTATCTGCTTAATTATAAACTTCGATTTAATTATCTAATTATTATTTTAATGAAAATCATGATTTATATTGAATAAATTAGTTTCCATCTAATAATTTAAATAATATTGATACTCATTTGTCAAGGTATGGTCAGACCGTTGATATTGTAAGGACAAGGAAAACCAAAGGAAAAGTGGGTGGGATTGTTTTAGGTTTTGATGTGGTTAGGTGGCCGTAGACCACATGGAGCAAAGCAAATCGTAGCAATTGTGCCTTTACCAAAGAGAAGCTGATTATGACCTTTGACCCACACGTAGCTTAAAGCCATTTTAATATAGTCATGAATAATTGAGTGTGCATTTCAAAAGATAAGCATGTGAACCCACTAAGTACCTAAAATTCAATAAACTAATGACTAGTGAGTAAACAAGTTCAATTTGCATGCACTTGTCTTATTTCTAATGCACAAACCAACGCCTTGTTTTCGCTTGATTCTAAAATTTGAAATTTACTGTCATTGTTAAAACTTCGAATCCACCTAGAGTTTATACCTAACCATTTTTAATAATACAGAATTAGACTAATTAAAGCAGCTTAAAGGTGGGAAGACTATAGTTAATAATCGGGTTCAATTCACTAAGGCATTAATGGACAGTACTAATAAATATATAACTAAAGAAGACTGCCAGTACCAGGAAAAGAAAAGAAAAGGAGAAAGCGATCTTGAACAGTAGGAATGTATGATTCACACGTTATCTTTGAACTGTTTCGAGGGAAAATGCAACTTTCTAATTTCCGGTTTGATGACCATTGGTGCACAAAGAATAACCAAAACTGTCTTTATTGTTCAGATGGAGACAGGAATGCACCATGCACTGAGCGTAAGATGCACTCTTGTATTTTATCAGACGTGTCCTCTGCTCTCTTATTTATTGATTTGTAGTTGATGGTGACAATTTTCAAATGCAACTATGATGCAAGAATCCTTCAAATGGCCCATGTAATGATGATGCTACCATGACTCTAAAAACTAAAAAAAGCATGTAATTGTGAATGAATGGGATATGACCTCATTAACACGTCACTCACTTCCCACTGTAATTTGAACTCCGGGCCACACATCATTTATCAGCTGGATCACCCCTTCCGATGAATCGGGTTCACATCCAGTGTTGCAAATTGCTCACCGTTTCTCACCCCCTAGGCCTTAGTTTCTATGGCTTTTGTTTCTACATAATATGCAATAAGATAGATAAGTTACAAAATGGATTTGACTACTGTATCTGTATCTGTAACGAATGGATACAGGAATGGACCTAGCTTCACCGATTACAAATTTTGTCCTTACTAGAAGATTATGCATCTTGAAATTTGGCAGATATCCAGCGACTACAAATTTTGTCCTTACTAGAAGATTATGCATCTTGAAATTTGGCAGATATCCAGAAACAACGGCGTTGTTCAGGGTGTGTCGTGACACTAAAAGGTTCATTTACTTATTATAAGAAGGAAACAGATGGCAAACCTGCCGTCCTAAACAACATCGGCTTTGACATAAAATATTTAAGAAATCTTCAACGAATGAAAACAAATTTCTACTTCAGATATTTATAAAACCAAGATACATATGCAGGTCCCCATGCACGAATGTGACTGATTAAATAAGCTAAGCCCCTGCATCTACCGAAGGAAAAGTAACATTATCTAATGATTGCAAGCTAATTGGATTCGCCAGCTTCAAATGTTTGAAGTTTCAAGTTTCAAAATTCAAATTTTAATGTTGATTATTATAATTGACTGCCCTAAATCTAATGCTTCAAGATTTGGCTCAATCTGCTGACGTCTACTTTCCAGGGGACCGCCATAATACAAAGCTAAAAATTTTATATATTATCTTATCATAATACAAAGCTAAAAAGTGTTAATGCATGTAAGTGGAGTACGAGATCAATCTTGATTCGTACTCACTTTCTACAAGTAGAAATTAAAATTGAAAACCTTTTCTTTTACTATTCTATTTATTAATATTAGTTATTAAGCTTTCACCGATTATTTTTTCTTTTTATGGATTATGAATAAGATATTCTTTAGTGGAGAGAATAGAGGATTCACAATTTTCTCCATTGATTTATTTTGGGCACAAAATGAAGAGTCTCACTAGGCCTTCGATTGTTATGTCAACTTTATGATTTAATTTGATTTGATGCCTATGTTTTATAAAATCAATAGTAAATTAAATCTACAGCTTCTTAATTCTCAAATTCACCTTAAATTTATCGGCACTCTTTTGTTCACAAGGTTCTTCTGATATGTTGGCAAAACTTTTAGGTCGGTATCGATGCCATGGAGACAGTGACTTCTTGATGAAACAATTGAGCAAATTGAGTAGATGACATTTTTTTTAAACTTTCATTAGAATTTGATGTCATGGGCTTTGAATTTGCAATCTCGGCATACAATAACGACAACCTTGATGTTCTAACATGAAGTTGGAATTTGACCATATTATATGACAGAATGATAGACAATTTGATTGTTGATCTTACTGGAAAATGAGTTGGGGCATTTTCAATTGCAGCTTGCAGTTAAGTTAGTTTGCATTCATTTTGCATTTCATGTATGGTTTCTAGGATAGTTTGCATTCATTTTGCATGTGTTTGTTCATTATTTGTGTGCTTCTGTGTTTGTTATGTGTGTAGGAGACCAAAGTGGGGATTGGAGTAGTAATGTAGGAGATTTGAGCTGTTTTGGAGAAGCTAAGTGCTGGAAATAGATATAACATGACCATGTCGTATCGGGCAAGAACTGGGCAGAATTTATAGACGAGTTTTAAAGCCCAATTGTCATATATTTTGGGCTGGATCTTTGTTGGAGACGTGGAATACAAGCTGAGAAGCCAGAATGAAGAGTCCTACTTGAAATTAATTAGGAAATCTCTCCTAACTTGGGCTAGGTTATGAATTAGAAAGGATATAAATACCTTTTGGCAGAAGAAAACGAAGTCCTCTCTTCCTTCTCCTGTTTTCAGTATTCAACCGCCAGCCACGATTGTTATTGCAGTCTTTATATTATTTTACTGTGAAGACAAGATGAACTCTATGGTATCTTGTGTGCTCCTGTTAGCTATGAAAAACTAAACCTTTTTCTAGTCAGGGTGCTTGGATATTCAGCCATGGATGATTTGTGAGACTATGTTTTTATTTGTTTATGCAATTCAGATATTTATTTAATTTCCGTGCTTGAACCAAATTTATTATTGCTTAGTTTATTGTACAATGTCACGAGTTATGTGATTGATTAAGCGATAAATTACTGAATAGGATAGTATTGTCTTGGATATTATTCTATCAAAGTAGCGAATTGGTTTTATCTTGCGAATGATGTATGTTGGTGGTAAAACTGATGGAATTAAATAATCTGACTTAATAGATTACGGCGTTTCTGAATTTATTGGTTAGGACAAGGGTTTTTTTCATTCTTAATGCAACTAGAGATTGATCTTGTTAGGACGTTTCTCGGGGGTTGTCTTTAGATTAGGGAAGTAACTTGTCAGACATTTCCCGGAGTTACTGACAAAGTAAGAAAAGATTGGTTAATGAGTGCGTCACCTTTGGCTATAACTTTGTCTATCTGAATTATCTAATTTATATTATGATGTCAATGATTGAATGTTCAGGCTGAATTGAAGAGTACGTGGCTAGGTTTTCACCGATTGAGTTTTAATCTTGTTTTATTATTTGCTGTCCAGATCTGTTTTATGCCAATATAACATACTCATGTCGCATCTGTCACTGTAGCTCTCCTTTAATTTTCTGCATTGCTTTTATTTTTATTTACATCTCCTACAATATCAATTCTTTAATCTGTTATTTTTTGAGCATTTGAGTAACTCTGCATTAATTCCCTGTGGATTCGACCCGATTCACCACTAGCTACCTAGTTTTTGGAGAATTGGAAATACATTTCTTTTATTTTTGGTAGTTTGACAACCTATCAAATTTTGGTGTCATTGCTAGGGAATTGTGTGTAAAGAGTTATTTAATTGTGTTTCTAACTTCTTTTCTAGCATTTTGTATGCAACCTTCCTCTTCTGCAGGTGAACTTCTGTTTGATCTTATGATATAGAAAACTGCTAAAAGAATAAGGAAGCAAGCTAGACTGCGTAGGCAACAACCCACCACAGTTCCTATGCCACCACCAGAACAAGAGCAGATCGCTCTATCTTCATCTGGGTCAGATTCTGATTCAGAACTAGACATGGAAGAGGCACATCTTAAGACACTGCGAGAGATGCTCGCACTACCTGTGAACATCCAATCCCTGTGCATTCAGTATCCGACTGAGGATAATGGGTTTGAGTTAAAGTCTACACTTATTCAGTTGCTGCCGAAATTCCATGAGTTACAGACTGAAGACTCAAATCGACATTTGAAGGAATTTCACGTGATCTATTCTGGGTTTAAATCACAAGGAGTTACAGAAAATCAGATCAAGTTTCGTGTGTTTCCATTTTCTCTTGAGGGTGCTGCGAAAGAATGATTATTTTATCTACCTCTTGGTTCAGTTAATACGTGGGTTGACATGGCAAAATTATTTTTAGAGAGATTTTCCCTACATCTAGAGCTGTGAATTTGAGGAGGGCAATCTGTAGGGTGAAGCAACATGATTATGAATCTTTGTATGAGTATTAAGAAAAATTTAAGAAGATGTGTGCCAGTTGCCCACACCATGGTATTACTGAACAACTCTTTATTCAGTATTTTTATGAGGGGGTTTGATAAAAGATGAGAGAAGAGTTATGATGCTGCGAGTGGAGGGGCGTTAGTGAACAAAACCCCTCAAGCTGTGCGAGAGTTGATATCAGCTATGACTACAAATTCGTAGCAGTTTAGCACGCGCACTAACACTACCACACGAGGAGTGCATGAGGTAAGGTCTTCTAGTCTTGAATCTAAACTAGAAAGACTAACTGATTTGTTGGAAAAGCAATTTATTGGTAATGCTAGCACTGTGCAACAAGTCCATAAACCTTCTTCAACATATGGACTTTGTTTTTCTCAAGAGCACCCAACCGATGCCTGCCTCACCTTGCAAGAGGATGAAACGGTAAATTTCATGGGTAATTATGGCAATCACAACTGAAAATATGATCATTTTTCAAACATATATAATCTGGGTTGGCGTAATCACCCTAATCTGAGGTATAGGAACGGAAATAACCAACAAGGGCAGCACAATCCACCTCAACAGTACCAGCAACAATCAAGGCAAGGTAATGATGATGATTCAAAGATGTTGATCATGAAATTTATTGAGAAAAGTGACAATAGGTTTGGAGTTCTTGAGACACGCATAGATCAACTAGCCTTCGCGATGACAAGGATGGAAAATCAAGGTAGGTTACCCTCCTAACCAGAGGTAAACCCAGGGCATAATGTCAATGCTATCACACTTCAAAGTGGGAAGGAATTAGAGGCACCAGACTCGAAACAAGCG
Source organism: Erythroxylum suave (assembly GCA_027563595.1). Taxonomy (NCBI): domain Eukaryota; kingdom Viridiplantae; phylum Streptophyta; class Magnoliopsida; order Malpighiales; family Erythroxylaceae; genus Erythroxylum; species Erythroxylum suave. The sequence goes on from JAOSBN010000009.1 coordinate 7,385,225, forward strand.
ATACGACATGATTATGTCGTATGGACAGAAACAAAAAAGGCAGCCCCAAACATCAAGATCGTGCGGCCTAACCCTGAGAAACCACCTTTCTTTTATAGATTGGCAAAGAAGAAGAAGGCCACTGATGATATGGAGGTGTTTGAGACTTTAAAGAAGGTTGAAATCAATATCCCCTTGTTGACTGCAATCAAGCATGTACCCAGGTATTGTAAATTTTTAAAAGATTTATGCACAGGAATGAATAAGGTGCGTGCTAACAAGAGGGTGTTCATGGGAGAATCAGTCTCCGCAGTGTTACAAGGTAAGCTATCAGTCTCCGCAGTGTTACAAGGTAAGCTATCCATTAAGGAGCGTGACCTAGGTATGTTTGCTATCTCATGCAAAATAGGTAATGTAGGCATTGAGCAAGCTATGTGCGATTTAGGAGCTTCAATTAATGTAACGCTATTATCTATTTACTCTTCTTTGAATGTGGGTCTTTTGAAACAAAATGGGGTTGCCTTAACATTAGTGGATAGATTAAGTGTCTTTCCAAAAGGGTTGTTAGAGGACGTCCTAGTTCAAGTTGATGGATTAGTATTTCCAATTGATTTTTATGTGTTAAATATGGATGATAGGAATACTAGAAATTTTGGCATGATTTTACTTGGATGTCTGTTTTTGAAAACATCTAGAACAAAAATAGATGTGTATGCTGGAACTATGACAATGGAATTTGATGGTGCTGTGATTAAAATTGATATCAATAAAGCAATAAAGCACCGAAATGATTATGCATCTGCTTTTGCCATAAATAGTGTTGAACCCTTTGTTGATAAATTTTTGGAATTTTGTAGTTGTGATGCCTTGCAGGTAGCTTTGACTGAAGACTTGACGACCCCAAAGTTAGCAAACTGAGATGAAAATTGGGTGTTACCAGATCGTTTGTTTGATGCAGTAAATGATCTGAATGGAAACCGGATGCAGATGGAAGAAATAATGTTGTGCAGTTCACTGGAACTGATACGACATGACCATGTGGTATTTTCCAGAAATCGAATTTTGTCATCTATAGTGAAACCGTCAGATCTCTCACCTTAAATACGTGTTTTTGGGTGCTGGAGACACACTTCTAGTAATTATTTCAAATGAGTTAAGTTAGGAGGAGGAAGAATGTTTGATCTGGGTACTTCGAGATCACAAGGAAGCTATGGGATGGACTATTGCCGACATTAAAGGTATAAGTCCAATGATCTGCATGCACCGGATACTCCTTGAGGATGATTACAAACTGAGTAGACAGACACAACGTCGGTTAAATCCTCCAATGATGGAAATCGTGAAAAAATAGATTCTTAAGTTATTTGATGCAGATATGATATATGCTATTTCGGATAGCAAATGGGTCAGCCCAACCAAGGTTGTTCCAAAGAAAGCCAGCATTACAATGGTTAAAAATGATAAGGGGGAGTTGGTTCCGACACGTATTTAGAATAGGTGGCGAGTTTGCATCAACTACAGGAAGCTGAACTCTGCAACACGCAAAGATCACTTTCCTTTGCCATTCATCGATCAAATGTTGGAGAGACTTGCGGGTCGCACCCATTATTACTGTCTAGATGGATATTCCGGGTTCCATCAAATTCCTGTTGCACCCGAGGACCAAAAAAAGACAACTTTCACATGCCCATTTGGTACCTTCGCGTATAAGCGCATGCCATTCAAACTCTTCAATGCGCAGGCGACATTCTAAAGGTGTATGGTAAGTATTTTCTTCGACTTTGTTGAGAAAATAATTGAGGTCTTTATGGATGATTTTACTGTATATGGTGATTCCTTTGCATCTTGTCTAGAGAATTTAGAGAAAATTTTGAAACGTTGCATTGAAACTAACCTAGTGTTGAATTATGAAAAATGTCATTTCATGGTTAGTCAAGGAATCATCCTAGGACATGTAGTTTCGTCTAAGGGGATTGAAGTTGATAAGGCCAAAGTAGATGTTATTGGATCTTTACCTTACCCCGTGAGTGTGCGGGAAGTTCATTCTTTTCTTGGCCATGCAGGCTTCTATCGGCAGTTCATTAAAGATTTTGTAAAGATAGCTCACCTTTTGAGTTGTCTTCTACAAAAAGATGCCGAATTTGTGTTTGGTGATGCATGTCGTGGTGCATTTGACACATTGAAGGAGAGGTTGGTTTCAGCACCCATAATCAAGGTTCCAGATTGGGATTTACCGTTCAAAATAATGTGTGATGCAAGTAATTATGCCATTGGAGTTGTTCTTGGACAAAGAGTGGGACACAATCCATATGTAATTTACTATGCATCAAGAACCTTAGATGAAGCTCAAAAGAACTACACAACCACTGAAAAAGGGCTCTTCGCTGTGGTGTTTGCTTTGGAAAAATTCAGACCTTATTTAATGCAAACTAAAGTGATTGTGTATTCAGATCTCGCGGACTTGAAATATTTGAAGAGCAAAAAGGATGCAAAGCCTAGGTTGATTCGATGGGTATTGTTGCTCTAAGAGTTTAATATTGAGATAAGAGACAAGAAGGGAGTTGAGAACCTTGTAGCTGACCATCTAAGTTGGATAAACACGGATTCCCAGTCTGGACAAGTGGTTTCGGGTGAGTTTCCCGATGAACAGTTGTTTCAGGTCGATACGAAATGGGCACCTGTGGTTTACAAACCTGGTCAATTTGTTGACAGAACACGGATTTCCAAAGGATTATACGAGGGCACAGCGACATAAACTAAAGAGTGAGGCCAAGAACTACATCTGGGATGATCCATATTTGTGGAAGACGTGCTCGGATCAAATCATAAGGTGATGTGTACCCGAGGAAGAGATTCCTTCCATCCTCCAATTCTGTCATTCATCAGCTTGTAGTGGCCACTTTGGACCACAAAGAGCAGCAAGAAACGTACTCGAATCTGGATTTTACTGGCCCAATTTATTTAGAGATTCATATTCCTTTTGCAAAGCATACGATAGATGCCAATTTATAGGTAATATTGATCGCAAAAATGAGATGCCACAAACACCTGTTATAGTTTGTAAAATTTTTTATATTTGGGGCATTGATTTTACGGGACCTTTTCCCTCGTCTTTTGGTAATCAATATATTTTACTTGCTATTGATTATGTTTTAAAATGGGTTGAGGCGAAAGCCACACGTACTGACGATACTAAAGTGGTTGTCAATTTTGTGAAAGCTAATATTTTGTTAGGTTTGGCACACCGAAAGCTATCATTAGTGATCGTGGAACCCACTTTTGCAACCGAGTTGTGGAAGGATTGTTCAAAAAATATAACGTCACTCATAGGGCATCAACTGCTTATCACTTACAAACAAATGGGCAAGTCGAGTTGTCCAATAGGGAGATCAAGAGCATCTTGGAGAAAAAGGTGAACCCCTGGTGCAAGGATTGGAGTGCGTGCCTTGAGGATGCGTTGTGGGCATATCGAACCGCTTACAAGACACCATTGGACATGTCACCCTATTGACTAGTCTATGGCAAGACATGTCATTTGCCCGTGGAAATAGAACATCGCACATTTTGGGTGGTGAAAATGTGCAACACAAGTTATGATGAGGCAGGGCAGCAACGTAAGCTTTAACTCCAACAGCTTGAGGAAATTCGCAACAAGCTTATGAGAATGTCATGATTTACAAAGCCAAATCTAAGGCATTTCATGACAGCAAGATTGCTGAAAGGAGGTTTAAAATCGATCAAAAGGTACTTCTCTTTGACTCTACTCTTAAACTTTTTGGAGGTAAGTTGCATTCTAAGTTGGCCCATTTGTTGCTGCAAAAGTTTATGATAATGATGCCATTGACATTCAAAGCATGGACACTTCAAAAAAATTTAAAGTCAATGGACATAGATTGAAACCCTTCTATGAAGGATTTAAGCCACGCTTACTTGAGGTACATTACTTAAGTAAACCAAATTACTACCAGGTGTGGCCCCTGTCGAGCCAAAGATGTTAAATAAAGGCACTACTTGGGAGGCAACCCAAGGAATTTTTAATTTTAAGATTCGATTTTTATTTTGTGTAATTTCATTTATTTTGTGTTGATTTATTTCAATTTTTGATTCTGTGCTCAGTGCGTAAAAATTGGTTTGGAACTAATGTGTGTGTGACAGTGCATTAATCATCATAACTGTCAGTGGTTACAGGAAGGTATACGACATGAGCATGTCTTATGCCTGTGTTCGCATAACTGTAAGAAACTACAAAAATTTTAATTGCTCCAAGTTTACCCATTGTTTTGTAGTGTTTATATGCTCTACAGGGCAGGTATTTTAGGGTGCATAGATGGGGTTCAATTTTTTTCACACAAAATGAAAAGTTCAAAATGTGGGGTACACAATTGTTTAAACCAAAGAGGGAAGTTCATGGCAATTTCAACAGTGAGCCCCCTCCATTTCCTCCGTCACCATGATCCTGATAACTTCTGTCCTTACTCCAGGCCTTTAATTTATATTATCTTGTCTTTGTTTACATTGTGGACAATGTAACTTATAAGTGTGGGGTGGGGAAACCGCTTTATTTTGATATTTGATAGCTTTCTTTTGATATTAAAAAAAAATTTGCTAGTGTTTCTGTGATTTTGTGTCAATTACATTTTGTCTTTTCTGTATGTATTGTTTGCGTTGCGGTGCATGGGTCTACTTGCTGACACGACATTGTCATGTGGTAACTAGTTGCACCTGTTAGTTTATTTATTTTCATTTTTAAATGTTCATGCATTAATTAACATGCATAACAGAGTAAATCCCACCTTAAATAGTCTTGTCTTGATGAAATTTGATAAGTTAAACTCTTTAAGTGTTTTTTAGCTTAATTGATCTATTTTGACTCCCATCCTAGCGTAACTTGAACTAACCAATACACTTAGAATCAAATAGGCCCTCGGCAAGTTATAACTTATAGGAGTAATAACATACACCCACATAAAATTAACCGTGAGATTTTTGAGCCGTTTAAGAGGGAGTACAACCTTACATATACTCCATATTGTGTGTGCGTGTATAGTGTGTTCCCTGCCAGAATCTAACATTTGAGTTCCTATCGAAGCCACATTTAGTACATCGAGATGAAACTAAGGCATTGTTTGTGTAACCCTTTGCTATCCAATTTTCTTGAGTAACCCACCAAGTGAATTATCCCTTGTAGTCCCCGTTTGAGCCTAAAACCTTTCTTTGTCCTTATGTTAAAAACCCAATAAACCCTATCCTTTTTGCTTCTTTAGCCCTAGAATTTGACACTCAACTAAGAGGAATTGCCAAGTAACATGTGTATAATTTGTTAAATCATATCCTTTATGTGTATAATGTTTACCTCATGCTCCTAGTTGTTGCGTGGTGTTAGGCTTGAGAGTTAGAAAACAATTCAAGGGAGAAAAAATGAAAAAGAAAAAGAAAAAAGAAAAAAGAAAAAATAATAACTAAAAATTTATTCAATTCAATAATGTTTTATTCCCCTGAAACAATTTTAAAAGCGAGTTTGGTGCTCTGAAGTTTAAATTAATGTTGAAACTTGCTAAGCCATGATTTATGAGAAACACCTTGATGAATGAATAGAGAATGATGATTGGATAGGAAGGAATGGTTTGACTAACTTGTGATAAATTCTATGGCCATATGTGTCATATGAGATATGTGTTACCTGGTACATACTTTGCTCCTCTTGGTTTTTCTTTCTTTGTTAAACCCTATAGCCACAGTACAAGCCTTTAAAAGACCTAGTTGATCGATGTGAGTTTTTAAATTCGAGCTAGCGGTAGAGATTAGACTCTACGTCAGGACTATGGAAAGGACTACTATGCATTGATTTTGAGAGAAACACTACACCCAAAAATTTTACATGAGTGTTGAGCGAAATCGGAAAAGATGCAGGTGTTATTGCTTTCTATAAGGTAATGTTGAAGTAGTTAACATTCCTAATTAATTAAGAGATCGATCATTCATGCATTGTTTATTTGATTCTATGATTGTATTTGTTGGCTTAGGAAGTGTAGGTATCGGAGAAAGAATGGTGATAAGAGATTGAAAGCCTTGAGGTTTTGAATGGATTGAATACTTGAGGACAAGTATTGTTTAAGTGTGGGGTTATTCGATAGGTTGCATTTCATGCATAGTTTCTAGGATAGTCTACATTCATTTTGCATGTGTTTGTTTATTATTTGTGTGTTTTTGTGTGCTTTTATGTTTGTTATGTGTGTAGGAGACCAAAGTGGGGATTGGAGTCATAAAGCAGGAGATTTGAGTTGTTTTGGAGAAGCCATGTGCTGGAAACAGATACGACATGATCATGTCGTATCAGGCAAGAACTGGGAAGAATTTATGGATGAATTTTTAAGCCCAATCGTCATCTATATTGGGCTAGATCTTTGTTGGAGACGCGGAATCCAAGTTGGGAAGCGAGAATGAAAAGTCCTACTTGAAGATTAATTAGGAAATCTCTCCTAACTTTGGCGAGGCTTATGAATTGGAAAGGATAAAAATACCTTATGGCATAAGGAAATCGCACTTTTCTCTCTTCCCTCTCTTGTTTTGAGTATTCAGCTGCTAGCCACCATTGTTATTGCAGTCTTTATGTTATTTTGCTGTGAAGATAAGATGAACTCTATGGTATCTTGTGTTCCCATGTTAGCTATGAACAACTAAACCATTTTCTAGTCAGGGTGCTTGGATATTCAGCCATGGATGATTTGTTTATGCAATTCAGATATTTATTTAATTCCTATGCTTGAACCAGATTTATTATTGCTTAATTTATTGTGCAATGTCACAAGTTGTGTGATTGATTAAGTGATAAATTGCTGAATAAGATAGTATTGTCGTGGATATTATTCTATCAAAGTAGCGAATTGGTTTTATCTTGTGAACGATGTATGTTGGTGGTAAAATTGATGGAATTAAATAATTTGACTTAATAGATTACCGCGTTTCTGAATTTATTGGTTAGGACAAGGGTCTTTTTCATTCTTAATGCAACTAGAGATTGATCTTGTCAGGGCGTTTCCCGGGGGCTATCTTTAGATTAGGGAAGTAACTTGTTAGGACGTTTCCCGGAGTTACTGACAAAGTAAGAAAAGATTGGTTAATGAGTGCGTCACCTTTGGCTATAACTTTGTCTATCTAAATTGTCTAATTTATCTTATGACATCAATGATCGAATTTCCAGGCTGAATTGAAGAGTACCTTGGCTAGGTTTTCACCCATTGCATTTTAATCTCGTTTTATTATTTGTTGTACAGACATGTTTTGTGCCAATACAACATGTTCATGTAGTATCTGTCATTATAGCTCTCCTTTAATTTTCTGCATTGCTTTTATTTTTATTTGCATCTCCTGCACTATCAATTCTTTAATCTGTTATTTTCTGAGCATTTGAGTAACTCTGCACTATTTCCCTGCAGATTCAACCCGATTCACCACTAGCTACTTAGCTTTTGGAGAGTTGGAATTACACTTTTGTTTTTGATAGTTTGACAACCTATCAATTCGTTTTCTTGGAATTAATGAATTCAATGGTGCATTAATTCCTTTCACACCCTATTTCACTCATATATTGACTTAGAATTTGAATTACAAATCATTTTCATTCTAGAACACCATTTCAAGATTAGTCCTACTAAGCAATAGTAAGACAATAAAAGTAGTCTTATAAACAAAATCAAGTGATGATTAATTTTCAACTAGTAACAAAAGTGAAAAATATATATATCTGGATTAAGTTTTTCTCTTTGACGAATTGTAAAGGACATCCCAAATTCATCATAAACATTTTTATACAGCTCCATTTGTGATCTTTCATCATCTCATGAATAACAATTATTATAATAGTTAATATCGTTCTCTTATTAACTTCAACTTTCTTTACAAAACTTGGCCTAAAATAAACACTAAGATTAAAAAATGTCCTAGTTGCAAATAATAGAGAGTAAAGTTACCTTTTCTATCATTCATTGGTGATTGTAAGATAACGTATATACAAAGAAGACTTGGTTTTCAAATTGTCTTTAATTACTTCCTTTGCCCTCTACAACATAATAAAGATAACTTATTATTGTCTTCTCATCACTATCAGTCATACGAAGTACTTTGACTAAAAGCTTATAAACTCAAATGATAGATTGTCATTGAAACCAAAATTTATGATCTTCAAGTACAATTCTAGAAACATCCATTCACATCATTAGACCTAACATAATAAGATAAAACTTACTTATCACTTGTGAATATATGACTGAGCTCCTTCATCATTAAAACAAAATATTGAAGTGATAGGAAATTAGTCATAAATCTTATAATAATAGGACGACACAAATTCTTACCATTGGTGAAATATTTTTCATTAAATTAAAGACTAATGCATGATTATAGATGAATTTATTCACTTTTCTTACTTTTTACATAGTTTCATCAATGATAGGAAAGTATCTAACATCTCATATATTTTTCAACATTAGGTTAATACAATGTGCAACACAAAGAATACAATAAAAAGAATTACGCTTGTTTTGCAACATTTTTCCAACTGCTTTATAAGCAAAATCATTGTTAGTGATGAACTGTACGATGTTTTTAGGCCCAACTTCATTCACAACTTTATTAAATATCTAAAATAGAGTATTATCATTTCTAATAACCTAGACTCGTAAATAGACTACAAAAAGATTATTCCCTTAGCAGAATAAACCAAAAAATTAATAATAAACTCACGTCTTCTATTTGTCCAACTATTACACATGATTGAACACTTATAAATTGCCCAAGCACTCATAAATTGGTCAAGTCATTTTTATTTCATCTAAATAACTCTTTATGTCATAAACAGGACTAGTCAGAAGATTACCTCTATAATCATCAATTGAAAGAACTTTATATCTTAGACTTTAAAAGGCAATAACATTCATTATAGGCTGGTAATAGTAAAATTGAGTAGCATTGAATGATACATTTGCATCGTACCACCGTCTAGTCATTGTCATGTCCATATTATAAGTTGTTTATTTAGATTTTAAGGCACTACAAATTGAAGGTTGAGCTCTAAGAGTTGTTCATATTGCAAAAAAGTTTATCCATTGATCTTCTTCTCTTCCTCACATCAAGTGTAATGGTATCTTCTTATTGAGTAGGAATACCACCTTTAACATCTCCAATATCATCCTAACCTCCGCAAAAAGAACTTTCATTACTAATTTCATAGTTCAATCTTTGTCTTATGTCTTTCTTATGATGATGCTCTTCAAGAAAAATTTTGCCATTTCACATCATTCTAAGATTTTTACAAGGATTTACATCACCTGTGATCCTAACTAAATGCCTTTTTTAATATGGTAATTCCCCTACCTTTCAAATGCTTGTTATAATACAAAAATTGGTATAATTCTTCATTATAGGAAACAATCTAGTATAAGCCCAAGTGGGATCATCAAATCTTTTTCAAGCGATTGAATTTTCAAAAGCACTTAAACTTCCCTTCATTAATTTATAAAAATAAATAAAGAAATATGTCAAAATTAAATTAATTTCATTTCGTAATAATGTTGTGCAAAATAATAGGAACAAATAAAGCAACAACAACGTCTCAACAATCATATGAATAGACACAAGTGAGTTTCATGAAATTATATAAATGGTTCTTGAATAAAATTCAAGACTTAAGCACATTTTATCTACAAAATTCTCATATTTCTTAACCCAAACATCTAGAGGTATATATATTAATCCTGATGTTTCTTAACCCAAACATCAAAAAATCAATTAATTTTTAAACTCACAACTATAACCCATTCACTAATTCTTCACTATGGCTTTCATTCTCTATCGGTCTATTTGTGGCAATATTTTATTCACTGATTTTAATCAACATTGTTGATGAGACAACAACACAAATAATATAATATTTTTTAAAATGAGACAACATAATATTTCATTCAATATTTCTCAAATTCCAAAAACACAGACAACATAAAATGCCATTCAACATTATTATTTCATTTAACACAAACAACACATATCACATGGTTGGCAAGCCCTAATATACTCAACTATGATGGAAAAGGATGATGACAGAAGACAAAGGCGGAGGATAACAACAAGTTGTATAGGTTGTACAGATGGCATTGTGGGGCTACGAATGCGATGATTGTGACTACAACGATAGAAGGAGGCAAGTAGTGATTAGACACACTGGTAAGAGACAATGAGAGCTAACCAAAGACAGGCGGTCGATTTGGGGGGGGGGGGGGGTAAAGAAGGAGATATGAGGGATTAGGGTTAACAATTTCCTTTTTTGCAATTTAATTCTCCATTTTTTTAAAAACTGTAGATTTGACTAGTACTCAACCAGTACCGTAAATCCCACCAATTTGAAAAGGTCAATAACATAAGTCAATATGAAATTGATTGTTTCAATATTGTTTATAGGGATGACAATAGATTGTGTTCCGGTTTGTTAGGCTTGGATCCAAGCTCAACCCAAAGCCTTATTGGACCTAAGGCTTTTGGTTGACCTAGTTTTTTTCTTAAATTTGAACTTAATTTCAAGCCCAATCAAAATGGGTTATGCCCATATTTTATTGCCATCTTTAACTGTTTTTCGCTAACAACTGGTATGATACATGATAGATTAAGGCTTATTATTATTGATTTTGATGATAACCACATAATATTTCAAAATTCAATTTGGATTTATTTCTTTGTACAATTAACAATCTAATTCTCAAAAGAAAATAAATTCATAGGAGAAATGCTTCCTTTCTTGTATGACCCTTTCGAATAAACTTACCTTATTTATTTCATAATATTTCTTGTTATCATTAGATTTATTTCCTTTTATTATTAACGTGATTATTAAAAGGAAATAAAATTATAAGAAATAAGCTTCCTTTCTTGCGGGAATCTTCTTAATAAACTTACCTTGTTATAAAGGATCCTACTAATTATGAAGGCCGTATATTAGCTCCGTGATTACTGACAGCTTTGTGGCAAAGATGACGTCGAAGTTATTCATATTTAAATCCATCCAGCTGACTAAAGATGCAAGTGAAGCAATAGTTAATTGAAGGAAATGCCTACTTAAGAAAGAGTCATTGCTTTTGCAAAAAATATCAGACTCTTGAATTACATCAATATATCAATACTCTTGAAAGTCATATTCTTATCAAATTTCTTGTGTTTTAGAAAGTGAAAATTCTTTTTGAGAGAGATCATTGAAGCTCATATCAAACAAATTACATTTTCATCTGTTGAGAGCTTATAGAGTCTAGCTAAATATTACTAGTTTGGAAAGTTGAAGAACCTTGGAAAATATGCACTAGTGAGTTTGAAGAGGATCGTCAAATTACTACTAAAAATTTTAATAAAACACTCAAGTTGGATATTTGGGGATTGGACGTAGGCTTGAGTTGTAAGTTGAATCAGTATAAATCAACTGCGTCCTTCTTCTTTTTCCTTAACTTTTAAATTTTCGCATTATATTATGTGTGTGTTCATTTTAGAAGAGGCTCTTTCACTGTTATAATAAGCTCCTTCTGTTTTTCAACTTATAATAGGTTCCTTTTAGTTTTAACAGACACCTTCTGTTTTAAATTGTTTTAACAGGATTTATCATTTAGTAGGCTTCAATTGTCTAACATACTCTTATCAGTTAACAGGCTTCTATCGTTTGCAAGGCTCCTATTGTTTTAAATTTTAACAGACCCCTATCTTTATGCAAACTAATAGTAACTTGGAAAAATTTTCTAAGTCATACACAATTTGTCTCCTCTTACTTGTGATCATTTTATTTATACGAAACTCCCAAAATTGGCATAAATTGCTATGCAAAACAGTCTAGTCAAAAGTCGTTTCGGTTGTTACCAAACACATTTCTATGTATATACATAACTATGTATCCAAAACTTGGTATCATTGTTTTTTATAACTTACGATGGGAAAAGGATAAAACTTAAAATCTTTTTTCTCGAGTCTCTTTTTTATTTCATTCTTTATATTTTAGTCCAATAGTTCAAATTCTCTTGTATATTATAACTTTGTTCAAATCCTCCTATATAATATAACTGTTAAATATAATCATCATAGTCAAGACTAACAAAACCTTCTATGGCATATATAATATTAAAGATTAAAATAATATTTACAACCCTAATTATTAATATAAACATGGAAAGTTGATTCATATTGCCAAAGGGGTTGATAAAAGTTACGATAAAATAACTTTTGTAAGTTATAATCAAATATCCTAACCATTATTAACAACTTATTCTGTATTTTAAAATAAAATTTGATATTCTTATTAAATATGATTTCAAATAAAATCTTGATTATATTAACAATGTGATGGATATCTAATTATCATCTAGATGATATATAACCTTCATAGTATATAGAAAAGGCAAACAACACAAGTTTGATAAGATTTAAAATCAAAATGACGTCATTTTATGAAGGTAGGATTCCTAATGATATATGAAAAACACATATTTAGCCACTTTAAGCAGAACTTGAAGCATTTTGCCGCTGCACATAGGAAAAGCCTTTTCCTTCCTGCTCATATAAGGATTATAAACAAGACTTTTGGATATGGCCAGTAAAACTTGGCAGAAGTACAAATTCATTATTTGTAGATCATCACATACGAATCTTGTTTTTCTTTTCTTTTTTCATTATTTCAAGATCATGAAATGCAAAACATTCTTCTTTTCCAATGGTATTCGTTGTAGTTTTTCTATATGACCATGTTTATCGGTAAAAAACTGGAGAATTCCATCTGTCCTTTAAAACTTGGAGCGCAGGGATTTACTTTTTCTCAGGAAGCTTCTCTAATAACTCCGGTATCACTTCAAAAAGATCGCCAACAAGCCCATAATCAGCAACCTGCATTCAAGGAGACTGGTGACTCAAGAGAGAAAAGTTGCAAAAGAGAGATGGCTGCGTGTTTAAGCAATGCAAGGATGACAATTGCAACAAATTCCATCCCTTTGCTTTGTTTTCAGAAGCTAACAATTTTGTTCTTCAAAGTGAAGAATGCTTCCAAGTTGAGCAGCAGTAAAAAGAAATATATCTAGTGGCTCAATTATGGCACCTAAAATTGCACAGACAGAATACTCTTTGTCACGCTATATATTCAATGCCTATCTTATCTTACTTCTTTATCGATCCCATCATCAATTGCTTATATTGATGGTAGCAGGTCCTAGCCAAAACTGGCAATTTTTTCATATTAGGTAGTAATAAGTTCCAAAAACACAAGGGTAAAAATACTAAAAAATCAAAGAAAGTTGTTCTTAACTGTTCTGGGTTAGGCCTGATGACGATACTTCCACATCTATCAGGATTTAAATCTTCAAAAGGTTCGCAGGGTGAGAAATTATCTATTCATGATTTGTGATCAATCAAAAGACAATTAAGTTATTCTTTATGTTGGTGATCGACTCTCATCTTCTGTATAACCAGATTATTTTCCACCGTCATCTCTTCTGCCTCAAGTCTCATGAGTCCATTTTAAGGCAAAATGATTGTTTCCTCAGGTAGGGTGGTGTTTCTCCTTCAAACCGAGATGATCATCCTTATGGATTTAGTACATAAAGTAGTGCTTAGATAAAAGTGCTACAGTTACTGATTAAAGTCTTTAAGGATCAACTAACAGGTATTTTAAAGTAGTCAATGAAAAGAAGACAAATGAAGGAGGTTTTCAACTGTAACCTGGAATATGGGTGCATCTGCATCTTTGTTTACAGCAACAATGATCTTGGAGTCTCTCATGCCAGCTATGTGTTGAATGGCTCCTGAAACGCCAAAAGCCATGTACAATTCTGGGGCAACAATCTTTCCAGTCTGACCAACCTGGAAAAGAAAGAAATGAAATCAAATACCTGAAATCATTGCCACCCTTACTGTAAGTTTTTTCCAAATTCCACATAGACTTTAGCACTTGGAGAAGAACACCAGCTCATATACACAAAAAGTTCACAAAATAATCACTAAGAAGCGGTGCACTGCAATTTAGTATGTTTATTTCAATACCCAAACAAAAAGTTCCTGAGCATTGTAAACTTATCCATAGTTATGGAAACAACTTCCATAACACAGCAGGAGATCACCTGGAGGTCATTTGGAACAAATCCCGCATCTACCGCAGCACGAGTGGCACCAACTAAAGAATAAGGGAAAAAATGCCACAACAAAATGCAATTAGAGATTGAGTCCGACCAAAGATCATCATAACATCAAGAACATGATTAAACCATTTTATTAGAACTACTTGAAAATTGTCTAAGAAAACTTTGGCAAATTCCATATCTGCAACTTGTAAAGGACAAAAATGAGCAAGCATGTCTGAAAAAATTTCATCAATATAATACCAGCTGCACCAAGTTTTTCTGCAAGCTTCTCAATCATTTTGAAGTTGTCCATGCTTTTCAATGCTCGCCCACCAGTGACTACAATCCGTGCACTTCCAAGATCAGGGCGCTCTTTGTCTTGAGATGTATGTTTCAGATATCTAGACTTACCAATAGACTCTGCAATTAGAATGTGAAACATTCTTAGATGAACCACTCATTGGACAATTATGACCAAACATTAGAGTTCAGATAATAGCTGAATTCTACAGCACAAAGGATATTCCAGGAAGATCTATCTGCAAATAGAAAATATTGTCTTGTTTTGAGGCAGAATGTAGCTAGATAACAATTATAAGCAGTAACTGATAAACAGACCTTCACAGAAGGTTGAGAGATCAACCTGGGAGATTGGAGCTTCATTAGGTATCGAATGGAATAAAGTAGCTGGTACTGGAAAAGAAGTTGATCTAATCGTCAACAGACAGGGATTGTTGCCAGCGTATCGAACTGTACAAAGTGCATTGCCAGCATATATTGGCCTGCCACATGTAGATAGGATTTATTTCTAGCCATAAGTACATGATGCTATAACTATATGAGATTTGTGGTAAGGGCTTAAAAAATATCTAAATAAAACTCTATTGGAGA
>JAOSBN010000009.1:7400323-7414754 GCA_027563595.1 Erythroxylum suave
TCTGTCTTGACTGAAAGTAACGAAACAAAATGTGTTGGTCCAATCCAAACTTTCTATACACCATTCACTTGCTTTTAAAACTCTATTGGAGATCTGTCTTGACTGAAAGTAACGAAACAAAATGTGTTGGTCCAATCCAAACTTTCTATACACCATTCACTTGCTTTTACGTACCTTGAAAAGAATATCTAATTGCATAACAGCCAACAAAAAAGTTTAAATCAGTAATCCAGCAGATCACATTCATATAGTTTGCGCTTTTGCGGAGGTATGTCGTGAGAAGTTTTATCAATTCTTTGAACAGGTGAAATGACAAATATGCCTCAAACATTTATTAAATAATTAAATTAAATAGTGTAAGACCACCATTTAACAATGACTTGTAAAGTACATTGCAAGATCAATAAGAAAGACAAAACCGTAAACACATAAAAAAAAGCTGTAAAACCAACGTGAAGGTAACTGGCTTGCTTTAGTTCTCATAGATGGATACACAATTGACACAAATCACCATCGGAAAGTACACAGCCAGTGTCAGAAATCACTACTAACTTCCATTAAAGACAGAAGTCCAAACTTCAAAAGGGTAAACACTACAAAGGTATTAAACGACAGAAGAAGAAACCTGACAAATTGATTGGAGCCGCATATATTAACGACATCAGTAATGGGAGAAACATCTAGAAGGGCAGCTGCACGAGGAAGTATGTTTTTCCCAAATGAGTTGGAAGCAGCAATTATGTGTGAGTAGTTTCCTTTTTGCTGAACCAAGTGGACCAATTTCGCCCAAGGTTCCGCTAAAGGATGTTGAAAATTTTCAGAATCGGCTGTAAGTACCTGTATGGAAAAAAAAACGAAACATCCTCATTTTCTTAACGGCACATATAAGGAATGCCCAGGTTTTGTGCAAATGATCGAGTTAGCAAAAACATATCTCCCCGGCATTCTCACATTCAAAGAAGTAAACTTTCACAGAAAGCATAAAGCAAGTTCATAATCAAAACTAGATAATGGTAATTAACAAATATTGCAAACATAATATAAGCTATAGAAAGCGTAAAAATGACTAATTGGACATGAAAACAAAAGGGTAAAGAGTGAAAATGCCTGATGAATAGAAGGATGGGAAGAGGCTGCATGAGCAGCAGCTTGTTGAAGCGAAGCGCCAGAGCCAGCCAGTAGCACTGAAACGGAACAGCCGTCGCCTAGAGACTTGGCGGCTTCCACCGCGCTCAACGACGCCTTACTGATCTCACCGCCCTCGTGCTCCGATAGAACCAACGTACCAACCTAATCATTAATCAAATCAAAACATGGACATGACGTGAAATGACTTACGATTTTTTTAAGCAGACGAAGAACCGAACAGAAAACCAGAAAAAGAGAGAGTACAGGAGGAAGCTCACTGATCTAATGATGCAGCGCATGGACCGAAATCCACCGAAAGATGTGTATTTTAAGGCTTTAAGCGTTGTCGCCATGTTCTCCGTGATTGAGTTTTTCGTTTTCTTCTTAAATTTTGAGTTGGTGAAGATAACTAATCCAAATGGTTGTTTCATAGATTCTTCTGAAATAAACGACGTCGGTGAAAATCAGCAAGCAAATAAGGAATGAGGATCATGACGTTGGCTCAATTTTTTAAAATTAGAAGTAGAAAATAATTTTTTTAAATCCTTATTAACCAGTATTATTTTATTGAAAGGTTGAGTGAGCCTTGGGCGGTCACTTTAATTGAACTGTCAAATACCTAATAAAAAAATGAGGATCTTACAGCTAAAGTAGAGTGGCACCTTTATTTCCTAATATTTTATATAGCTCGTGATGCAACAAAAACTGTTGTTATGCCAGATGTTAACTGTTAATATGCGATTAAATGGATTGTTTTAACTTGTCATTTTTTAAGTCAATATTAGTTGTATTTAGTTATTTACATTACATATTCCCACAAATTCGTATATTGTTAATGTATTTCCATTTTTATTTTTGATTTTTATTTGCTTTTAAATTCAGTAAAAAGTCTGTTTATTTGAATTTTTAGTTTCTGCTTTCTTTCAATTTTTAAAAAGTATGAAAACATAAAAAGTGTTTTTTTCCTGTTTCTATTTTTATATAATCTGATTTATTATCATTTAAATATATATTATGTAATTATTTCATTATTAAAAATAATTCAGTTTAAGATTATATATTTAATAAATTAAAATTAATTATCAATAAAAATTAGAAATTATTTTATTTTATTTTTATAATTAAATTATAAGTAATTAATTTTAATAGTTATTAATAAATATAAATATATTTCAAATAAATATTAATTTATAAATAAAATTTTAATTTTAAATTATTTATTTATTAAAATAATATAATTTTATTAATAATTTGTTAATACATATTATATAAGAGATTAAATAAATTTATTTAATTAAAAATAATTTATCTTTAATTTTTATCTAATATGTAATTATTATCAGTGATAAATATATAATTATATTCTTAGCAACCAAATAAATTTTTATTTTTATTTGCAACAAAAATAAAAATTTAAAACAAAAATAAAAACTATAATTAAAAAATAGAAGTAGAATCAAATAGCTCTTTCCAATTTACCTAGGCTTTCTTAAATTTTACAATTACTAGTGTGATATATGAGTCTATCAATTTCAATTGGATTTGACTTTTTATGAAGTATTACTTGAACGGGTTTAAGTGATGAGCCCATAAGAAATTATTAGGTGGGTGCCAACTGCCTAGTCAGCTATAAAGTGAGATGAGATGATCAAAGATTACACATGTGATCGTCTTATGACTGCATAAGGGCTTCTGCAAGCTGGATAGTGTAGACATTAAAACTAAACCGTTCCACAAGCAACAAAGACTACACATGTGATCGTCTTATGATCGTATAATGGCTTCCTCAAGTTAAATAGCATAGAAATTTAAACTACACCGCTCCGCAAGCAACAAAGACTACACGTATGATCATCTTATGATCGCACAAGGGCTCCCTCAAGCTAGATAGGGTAGACATTAAAACTACACTGTTCCATAAGCAACAGAATTCACGTGTGATCGTCTTTTGAGAGAACTTTTTGCTACAGTGAACTCAGGCAGAAACTAGGCATTTTTTGTTTCTACACTAGTGGACTGCGCCGCCTAAAGCCGGAGCTTGACCAGGGCGTGACGCACCATTCTTCGGTGACGCTATCCTCGTCGTCAACGTCCTTGAGCACAAGACTCGTTCATCTTTTTTCTATGCCAGCCTCCGAGAACGCCTCCTTTTCTCAGAGACTACGTCGCACACAACTAGGAGGGAGTTCTAAAATGTCGACCTTGGCTCTTCCCTCTCGCGTGCGTGTCTCTTTGAATGACGCACGCCCTACTAAGAAAACTAAACCCCCAAATGCGCCTTTTGATCATTACCCTCCTCTGCTTCCCACAGCATCTTCAACTCCTCATCCTAGTCCTGGTTTGTCAACCATCCTCCGGTCTCACGAAAGGACAAACTTGTTGGTCGAGAACAGGCTAAGGAGCGTGCCTATGAAGCACAGAAAAGGGTCCCAGTTGATCTGCTTGCAGAGAGGATTGTCAAAAAGGAATTCAAGAATTACAACCCATTGTTACCCACGTTTTAGGTGGCTCCCAGTTATATGGCTAAGCTTGAGGCTCTACGGAAACAATCAGTGGTCGTCAAATTGCATACTATCACTTTTAAAGCTTTATACTCAAAGATTGAGCAGCTTTGGGCACCTTCTAGTGGGTTTGATCTTCTTGATCTTGAGGATAACTTTTTTCTGGTCAAATTAGATTTGCATTCAGATTTTGATGCTATAATGGAGGGTGGTCCTTGGATTATCTTTGATAATTATCTAATTGTTCATCTATGGAAGCCTAGCTTTAATGCAGCTCATACAACACTGACTTCTACAATAGCTTGGATGAGAATTCCCGATGTGTCTGTCCAATATTATGATGAAGACCTCCTATTAGCCCTAGCCTCAGGGGTTGGTCATCCCATCAAAGTGGACAGAAATACTGTTTTGGTTAATCGAGGTCATTTTGCAAGGGTATCTGTTAAGATTGACTTAGACAAGCCATTGGTAGGCCAAATTGAACTAGATGGATTCATTTATAATATGGAATATGAGGGTCTACATACTATATATTTCAAGTGTGGTAAATATGGACATTAGGATAGCCTCTGTCCTCTCACACGTGCGGCAGAGGTTACTACTCCAGCTGAGTTACACCACAGCGATGGCATGATAATGGACGGGGCGAATAAGGTACTAACTCCTAACTCCTCTACAAGAGTTGGTGAGACTAGCACCCCAAATTTGGGCTTTGAAGCTTGAATGATCGTTGAAAAGAAAGTGAGGAGACCCTCTAGAGCTAAACCAGTGGATAGTCTCCATACCAGTCGGTGACCTATTGTGAATTGATTTGGTCCACTAAGTGATGAGGTATGTGATGAGGAGTTGGAAGAGTCCATGGGGGCAGGACATCACAATGCTAATCAGGTTGGATTCAATTTCGCAGTAGGCTCAAGCAATGTATGTAAACAAGGAGTACGATCTCTTAAAAAGCTAGATTATACTACCAAACGCATCAATCTCCTGACTGGGCCAAAACCAAACTCTCGTAACATAGAAGCCCAAGTTGACAAACCAGTGACAAAGAAAATTAGGTAGAAGCAATCTGGATCTCTTCCTGGTGATCCATCAGTAGCTCCCTTAATTGCTTCCTTCTCAAAGACTAATCCTAATATTTCAACTACTAGCCAACTGCCTACTAAAACCTTAGTGCATTTGTGGCGTCCCAATTTCGTCAGGGATTTCAAACGACCCAACCTTCCCCTAACTTAAGTCCTTTTACAGTCGTTCTCCATTATGATACTCCCCAATAATAGATGTCGGTCTTTCGTTGTAAGGAACCACCTAATATAGGATAACACAATGTCCAACAGCAGGCCACGCCTATATCAATTAACTTAGAGACATTGATGGAAAGCGATGATGTTGCTCCTAGTTTTTCAGCTGATCTCCGAGATATGGATACAGCTCCAAGCACTCTTGCTTGATTAGTTGGCTTTACTTCTTATTTCTTCATTTCTTAATGATGAATATGAATATACTCGCTTAGAACTGCCGAGGTGCTGATAATCTTGATTTCATGAGTTACATCAAGGAGCTCATTCGCTTACACAAGTCAAACATTCTGATTATATTGGAGCCTTATATTTCAGGAGCTAAAGCGGACAAGGTTTCTAAAGCTCTTGGTTTTGATCATATTGTTCGTATGGATGCTAAGGGATTCTCTGGAGGGATTTAGTGCTTATGGAAGGATTCTCATTACACTTACAGGTTCTTGTTTCACATTGCCAATTCCTCTACTTTATTGTCTCTGTTGCCTAGCAGAATGTTTGGTTGCTAACTGCAGTATATGTGAGTCATCATACATCTGGGAGAGTTATTTTTTGGGAGGAGATTAATAGATTGTACAAGCTAATCAATTGTCCGTGGGTGCTTATTGGTGACTTTAATGATTATGCGTGTCCTAGTGAGAAAAGAGGTGGCACCTATTCCATGAATAAAGCAGCCAAATTTCGTCAAAACTGTGATCGGTGTGGGTTGTTGGATTTGGGCTTCAAAGGCACTCCCTTTACTTACTGCCAAAAACACAATGGCCTATTTTCTACTTTTGTCCAATTAGATAGGGCCCTATATAACCCTGACTGGCGTCTTCAATTTCCTAAGGCTTCATTCCATCATCTACTTCGTACACATTCCGACTGCTATCCCATTCTTCTTAGATTGAATGGTTTCATTCCCTCTTCTGCATCTAGACCATTCCGCTTTCAAAATGCATGGACCTTACATGCAGGCTTCTATTCTGTTGTTGACAAAGCTTGGAACTCGGGACATTGGTCATTGGCTGAAGCTCTTACTAATGTTGAACAAGCAACTTTGCTTTTTAATAAGGAAGTTTTTGGCAATATATTCCAACAGACGAGGAAGGTGCTTGCTCGCCTAAAGGACATCCAGAAATTCTTATCCTTTAGACATTCTGCTTTCCTTTCTCAGCTGAAACATGATCTGATTCTTGAATATCAAAATATTCTCAGGCAAGAAGAAGTTTTTTGGTATCAAAAGTCTCGGGTGCAATGGCTGCAGCACGGAGACAAGAATATTAGATTCTATCATATCATGACTATTTTCCATCATAAACGTAATAGGATTGAAACACTTCTTCTTACCAATGACAGCTGGATTGTTGATGAGCAAGCAATTCAAACAAAGGTCCTTCATTTTTTTAAGAATTTATTTTATTATACTACTGATATTGCTATGCCTTTTCTTCAGATTCCTAATCACCTAATGATTTCACATGAGGACAATCAAACTCTCTTACTTCCCAAGGAGGAGGTGTTCACATCTCTCCAATCTATGAACTCTTATAAGGCACTAGGCCCCGATGGATTTCAACCAATTTTCTATAAGAAATTTTGAACTATTGTTGGCAATACTATTTTTCAAATAGTTAATTAGGCTTTTTTGACAGGTTCCTGCCCCGAGGAGATCACTGATACCTTAATCGCTCTTATTCCCAAAAAAGAACATCCATACCATTCGTTGAACCAAACCTAAACTAGGTTGTCTTGCTATGAAAATTGATCTCGTTAAAAGCCTACAATAGGGTTGATTGGCACTTTTTGAAGTAGACGTTGGATGACTTTGGTTTTCCTTCTTTAATTACTTCTCTTATTATGTCATTTGTCACTAGTTCACGACTCTTAATTTTATGGAATGGTTCTCGTCTTCAAAGCTTTGCTCCTGCTCGTGGACTTCGTCAGGGGGACCATCTTTCTCCATATATTTTCATCTTATGTCTGGAGAAGTTGTCTCTACTTATTTCCTACGAAGTGGCCTGCAACTAGTAGAAGCCTTTCCAAATCTTTAATCATGGTCTTGCAGTTTCTCATCTTTTATTTGCTGATGATGTTCTTTTATTTTCTTATGTAGATGTTTCACGTTGCCAAGTCGTTCTAGATACGTTTAAGCAATTTTGTTCGAGCTCGAGCATGGCTATTAATGAAGAGAAGTCTAAATCTTTTCTTTCCCCATATGTTTCCGATGCGCATGAGGCAATGTTAAGATGTGGTCTTCAACTCCACTTCACTCTGGATCTTGGCACTTATCTTGGGGTCCCGTTGTATGGTAATAATAGTAAATGTGATTTTAAATGGGTATTGGATAAAATTCAATCTCGATTGTAGGGTTGGAAGTCCCAGTTGCTCAATAAGGCGGGTTGTCTTACTCTTGTGAAATCTACTATTTCCACCATTCTGTTATATTCCATGCAAACTTGTTGGGTGCCCACTGGGGTTTGCACGACCATAGACAAAGCTTGTAGGGAATTCCTATTGCAATCTAGAGATCATGGTAAGGGTATCCACTTACTGAATTGGGAGACTGTGTGTAGTCTAAAACATAGAGTTGGTCTTGGTATTCGCATGGCTCGCGATAATAATATAGTGATACTTGGCAAACTAGTTTGGTCTCTTGCTAGAAAGGAACCCAAGCCCTTTGTCAATTCTTTGCTTGTGAAATTTATGCTTGATGCTTCATTATTGGATACTCGATTGCCTCCCCACTCTTCTACATGTTGGAAAGCTATCCATAGAATAATCCCTTATTTAAAGGAAGGTTTTTGTTGGCGAATAGGGAATGACTGACATGTCTCAGTTTGATATGATAGATGGGTGGGTCAAATGCCCCTTATCAAGCAAATTTCGATGAGCACTACTGCGGACCATAATCTCATGGTTAGGGACTTAATCTCAAGTACTAAAACTTGGGATTTAGACGCCCTACATTCTTCACTGCCTTGTTGGATGGTAAAGATGATTACAGCAGTTGCTATTCCTCACTCCTTGGATATGTCTGATACGCTCATTTGGGGAGAAACTGCTAGTGCGTAATCTGTGAAGTCTGGCTACAAATTTATAACTAGGGTGCCTTATCCCTGTGATACTACGCAAAAATGTATGCGTCTTGGGAAACTTAATGCCCTTGAGAAATTTCGCTTCTTCTTGTGGCTAATACAATGGCAACGCCTTCCTACAAATCTCTTGCGATATAATCGAGGTATGAGTGACTCTCCACTCTGTTTTCGATGTTAGAGGAGGCAAGAATTTGTCCTTCACACTTTTTGGGATTGTATATGGGCTTCTCAAGTTTGGCGCTTACTCCTGCCTGATATTGGTGACTCCTTCTTCCAGTCTAACTTAGATGATTGGATCGCTATGCATGCACTACATTTGACCTTACCCCCTGAGTGTGTTCTTACATTCCTAGTTGGTACGTGGATTATTTGGTATGCAAGGAACCATGCGGTGATCCAACGCAAAATTATGTTGACTATTGTCCAACTTTGGTGGCACACAATCTTATTAAGGGACTGCTTGATGGCATGCACGTCTTCTCTTTCTTCTTGTCTTTAAAGTGAGGATCAACGGATTTCTTGGTGTGCCCCTCCAACTGCATCCGTGAAGATCAATGTGGATGGAAGTTCCCATGGCAATCTCGGTGACGCTGGCTTTGAAGAGATATATTATGCGAGATCATTAGGCCCATTGGTTAAAGGGTTTTAAGGGGTTTCTAAGTCATGCGACCAATTTCAATGTTGAGTTGCAAGCTATTCAACATGGGTTAATTTTGGCTTGGAATTATGGCCATCGAAAAGTGCTAGTGGAAATTGACTCACAGAAGGCAATCAATTTGATAACTAAATCATGCCCACAGACTCATCCATGCTTCAGTATTGTTAGAAACACTCGTAGCTTGCTTGCTCGTGATTGGTGTTATTCTCTTTCTAATTTCCTTCGTGAAAGTAATCAATGTATAGATTTCTTAGCTAAGATGGAATCGTCGAACACTCAGGACTTCGTCTTATGGGACCATCTGCCTTTAGGAATGCGTTTGTTATTTCAAAATGATGAGAGGTCAATTGCCTTCTTAAGGCGGTAGCTTGGTTGTTGTTTCTATCCAATACACCCAAAAAAAAAAAAAAGGGGCTCCCTCAAGGTAGATAGTGTAGACATTAAAACTATACCGTTCTGCAAGCAACTAAAACCATGCTCATGCATGCTTCTTTACACGGCCCAATATAAAGGAAATAAAGTAAATTTCGAAAATAAGGGAAGAGAGAGAAGATACACGCTCTCTTTCTCTCTCTTTAAATCGGGTGGGAAAATCTTCTATTTGTGAATGACTTGAAACCCCAAAAATCTACAAAGCGATCCTTGAGGCTTCATTTTCCACTGCCAGATCTCTCTTTCGACTCTCTCTCCCTCTCTCTCTCTCAGTGTCTCTCATACTAAAGCCGCCATGATCTCCACGAGCAAGCTCAAATCCGTTGACTTTTATAGGTCCGATCCCACTCTTTTTACTGTCTCTTGTTATTTACATTTTGATTTTTCTTGTGTTTGCTACGAATATCTTTCGTATTGCTGTTCGTGTTTTGAGTTTAGTTCTACCATTTTCTGTGGATCTGAATTGTGGAGCTTCTCGTTATTGGATTTCAAGAAATTCTGAGTGTCTTGTTTTTCGATTTCTAGACGTAAAAAGTGAAAGGTGTTGTTTGTCTATTGAGTTATTTTGATTATGTTTATGGGAGGTCATATGTTTTACTTGGACTGGGGTTTCATAAGGATTCACTCAAGTATGATATTGAGAATTTATTTATTGAGCTTTCTCTTATCTGATTGCTGAGGGGAATTGCATTTAAGTTGGCATACTGCTTTCTTTCTCTTTTTTTTTTTTCTGTGAATTTATAAATTCTGTGCCGGGAAGTAGGCCAAAGGAAGTGCTTGTTGCTTAAATGCTTTTCTTTTTCCATCTGCAGGAAAATTCCAAGAGATTTGACTGAGGCGTCACTATCAGGTGCTGGATTATCAATAGTTGCAGCGCTCTCTATGATGTTTTTGTTTGGAATGGTAGGTTACTTCTACTTGTTCTGCGAGTTCATTTCTACCAGCCTAGTATATAGAAGAAAAAAGTTCTCAAATAGCAGGTTGTGGGTGAGTGAGCAATTCAGTTGAGGTAACCTCATTGCAGAAGTTTCAGAGTTTAATTGCCCTCAATAGTGATGTTGGCAATAACTGAAGCAACTGCTATTGTGTTTGCAAAATGCTATTTAGAGAGTATCCTATGGTTATAACCACTTGAGATTACAAATTCCATTATATTATTTCTGCAGGAACTAAGTCATTATTTGACGGTCAATACCACAACATCTGTGATTGTTGACAAGAGCTCTGATGGAGATTTCTTGCGTATTGATTTCAATATAAGGTAATCTGCAAAGTTAATAGTTTTGTATAATTGGTACCTATGGCCTTTATTTCAAGTTGTGCATGCATACGATTTTTTTGGAATTACAAACGCTGAATAACATTCTGTATTGAAAATTCACTTTCTGTCGGTTATGGCATTTAATGCTGTTCATAAAATATGTGCAAAGTGAGAATAGCATAGGACTCATTCTGGTGCATTGCAGAATGAGTATTATATCACGATTCTATTGTTGATATACCATGGGTGTTTTAGCTATTATTAATCTTTTGGACTCATTTTCTTTTGTTTTTGGATAAGGTACTAGAAGATGAATGATTGTTTTAGTTATGGGAATACCAAGATTTAGTTAACATTGTGAAATATACGTTATTGTGGTGTCTAGAACTAGTGTCATATGGTGCTCTTCAGCATTCCCGTGAATGTTTCATTGTCATTTAAGTTCTCCTCTTTGGGTCTAATGGTAAAGTTTGCTGCCTCTGTAGACATAACAAATATCGGGGCCTATGTGTAGCCAAAAATTTTTTAAAAAATAGGGAACATGTGCAACTTATGTCATTCTTATCCTTTCACCTCATTTTGATTCGATCTTTCAGATCAACCATTGAACTCCATAATGGCCAGTGTTTTCTTTTTTCTTGTTAAAAGTACAGTCACGTGTTCTGTTATGTTCACTTCTTGACTTCAAATTATGTAACATTTACTTAAGTGTTTCTATAACATGTTAGAAATTAATGCTTATTTATATATTAATCTGGTCGCCTGACCATTTAGCTATTTATCCTTTTCAGTTTTCCTGCCCTCTCTTGTGAATTTGCAGCGGTAGATGTGAGTGACGTGATGGGCACTGTAAGTTTTCTATGAACTGTTAAGTTTGATCTGCCATGTTCAGTGATTGAAAATAATAATAGAATGTCATGGGCTGTTTAGTTGTGGAAAAGGGAACAATTTCTCTCTAAAAATTTTCCAATGAAAAGGCAAACTATAGTTTGGTATTTAAATAACAATTTTCTATTTAAAAATTTTGAAACCTGTATTTCTAGTTTTCCAAACATATATTAAGTTTTTGGAACCCTCCAATTTTATTTATAAAAAAATGGATAGGTTTTCCTTTTTACCGTGCAAAATATGTTCACTTTTTTTTCTTTGATGGCTGCTTCTCATTTTGTAGCTTATGTTTATAAATTCATCCTCTCTTTCCTTTCCTGATAACCTATCTCATTTCTGTCTTTTTTCTCTCTTTTTTTAAACATATTTAAAAAAGTTTCTCCTCTTGTTATGTGGAAAGAGAAGAATTAAAAAATTCCTTCTGATGCTATATGTTTTAAATCAAGGAGAATGGAAATGATTTACAAACCTACGATCAGGACACCCATAGGCTTACCTTGTCTGCTTTACAAATCTGTAATTGGATATGAATATTCTTAAAAAGCATATGCTCGAAGAGATATTCTCACTTTCTGTTTCTAAAATTAAAGGTTGTAGGGTTATTGTTAATATATTGTTAAGCTTTTACTTTGAACCAGATTGGAATATTGCTTTTCCCTTCCCTGTTTTGCAGTCTACTTGTGGCTCATGCTGATTAATCTTTTTCATGTTCTCTTTTTTATTTTTTGTCGAGTAAAGATCATGATGAGTTTGTAATTCAACAGATTCTAATATCAAATCATACCATATTCTCCTCATTATTCATCATTGTTGCATCCTAAATGATCTTCTTGAGAATGATGTTTGTATGTGTGCTTTTGTGCATACCTTATATTTTTTCTGGCTTGTGCAAGGCCTATTCGTCATGTGTGTCTACATACATATGTTGATAAGAACATGCATAAATTATGAAAAATGAAATTGAACAGATATTGAATAAAGTTTTACGTAATTCTAATGCAACCTGATTTTAACTGTATAGAGCCTTGTTTGATCCAAGCACCTAATCTTTTTAAAAAGCTTTTTGAATGGTTTTTTTTTTTTTTTCATCTCCATGCATTCTTTCCTTCGAATTTTTAAGATGGTTGAGCCTAAAGTTAATTAAATTAGTGGTGAAAATGAAGAATCATGATTTTTATTCACACACTATGCATTGTGCATGATTTTCTAGAAATCCAACCTCTTTTGAATGTTTTCTCTGTCATCCTTATCATCCTTGAGTTTCCTGATTTTTTTCTTCTTTTTTTCAGAACAGACTGAATATAACAAAAACAATTCGTAAATTCTCTATTGATCATAATTTAAACCCTACTGGGTCTGAGTTTCACTCGGGATCTGTTATGCATTACATTAAACATGGAGATGAAGCCGTTGAAGAAGCTGTTGAAGGTTCTGTATCCCTATCCGGTCGTAATTTTGATCATTACTCGCATCAGTGAGTGACTCGTGTCTGAGTTATTACCATTATGTTATTGAGTTTCAAGTTTTATGCCTTGGAACAATTTTCACATTATGCCACTGATAAAATCAACTTTTCAGGTTTCCAATCTTGGTTGTCAATTTTTATGCCCCGTGGTGCTACTGGAGTAATCGTCTGGTAATTACTATGACCTATTGCAAAATATTTGTTTTGTAAATTTTTTTTTTCAAATCTCTTTCCAGGAATGAGAATGCTTGCTGTGCTTCGGTATCATCTTAAAATTTCATATCACATGGTTGTGGAAAAGCTGGGTTATAAATAAATCATACTAAGTTCATTCCGGCATAGCCACTATGGTGAACTAAGGCATTAACATTTTTCTTTCTTCTTGTTCCAGAAACCTTCATGGGAGATGGCAGCTAAAACAATAAGAGAAAGGTACTTGCATCTTTTTTGTCATAAATGTAACCCTTGATCTGTGGTTAGTTTCTCCTTTTTGTTACTAAGGTATATTTATTCATGTATCAGCTTTCAAAGTTTCAACTTGTTTGTCTATTCAACAGATATGATCCTGAATTCGATGGTCGCATTCTTCTGGCAAAGGTTGATTGCACTGAAGAAATTGAATTATGTAGGAGGTAATAGATAATTTACTCCTAGTTTGATATTTCTAATTTCTGAATTTTTATATTTTAAAGTGTGTATTAGCTAGTGAATTGTGATTAATTGGAAAAATAGTAAGCTACTTGATCACCAGAGAATTGAGTTGCGACCTGTTGATATGAGTGATTCCTTGTCAAAACCTATCATCCGGATTTGTTTGGATGCTTTTGAATGATGTATACTTGTCCTTATTAGTTTCTTTTTCTATTAGCTTTTCTTTGGACAAAATTCTCTTTTACTTTTTATTTTACAAACTTTGTGTACTCTACTTTCTGCTGTTCTTATTATTTAGTGAAAGATTACTCAAATCTATTCAGTCTTTATTGGCCCCAGGGTCTTGAATTTTTGTTCTAGAGCAGTTTCATTTTGTGTGTGTGTGTGTATGCAGTAATTGATGTTAATGGTGTATTACTTGGATTCTCATAGGATGACTCATATACATATGTTTTGCAATCATATATCGGTGATATCTTGTTCTTTCTTTCTCTAACCTTTCTATTTATCTGCGAGTTTTCAGGCATCACATCCAAGGATATCCATCCATTCGTATTTTTCGTAAAGGATCTGACGTCAAGTAAGCTTGATGCTCTCCTTCTATTGGATACTTTGTGCAGTATATACCATAACCAACTGTTGCTCATTTGCTATATTTCCTTTTCCAGTTGACTACTTGTTTTCTTGGACTTTGTTCATAATTGATGTTAATGTATTATTTCATTTGTTTCTTATGTTTTGTATTTTTATTTCCCCATTCCATGGTCAAGTTATTATGCTTTTATTCGTAACAGGGATGACCATGGACAGCATGATCATGAATCTTATTATGGTGATCGTGATACAGACAGCCTGGTTAAGGTATGCTTGTTAGTGTTTGATTCCCAGTTAGCTCGTGCTGTGAAAGTTGTTTATTTGTAGGGGCCAATCTTGGCTAATTTGTTCATTGATGCCTGCCGATTGGTAGTAGAACAACCTGACTTGTTGGAAGTTGATATATTGACGTAGTGTGGGAAGGAAAAACAAAGATAAGTAGAATAGAATAGGCTATAATTGATGTAGATTGTAGCTGGAA
>JAOSBN010000009.1:7414854-7433225 GCA_027563595.1 Erythroxylum suave
ACTTATTTCTCATCAATTTCCTTTAAGCATAAACACATCTTTAACACAATACTTATACTAACACACTCATTCAAGTTTATTTAATATTTCTAAATTCCACTCAAAGGTCGGGGTCCAACATACAGTCTTTATGTTATTTTGCTGTGAAGACAAGATGAATTCTATGGTATCTTGTGTTCTCCTGGTAGCTATGAACAACTAAACCTTTTTTTAGTCAGGGTGCTTGGATATTCAGCCATGGATGATTTATGAGCCTATGTTTTTACTTGTTTATGCAATTCAGATATTTATTTAATTTCTGTGCTTAAACTAGATTTATTATTGCTTAGTTTATTGTACAATGTCACAAGTTGTGTGATTGATTAAGCGATAAATTGCTGAATAGGATAGTACTGTCGTGGATATTATTCTATCAAAGTAGTGAATTGGTTTTATCTTGCGAATGATGTATGTTGGTGGTAAAATTGATGGAATTAAATAATCTAACTTAATAGATTATGATGTTTCCGAATTTATTGGTTAGGACAAGGGTCTTTTTTATTCTTATTGCAACTAGAGATTGATCTTGTGAGGACGTTTCCTGGGGGTTGTCTTTAGATTAGGGAAGTAACTCGTCAGGGCATTTCCTGGAGTTACCGACAAAGTAAGAAAAGATTGGTTAATGAGTGCGTCACCTTTGGCTATAACTTTGTCTATCTGAATTGTCTAATTTATCTTATGAAGTCAATGATCGAATTTCCATGCTGAATTGAAGAGTACCTTGGCTAGGTTTTCACCCATTGCGTTTTAATCTCGTTTTATTATTTGCTGTGTAGATTTGTTTTGTGCTAATACAACATACTTATGTCGCATCTGTCATTGTAGCTCTCCTTTAATTTTTTGCATTGCTTTTATTTTGGTTTACATCTTTTGCATTATCAATTCTTTAATTTGTTATTTTATGAGCATTTGAGTAACTCTGCATTAATTCCCTGCAGATTCGACCTGATTCACCACTAACTACCTAGTTTTTGGAGAATTGGAAATACATTTCTTTTATTTTTGGTAGTTTGACAACCTATCAATTTTACTGGAAAATGAGTTGGGGCATTTTCAATTGCAGCTTGTAATTAATTTATTTTCGTGGGATTGAGCGAATGCTCTGATGTTCCTTATTTACAGCTTTAGTTTCTTTGAATTCTTTAAGTTTGTGATTGTTCGGAGGAATGCAGTTAGTTCTGTGTGTTAGCGAAATAACAATAAGATAAAATTGAAATGGCTTATCTAAAAATGCAAGGCATTGTAAAATATCACTATCCTAAGTCAAAAATTCCTCCTCTATGGTGCAGTAGGACAACAGTATCTGACCCAAGTTAACACCTTCTTTGCCAGCTTCAGTGCACTCCAAAGGGTAGAGTAGGAACTATCTCCGTGATTGAAGAAAAGACAACAAAATAAGAAGAATGTAGCAGAAAAATCTACGTCATATATAGCAACACATGAGAAGCAAGAAAACAGAAGAAAAATGTATAAAATGTTGTATCTGGAGAAGTTGAAAGCAAGATAGCTAGTAAGGAGAAGAATAATAGAAGAACAAATGAGTGTCTCATATATATAAAAGGAGAGGAGAGCTTCATACATTGATTGGTAATCAAAGACATTAAAATACATTATCGTATTATGGTGAATATTGCATAATAGAAGGTAACAACGTCATGAACATTATTGATAGTAGACAGTAAAACATCAGGAATGTTAAAAATAATAAAAGGAATCAAAGTTATGGTAACTGATAAGCAAGTGTTCCAAGTTTTGGAACAATCACCAACAATCCCCTACTTAGGCCAAAACTTGATATACAAATTGTAACAGTTTAGGAGAAAAATAGGTGAACAACCAGGTGAACTAAGTGTTGAACCTGGTGTCTAAGAAATTTCAGAGATAGAACCTGCTAAAGAAACAAACAGCCTCAAAATGCCTTGGTCTTATGCTCGCTTTAGAGAGATAGCTAAAATACTCTCATAGGAGGGTAGCTAGACTCCCACAATCACGTACGTGAGTCTATCAAGTGTATATTGCTAACATCACCCAAACTTGGGCTATAGAACTCATTAAGGATTAAACAATCCAAACTCAACAAACATAATAAAGTCATGCTAAGGGACACTATTTAATAACTAAATATCTCAATATTGTTTCATAAACAATGTACAAGTAAGTAGTCACTACATAACTTCATTTGACCAATTAAACTTGGTTTCCCAAGACGGGTGTCCATCATGAGGTTACGACACAATTGGGCTCATCCATATCCTTTTAGCATGCTTTGAAATTAGTGTCCTACTTAAAGCTTTTGTAAACGGATCCGCTAAGTTTCTTTCTAACTTGACATAGTCTAGAGAAATTAAACCATGTCTAATTAAAGTATAAACAATTTTATGTCTCAATCTGATATGTCTACTTTTGCCATTTTATGCCTTATTCTTGGCAACATGAATGACAGCCAGTGAATCACAATGAAGGAATACAGAAGGAATTGGTTTTCCCCAAAGTGGGATATCTGCTAAGAGATTCCTTAGCCATTCAGCTTCCCATCTTTCCAATTTTAAATCTGTAAACTCAACCTCCATTGTTGATTTCGCAATAAATGTTTGCTTGGATGATTTCCAAGATATTGCAACTTCTTCCAAGGTAAAAACATAACCACTAGTAGAGTGCGTATCATCTCTCTCCGTAATCTATTTAGCATTAGAATACCCCTCTAATATAGGAGGATAACCACCAAAAGATAATCCAAAATGCATAGTACCTTTTAAATACCTCAACAAAGAAATCAATGCATTCCAATGCTCTTGACTAGTATTATGAGTATATCTACTAAGTTTACTCTCGCAGTATGCAATATTTGGACGAGAATAATTCATCAAGAACATCACACTGCTAAGAATTTTAGCGTACTCGACTTGGTTTACATTGACACCAAGATTTTTCTTTAAAGTAACACTAGCATTAGAAGGAGTCTTGATTAGATCAACATCATAGTAACCAAACTTCTTCAAAATTTTCTTAATATAATGAGTTTGATTCAACTTAAAACTAGAGTCAGTCCTATCAACTTTGATTCCTAAAATAAAGTCCACAGGACTAAGATCTTTCATATCAAAGGAAGACTTTAGCAAACTCTTGGTAGTATCAATGACAGATAAACTTGTACAAAAAATAAGCATGTCATCCACATAAAGAGTTATGATTACACAACTATTGATATCAGATTTCACGTAAATGCAAGAATCAACATCATAAAAGGTGAAACCATGTTTGAAAATATGGCACCTCGCTGCCACGGGGTAGATCCCAAACATGCGTCAAACATTTGTGGACATACCTTACGATAGGGGCGTGCTAGAGGAGTCACATTCACTTATTATGACATATATATATATATATATATATATATATATATATATATATATATATATAACTTGAATACGCAAAAATATCAACTCCTCATTCCATTTATAAAACATAAGTACACTGTAGCATTACATTCTATAATTCATATATATAGTATCCAAAAACATTTGAGTATTTACTACACTTTACAACATAATTTACATGAAAACAAAAACATTCTATCTAGCCATAGTCTTAACTGACTATCCTTTGAGCCATTTCTTGACTTTAAAATGCAATACTAGGTTTCTTCTAATTTGTCTTAGAAGTTAAGTCTCCACTCACGTACTTGAAAAGCCACATTGCAATTTTGATGAGTTTTGCGAACTCAGTGAGCGAACCATCATCGATGCATTCACTCATATAAATCACAATAACAGTTCACATTTCAATTCACAAACAGATCATATAATCAAATATTGCATATTATTTCACAATTCAGTTTCACAACAGTTCAAACAACTCAATTCAATTATTCATTTAATACATATCAAATTGTATATGGAAATGCTCATAAGACTCCACTTTCTTTGTTATTCAAACTATTTTAGTATTTCCTCATAATAATAGTTCACATTTCAATTCACAAACAGATCATATAATCAAATATTGCATATTATTTCACAATTCAGTTTTATAACAGTTTAAACAACTCAATTCAATTATTCATTTAATACATATCAAATTGTATATGCAAATGCTCATAAGACTCCACTTTCTTTGTTATTTAAACTATTTTAGTATTTCCGTTAAGAGTTTGCCATTTCTTTTTAGTCATGATTTGAATTTGAAAGTGTTTTATTAACAACATTGAAGCACCTTCTAAATTTACCATACTAATTTTTGTATGCCACCAATTGTTCTTAATATCAAAATCATGTGACCTAGTAGTATAATAATATATCAAGGAATATTAGGCTAAATGGAAGTTCTTAAGATATCTTAAAATTTGTATCGTGTGGATGAATACGCATATAATTGGTATTAGGTTAATCAAACACTAAATCGTAAATAGATATGAATAAAAATTAGTAATAAATTAAAAATTTATTAAAGAAAGATCCAAACATTCATCGAGTAATCACCATCCACAAAAATAGAAATTATCATCCAAAAAGTAAAGTCATTCATCTAAAAAACGCTTTGAAAACTTAATACAAGCCAAATTTAAGTGAATGTTCAAATATATGAAATTATCCACATAAGTAAACACTCACGTCATGAACCTCTCAATGAGTAAAACAGATGACACATAGAAATTCATGCAAATAACACTAGAAAGAAAAGCAAGAGCATTGAACATATCTAAGTGGCTTCTTTATTGGTTATTCTGAATCTACGAATTCAAACCGATAGTGTTGACAAGGGATTATTGTTGACGCTTGATCCCTTCTCTTCTAACTTAATCCACACGTGTTTCAAAAAGGACTTGGCTTTATTAGACAGGCGACAAGTTTTGAATGAATGCCTCATGACTACATTGTGATTGATAGTCATATGCCGACTCTTGCGTGAATCGAGGATAAGGTGAATCAAACTGTCTACGAGGTATTGGTACAATGTTAATTTCGTTTCATTAGCAACTTGCTTGAGTTATGCTAAAGTTATCACCATTGGTGGTAAAAGATATCTTTTGTTCCTTTTACTATTATAGTTTAATCTTGTTACTGTCTCCAATCGTAATTGACTGATGAATCGTAGCCAAGTTGGGTTTGAGAAAATGGAAGTAACATAATCAAAGGCATCTTAAATAATAGTGACGAACTTGTTGGTAAGGGTAACTCTGGCCAATGCCACTTGTGGAGCATAAGACATTTGCATTAGAGAAATATGAGGATAGGCATTAAGAATCGAGGAGTTGGCAGGCTAATTAGAGCTTTCTCCTTGGGTTAGTTCTTTCTCTAGTTCTTGGATTTTACATCACAGTATGGAGTAAAAGGCTGCTTCAACTTAATTTGCTTTTTCGTAATTTCTCTTATGGGAGAACTTCTTGGTGGTTTCTTAAACAATGATCTTTATTTTTTCTTTCTTAACCGCAGTGTCCAAGACTACACAATGGCTAACCAGTCCATTAAAGGGACAACTTGAAAGTTTTCGTAACTTAATATGGTATAGCTTCTTCAACGTCTCTAACAATAGGCCCACAGTTCCTTTTTCTGTGAAAAGCAATTAGACTTCCACCACCTTTATACGCTACGTTCCTGTGTACTATTTCAAGCTTATGATAGAATTTTTCCATATGTTGGAGTTTCTCACAAGTCATCATGGTGTCTTGATTAAACCCATTTTGGATTGAGAATAAGTTCACCAAGTCTATCTAACGTTTCACAGATGATTAGTCCAAATTGAGAAACCTCTATAATATCGATCTGTCTTCATTGTCAATATTGACAATCATCTTACCACAAAACATGCTTAAATGAGCCATCATATCTAAATTGCCATTTTACTTCTCAAATTTTCGAATCTTAAATTTAGAAAGGAGTTAAGTATTTGGTACTGAGCAAAATTTGTGAGGTGCCTAAACATTAACAGATGCAGTGCTCCTAATCATCTGCATCATCTTTTTCATATTTTATGCTAGGTCAAACACTTTATCCTTTACGACCTCCTGATCGGCTTTCTTTTCTGTCTTGATGGCCATGAGGTCAAAGAACGAAGGTTCATGTAAAGCTATAATCAAGAGTAATAGTGTCGAGAGAATCATATGGAATGAGTTGGATTCGATTTCTCCATTTATAGCATATATGTATAGCAATAGGCAACACAGAGTATGTAGACATTAGCGGATCCAAGCAAGCCACCAAGGGATGATATCAATAAACTGACAGATGAAAACTAATAATTGGATGCAAATGAGAATTGGTAAGTTTCGTAAACTAATAATTGGATGCAAATGAGAATTGATAAGTTTTTGAAAATTGAGACACTAACATCGATGAAAATTGAGAGGCTGATTGGCGTGACGTCGT
Organism: Erythroxylum suave; assembly: GCA_027563595.1. Taxonomy (NCBI): domain Eukaryota; kingdom Viridiplantae; phylum Streptophyta; class Magnoliopsida; order Malpighiales; family Erythroxylaceae; genus Erythroxylum; species Erythroxylum suave. The sequence goes on from JAOSBN010000009.1 coordinate 7,421,259, forward strand.
AAACTAAATGTATAGATCAATTAAAGGAGGTGGTACAACAATAAGCATTTGAATAATTAGAAATTCAATTAATTAGGTTTTTTAATGAAAATTTGAATTGCAAATTACAATGTCAGATAAAACAAAATAACATACATGTTTTAAAGTTAGCATAGATTCTTATCGCAAGGGAAATCAAGCTAAAAATGTCATAGACAAGATCAATCAAACCACAACAATAACTCAAAGGCATAATCAATTATCCTTAAAAAATTGAAAACAAAGCAATAGGCTACAAAAGCAAGGCATAATCTTCTCATAATCAAAACTGTTAAACTCGATTAAGGATCATTCTTAAGTGAAATAAGGCAATGGAACAATCTTAGCAATTCTAATAGCAAAATGGGAATGAGAATCAAATAAAAAATAAGTAAAAAGGTAAACAAAATAATCATAGTTATTTATATAGTCAAAATGATGAAATCTTTTTAATAGATTTTAAACGTAAGTGAAGAAAATGATAATAAAATCCATAAACCACAAAACATCATAAGCAAAACCAATGGCAAAAATGATGATGAAGAGAGAGGGATAAGTGAGAAGGTAAGAATCACTCTAAAACTTAACTAGCATCCTGTTTCTGTTAGGAGATACGAGAAAAACATAACCAAAAAACACTTGAGTTAGAATCTTAGACTATTGAGTTATATCATTTGAGAATTTATGAATAGAATCTTAGACTATTGAGTTATATCATTTGAGAATTTATGAATTGCATTTCATTCACATGTTTAATATTTGCATACACACATGAACCAAGATTTAGTAACCATTGCAAAGATCGTATGTGCAATCAATTGACATATTCCAGGTATTAAAAGTTTAAAATGATCATGATGTGAATTGTGCATTACTTACGTCTTGAATTTTAGTTTGGTGGATTATAATTAGTAAATTTGGAACTAATTGCTACAATTGAAAAATTGATGAATTAGAATGTGCATTTAGTTTAGGAAAAATGTTCAATTAACACATGAAAATTTAGGATGACTAACCCTATGAAATAAGTTACACATGGCAGTAGAATAGAGTGACATTTGACATAATTATTAAGTGACAAATGGCTTAGAGATTGAATGACAAATAGCTTAAGATTTAAGTGACAAATTGTAGCATGAAGAAAGGTGTTAGTGAAGAAAGGTGTAAGTGACAGATGTAGAGGATTTAGATTGGTATTTGAAGTTTAAATAAAGGTGAACTTATGCTAAAGAAAGGTGTTAGTGAAGTGTTCTTGAATTTGAAAAAAAATAGGACTACATATATGATGACATTAAGTGAATGAAATTTTTTGTTTTGTTTTTGTATTCATGAAAGATGAATAATTTATAAGCTGCCAATTGAATGATTTTGAGTTAGAATTTGACATGAAATTGATGAAGAATTGAAGTATAATTAAGGTATAATTAAGGTGTAATTAATGGACTAATATGAAGATGTTTTGAATTTGAATAAAGGTGTTAGAATCTGGAGAAATTGAAGGAAAATAGAGAGTGACCATTCGGTTCACTCATCCCACGATTGTGCGAAGGTCCTCTGAAAGTTGTTTCTATTTACATCTCTGTATTTTGCCTAAGTTTTGTTCAATTGCCACACCAAAATCCATGCTTTTACCTTCATAAAGATAGTTATAGAACCATATCATTGTTGTATATGCTATTGTCTTTTATCCTTGTTAAAAACCCATCCAATTCCCACCCTATATTTGAGATGATCTTGCATGCATATAAGGCAAAGTAGACTTGATGAATTGAGGTGGAACTTGAGCTAAACAACTAAGTAAAGTACTATCTTTGTGGTATGTTGTAATAGAAAGTTAATGATGATTGAAGTGGGATGGATAGCATGTAGTGTTGATGGTGAAGTGTGCCGGAAAAAGGATACATGAATTGGATACTTTTCTATTTTGGTTTTGATGGATGAGAACCATAGGTTATAGGTTGCTATGTAGAGGATTTAGATTGGTATTTGAAGTTTAAATAAAGGTGAACTTATGCTAAAGAAAGGTGTTAGTGAAGTGTTCTTGAATTTGAAAAAAAATAGGACTACATATATGATGACATTAAGTGAATGAAATTTTTTGTTTTGTTTTTGTATTCATGAAAGATGAATAATTTATAAGCTGCCAATTGAATGATTTTGAGTTAGAATTTGACATGAAATTGATGAAGAATTGAAGTATAATTAAGGTATAATTGAGGTGTAATTAATGGACTAATATGAAGATGTTTTGAATTTGATATAAAGGTGTTAGAATTTGGAGAAATTGAAGGAAAATAGAGAGTGACCATTCGGTTCACTCATCCCACGATTGTACAAAGGTCCTCCAAAATTGTGGGCAATGCTTTGAAATGAAAATTTTCTATTTTGTTTGATTGTTGAATCAACTAAGGATAAGCTACTTTACTTTGGTGTATTTAGACCTGATCAATGCATAAAATGAACCTAGATTGATGTTTGATTAATTGGTTAAGGGTTTGATAAGTTTAGGTTGTTAATTGATGTTTTAATTTAAGGAATAGATTGTTTTGAAATCAATATATCTAAAATCTGGAATTTATCAGTGTTAAAGGAATAAAGGTGTTCTTATGAATGCAAATGTGATCAAAAGGATATAAGTAATGTGAACTAGTAAGAATAAACAAGAATTGAGAAATTGTATGAATATATATTGTTAGAAAAGGTTGGTGAATGTATCATTGATGAATGTAGAGTAATCAAACTTACTTAAGATATAAAACTAATTGCAAACTAGATGTGTACAAGTTATGAAGTTTGAATGGTCAAGATTTTGGAATAAGGATTCATACCCGGAAAGGCAATTGATCATACATTGAACATGACACATATGCATAGGCATGAGTGAATAATAATATGATTGATCAACTTAGTAATGTGTAAAATATGTGTATATTGTATGACTAAAGAAGTACAAGTTTATCATCAGCATCTAGACATTATCGAATCATCAAGGCAATAACTTTTCTGGAGCATATTGTGAGTTAACCTAGATGTTCCTCATTATGATATGAATGTGTCAGTCAAATAAGGCTCAAAATCTCACTGGCTTTGTCTACCATTAGCCACAACTATTCTAAAGATAATGCATATTAACCAATCACAAGAGCAAATGTACATGCCAAATTTGTTATGAAATTCTGTAGTCAACTCATTCTCTACTTATGATTAAATAATCTTAGAATCAATAGAAAATGAGCAAATGTTTGTTTTGTTCGTTTTATTCTTTCTCTCATTTTAATTGAAAACTTAAAAACAAACAAAATAAACCAATAAAGAAACACATATGCATAAAAAATAAAAAATAAAAGCGAAAATGTAAAGAAAAGAAATTTACTTCCTTTGAGTTGCCTTCTAAGAAGTGCTTATTTTAGGTCATAAGCTTGACCATCGACATATGCACATCACCTATTATTGAATGGATACTTGAGCCCAACAGAAAGCATGCTTAAACTCCATGAGGAGTTTAAAGCACCTTCCCTCAAAGTAAGCTCCTTCTTAGCATGATGCCTCGAGGCTTCTGAGGATTGGAACTTTATCATTTTGCCATCATACTCCAATGTCCACTCATCTTTCGGGCATTGCCCTTCTCACACCAAGATGGTCTTCGTAAAAGTATCACCAGTGGGTGTGGAGACTCGACATCCTGCTTGCCATCTTCAATCTTCAGCTCACTCACCCATAGCTCTCCTAAAAACTGAACTTCTTACTGCTCTTCCTCTTTCTTTAGATTCTTTATCTCTACTGAGTCCTCACTCTTTTGAAATAATTCGGATGACTCTTCAGCTTTTTCTTCTTCATTTAATTTTCTAGCCTGGCAGGTAAAGGTGAAGAGTTAGTTTCAAAAATAATAATGGACTTAGTACTTACCTCCAAGCTAAAACATATATCTTTTTCTAATTCGAGCTCCTCCTCAGTTTCTTCGACACAAGCAATTCATTGGGGATTGATCTCAAAATTCTCAAGCTCCTTTTCACTTTATAAGCTTTCCGCGCTAATATCCATTGAGTACATCTTGGGTTGATACGACTACTCCTCTTCGCTTTATGGTTTTAGATGATTGATATCTCCCCATTAAGGAAATGCATCTTGCTGGAATTGCAGAGCATTCTATCGGATGTGATGTATAGCTTGTTAAAATAGCTGTTGTATATTCTGTTGGAACTGTTGCATATCCTATCGAATTCAAAGATTGATAGCAGCCATAATATTAAACATTTCTTCTAGAGATGTACCTGAGACATGTTGGCTCTCCGAATCTTGGGCGCTAGACCATGTAGTTTTTGGAAATTGCCCTCCATCCTGATGGAATTGTAGACTATTCTGTTGCAATTGCACAGTATTAGCATTTATAATATTATTCAATTCTTACAGAGATGGACCAGAGTTGTGATGGGAAGCTTTTGGCCTATATGGGAATTGCTGTGCTTCATGCAAACTATCATGGAAGTAATTCTGATGATTATCCCATCTATAACAAAAGTTAGGTTGATCAGTCCAAACAATGTTATAGGATTGAGAATATGAATTAAAGAAAAAAGTACTTCCATCCATGATGTTTTTTTTTTGTTTTATAAAATGCAAACACGAGACACAATAAAGAAAGGATCAAATGACAAACAAAAAATAAATACCACACTCCCCGGTAATGTTGCCAAAATTGATCTACGCATCGTAACGCTAGTCAAAATAAAATAACTAGACTACTACTGTAGAAGTGGTGAGTCTATGTTGACCCCGCAGGGAGTGTTCGGTTAACTTATGTAATGAAATTAATCAGTGTTTAGGAAAAATGAGGGGGTTTGGATTTTGGAATAAGAAAATAAATGAAACTAACTAGTAAAAACAAATTAAAGAAAGCATGCAAAAAAATGGTAAAATTGGGAAATTTGGTAGGGGTCTGGTTCTTTGGTTCAATCTCGGCCTATACCCTAATTAAACATATTTAATTGATTTGTTGTTCCCAAACCTCTCCTAGCAACTATTAGTTGTGGGCTAATAACTAACCCGAGTTTTTCCTTAGGTTTTGTTTAATCAAGATACGATCATTAATTAGACCTAACCACCGAATAATCTGGGATACAATCTCTAGATTTAATTAGGCAGTAGCATTACGAATTAAGAAAATTGATTAATCAAGGCAACAACCACATATAATGTGTCATTTAACCTAAGTCATGTTATCCCTAATGATTACGAATCGTTAGTCGCTACATATGAATTTCAACATACGAATTACGAATTATATCGAAATTCTAGCAATGGGAATGCAATCAAATGATTTAATGAACACATTACAATCATTCTTTTACAATACCCTAAGGGTTCATACACAAATAATCAAACAATAACAAAAATTCGATTATCCATATACAAAGCCCAAATCAATTAACATAAGATACCACAATCAATTTCTAATGAGAGAAAGAAACAACAAAACCGAAAAATATACTTAACCTATGTTTTCCGTATCGATATTACCTCTAAACCAGCTTTAAGATGTTTAGCCTTTTATGGGTTTCCTAAGAAAATACTTCAACCTCATACAAATCATCCCCACCGAAATCCCTAGCTTACTCCTTTACTGCCTATGCTTCTTTAGTATCTACTGTTCATGATGGGACAAATAAACATTTGTCCCACCCCATTATTCACGCAGCTCTTCTTTGTCGACTCTCTTTATTCACTGTAGCGTCCACTCTTGTGCCACTGTAGCGTCTACTCTTCTTTACGCCTCCAATGATGCTGTGATCGGACGATTTTATTCTTTAATTTTTGGTCCACCCTCCCCTGTTCACACCTTGCATTTTTTTCTTCTTCTTAATGCCGCAACCTTTTGCTCTTATCTCCTATTAATAATGTGACAAATAAACATTGGATTTTTTGGTCCAATGCTCCAATTCACGCTATACTCTCTTCTCTTTCTCTACTTACGCCACTCCTCCTTTTAGTTTTGCTGCCACACTCTTCACTTCTATTTCACTGTAGCATAATGGACAAATAAAGTCCCATGTCCCCAGCTATCATACACTCCCTTAAAAAACCCTTGTAGCTCTTATGAAACGTCTGCGTTACTGTAGATGTGCGTTAAATGCAGACCATGTCTGTGTTTTACGCAGACATCTTGTGCTTGCATTTTCTTTATCACTGTCATTTTATTTATCTACTGCTCCATAATATGCTGTCATTTCTGCCTTGCTGCTATTCTTCTTCTTTTTTTTCATTTTTTTCAGTAAGCATTCTTTTTCTTTGTATTTTAATATTTTTCCTTATCTTTTAATTTTCTTCTTCTTGCTCCATGATGACAAGTAAAAAAATAATCTTTAGAAAACAACCCAAATGTAGTGCTTTCGACTCACTTTAATTTCTTTACTTCGAAATTGTACCTAAAATAATATATAAATTAAAGTGAGTATCTTAAGCAATTTCATATCAATAATCTCTAAGTATAAATGATTAAATGTGTTAACAATTAAATACATATCATTAGAGGAGGAGGGAACAACTCCTACTCTAACACGTAAAACCCTGGGTGGAAGAACCACCCAAACTTTTCATAGTCTAACAACACAGAAGGTCAGTTTAAACCTCATAGACCACCTAGTTTCCAACAAGAGATGCTAAACTCAATGGTAGAAATGTTATCGACCACAAATGCAGGAACGTTCCCAAGTAACACAAAGTCCAACCTTAAAGAACTAATCATGTTCATTACCCTGGCCATTGAGGAAGAGTTGAACCAAGCTAAAGAGAATAGAGGAAAGGACAATTAAAAGGTTGATAAGAATTTCTTTCAAAGAACTTGAATTACGGACGATCAAGGAGCATCTATCCAAATGCCCCCATCCCATCCTAGAGCAACTAAAGCCATATCTATTCAAGGAAAAAGTAAAGGTAGAAATGCAAGAGAATAAGGAAAGCTCTCTGCTAACAAAGCATCAATTGCCTGAAGTGAAAAGGTACCAGCCTCTGATTCCATACCCGATTAAGGCAATAAGGAAACCCAAAGAAACCAAACTAAAGGATGCTGTAGAGATGATAGATCAATTGAAGACACATCTCATCCCAATGGAATCGATCAAAGAGAAGTTAGAAAAGGAATTGGCAGAGGAAAGAAACCCCACAATAGCACAGAAGAAGAGGATCTAGGGGATTTTTACATCCCCTGAATATTAGTGGCGTGAAAATAAATAGGTCATTTGCTGATTTAGGAGCCAGCATAAACATGATGCCATATGCTCTATATCAGAAGTTAGGGAAAGGAGAGATCATACTCACGAAGATGCTGGTGAGGATAACAGTTATATTAGTTCATCATCCAAAAGGTATTGTCAAAGATGTGAATGTTCAGTAGACAAATTTACCTTTCCCATATATTTCTTCATTTTTGGCATAGAAGAAGATGTGGAAACCCCAATTATCCTTATGCAGCCATTTTTGGCCACTGTTTGCTCAATTATTGATGCTGATGGGGGTGACTGACATTGAGGGTAGATGATGAGCAGATAACCTTCACAGTATCGAAAAACAAAAAAAGTTCTCTTCTACCTATTGCCGTCATCAAAAGAACCGAGTCTTGAGGAAAACTGGAGCATGATGATGCTCATAAACGTTCACTTGGAAAGAAAAAGTCTCGAAAGAGAAGATGGTGGCATGCACAACTCGGTAGCGTAATTGTATGTTATGAGATTGACGACAGCACCACCATTGAAGGACTCTCTTAAACCGGTATGAGGATAAATAACATGTCAAGCTACTGACATTAAAAGAAGCATTATATAGGAGGCAACCCATGGTTTTTAATTGCTTATTATTGCCCTTTAGTTTTAGATAGTTTAGAATTCCCTAGTTTGTGTGTTTTGTTTCCAAATAAATATCATAAAAGAGTAGATGATCAATGTTGACTTAGGATTGCTAAGGAAGGAAAGCAAAATGAGGCGATAAGTGCAAATAAGAAGTTAGGGAAGGATCTTAGAGGTGAAATGAGGAAAATAAAATTTCAATAAAGTGCAAGAAAAGTTTCCTGCCATGATCATAGCAATTAGGCACAATCATGGCAGTCATCTGCCTAAAGGCCATGATCGTGGCCTATGGCAAGATAGAACTGTCACATGCATTTTTCATTGAACTGTCACATGACACTTTATGTAAAATTTGTGGCTTTCTTGAGTCATTCATAGTGGATCAGCATGATGATTTCCATCCTACCCACTATTGGAACAAATTAACTGGGATGGAAATTTTTAAAATGCCCACAACAATATAATTAGAAGTTATGAACATTTGCTGCTGCATAAACTCATGTGTCAAATGGTACTTGATAAAACTGAAACAAACAAATGTTCAAAAAAGGAACTTTTTATGTTTTGGTATATAGATCATAGTATCCCAGTATGCACATCTACCCACATTTTTAATGTAATTGTTGTTACTCTACGTAAAAGAAGTAATAATTTAGGTATGAGTTACTTGGTGTTAGCCATTACTGAGTATTATGGTGTCAACTGCAATGGACTCACTGTCTTTCGTCCTGAGTTCACGAACCTTCATCACTTATGGCGAGCTGAATCTTGAAGTCCCACAATATAGAACTTCAGGATATCAGTACCAAATCCCATGTAAAGACTAAGGCAGGGCAGGCAAGTTCAAGTTCAGCTCCTCAGTAACAATAAGAGGACTCAACAGAGTCCAAAGAGGAGGAGGAAGAAAAAGAACCTGGTTGGAAGAAGGTGTTCGTTGCAATCTCCAAGACAACAAAACATGCACAGACACGCTTGTAGAAAACTCCAGGATGATGAAGGACCCGCACACAATGACACTAGAGTTGGGATATACATTGTATTCATCAATACTTTAAGGTTCAAGGTGTTCAACTGTCACCTCTGACACCATCCCTACCTCAGTCAGCCTAATGAGTTTGTGTTCTAACCCTTCCCTTTTCATTTTCATTAGTATTTTCTTCTTATGTTCTTTATTATTTTAGTCCCCCTGATGTGTTTGTGTATACTTCTTATATTGAGGACAATGTGTTGTTTAAGTGTGGGGAGGCTTGTGTATTTTTAACTTAAGTGTGCATTTTAAATATTGTATGATAGTTTGTTTAGGGTGTATGATGTGAATGTGTCAATGGATAGGACTTAAGAAGATTAATTTAGCTGTGACCATAGTCTTTTAGGTTGCTATGACCTATTAGCTCGTGAAATTAGTGACCTAAGTTACTTAAGGTTAAATATGTTGGGTTAATTAGGATATGATGTTAGTCTATTCACCCCATGAAGTTTCCATAATCATTTATAATTTAGACCAATCAAATAAGTGGCATTACTAATATATTTTCATAAGAATGATTAGCAAAAGTAATAAGATGTGCAAAATAATATGTTAAAGAAAGTGGATAAATTTTTAATGAATTGACTACTTTGCTGCCCTTTGAGTTATGAATAGAGCTAGTAGCCAGTGGAGAATGTGATATAGTTGAGTAAACGAATCGACACGCATCCTAAATGTGTGGCTTTGCATCAAAAGGCTATAATGACATTCCAGCCAAGCCGTTTAATAACAACATAACCTAGTTGAGTAACTAGATCGATATTCTTCATAAATGTTTGCCTTTATGTAAGAAGACTAGGTTTATGTCCTTAAAAAACAATAAAAAGAATGTTTTCAATTAGAAACCTGCTAAACTTGTTAGTAGCTTGATTTTTCATGAAAACTTACTTAGGAGTAGCTACAGTTTTGATTTGACCAAATAATTATCAATGTATGTGTGTAAGTGGTAGGGGTGAATAGACTTATCATTAAAATTTTGATTAGTTTGTATATTTAGTACAAGGTACTTATTCATAAATTTCACAAGTTAATAAGTTGGTTTAACTTGAGGGATTGTTTCATTAAGTCTAATACCATTGCTTCATTATCGCATTTGCATGTTTTGTGTTTTGGTTGTTGATGTTTGTTTGTTTTTGTTTTCTTAAGAACAAGCAAACATTTAAGTGTGAGGATGTTGACAGGTGTAGATTGCAACGTGCTTTTGTGGGTAGTTTAGTTTGTGTTTAGATGTTAATTTGATTGTTTAGTGCATGTTTAGGTTAGAATTGTGTTAGTTAGTAAATATTTGTGTTTTAAGTGTTTTGTGGTTGGAATATGATGTTGAGCTTCAATTTTATATTTATAAGGTGCCTTTATGCATTTTTTAGTGTTTTAGAGAAATTGGAAGATATTTAGAGAAGATTTAAGAAACAACCCAGGGCCACGATTGTGACAGAAGTAAGAGCAAGGAGCCACGATTGTAACAGAAGTTGGTGTAGGGAGCCACCATCATGGTGTTATAGGCCACGATCGTGACAGAAGCAAAAAATTCCAACCACGACCATGCCACTAAGGTATACAGTAGTCCTGACTTGAGTTTTCGAGGAATTTTTTGAACCTTTTGCACCCAGAAAAGACCTTAGGATTGCCTTAATTGGAAATACTATATAAGACTCAATGATGTAACTCCAGGAGCTTTTACATTTTTCCAATTTTTGGGAAGTTCAAGAGAGAGAGAAAAGAAGAAGGTGAGAGAAGAATAAAAGGAAGAATAGGGAGCAAAAGTGAGTCCCGATAATGGTGCTTTCCGGATGAAGTGGTCTTTAGAAGCTGTTGCCTTCCTAGATTGTATGATTCAAGTTATATTTCCTTTCCGTTTCATTTTTGTTCATTTAATGTATAAGATTGAAATGGATTGTAGGGTGATGGGTTTTGGATTATTGACAATGTTCTAACTCTTCCCTTAGGATTTTACTTTGATTTAATGTTAATATAATTGATTTTGTGTTTTATTGATTGGGTGTTATTATTAACTTTGATTTTTGCATATTTCGGTAACAAACTGAGAGAGTAAGTCAGATAAAAATGATTGGATTGGATTAACGAAAGTTAGGCTATCTAATAGACAATGTAGTTAATCATATCAGTTTTTATGTAGAGAGAGATCCCATGTGAGACCTGATATTTCAGTAGAGAGCTTTAGATATAATTTTAATTATGTTTCTTTTGTTAATTAAGATATTACAAATTCCATAATTTAATTAGGGTTAATGATTTAAGGCGCGGGATTATAACTCGAGAGAGAGTAATTCCCCCTATGATAGCCTAGAATCGACACCCCGATAACACATAATTGGTTTAGTTAGCATTAAGGATAGGTAGAATCACCTCTCTCATAACTTGGTAATTTCTCTTGATTAATTTCCATAGTGACCTTTTGTGTTGCTCAATTTTAATTCTTGCTTTATGTTAATTTCTTGAGTTGAATTCATATAATCAAATTCCTGTTTTTATATTCTTGTTTCATTTTTTAATTTCATTTTATTAATTTATAAGTCTTAGATAACCTAGGATTATATTAGTTTACCCTCCTTGTGGAATCGACCCTTCAATTACCTGTGCACTTGCGGTAATTAAGGGATATAAATTGTAAGAAGTGTTTGTTACGGTTAAGTCACCACCATGACTAACACCAAGTCACCATTTTCACTCAATTTATCTCACATTTAGATCAAAATACAAGGATTTGTAACCAAAATCAATATATGAAGGCAATTAAAAGCAATAGAAACTAGACATAATAGACTTACACAATTATAGAAAGTTAGACCGTCTCCCCACTGTTAAGTCAGAATTTTGACTTCACGTATAAAGAGATTTTGATGACAAACAAAAAACAGACGAAAGCAAAAAGCAGACGAAAGCAAAAAGCAGACGGAAGCAAAAAGCAGACGGAAGCAAAAAGCAGACGAAAGCAAAAAGCAGACGAAAGCAAAAAGCAGACGAAAGCAAAAAAGCAGACGGAAACAAAAAACAGACGAAAGCAAAAAGCAGACGGAAGCAAAAAGCAGACGGAAGCAAAAAGCAGACGAAAGCAAAAAGCAG
>JAOSBN010000009.1:7450480-7460954 GCA_027563595.1 Erythroxylum suave
CAAAATGACTACAAATTCCCTTTTAAAGGAGTTTCATTCCCATGATAGAGATATAAAGATGCAAGAGCAATAAAAAATTCATATGTGAAATCATCTTACAAAGTTGCATGAAAGAATAAAAGATTGGTAGAATGGCAGGAATTCACGTGAGAAGAATAAAATCTGATGGCTTTATGTATGCATCCATCTATCCCTAACATATTCTCATTTGATTGTAATAGTGTACCAGGTTAGAAGTGGTTTCTTGGCTCTTAGCATTGTTGCATTCACTTTTAACATAGCCATTGATTAGTTAATAATATCCTAATAAGCAAAAAAGAACACCAAATAATATAATAAAGAATAGTCCAAAATGTCATGACATGATCTTAAATTACAGACAAATAAGTTGAAACCAATAGGTTATAGGGCAATCCTCAGTAATCATCATTGTGACTCATCATGTTTCATTTACTATGACATCATCATCAATCAATAGAATACAGAATGGATTACTCAGTTTGTTGGTTGCATGAATTTAGCTTCAACAAGGAAATTCTCGGTTCAGGAAATGATAAATCAAGAGACCCACGAATTCTTACCTCATAAAAGTGCTTAAATCCTTTCTGATCATTTAAAGTTTCACAAAAACCTAGCAGAATCCATACCGTTTATCTTGTTTGTTGGACAAGAAGCAATCGTATTACCTGGAAACAATACTATTCAAATGCAGTATATGGAACACCCAAATTTCTTCTCCTTTTGCAACTATAGGTACAAATAACAGTAAAAAGTGTCAACTTGAATGCTTACCTACTAGATTTCTACATGAAGTTTCTATCTTTCAGATAATTCATTTTTGGAAGAAGCTAAATGAGTTACTCTCCAACATGAAGATGAAAGATGAATTTTAAATTGACATTGAAACATATAATTAGTGAATATTACTCATGTCATAACTCACTTTTATGTATACCCTGAATAGCACTTTGTACATATGCTTGCTTTTTAAGTTAGACATTGAAACTATAGTAAGTTGCTATCGTTATTTAGATTCCTCATTCTTGAAGCAGTGATTGGGTTTAGTTAGGAACTCCGGATCAATGATTGATATGATTTAATATCAATAAGTCAAATTAAATTTAACATAGACTTAATATTTAAGTTTAAGTTTAGGTTTGAATCTAGTGACCAAATATTCTAATATGCCTATTTCAATCCATTTGCTACACAGAAAAAAAAAACATTCTACAGAACAGTTAACAGGTAAAAGCGATCAAAATCCTTAAAAACATGTTCTTATAAACCTAAGAAACATTCCTAAATCAACCTGATATTCTTGTTATCAAGTTAAAAGAACTAGTCCCCTAAACCATTTTAACAAAAAGCAGGGATGATTTAGGCATCAGATACATGTATATGGATCATTCTAAACCCCTTAGTTTTTCTCTACTAATGCAGATAAAGCAAAAAATTCCAGAATAATTAAATACAAAAAGATAACAAACATAACTAAAAAGAGTTTGAATCACTAACAATCAGAAGCGGAAAAGAAAAGATGCATTGGAGTCAAAGAGAAGCATGGATGCTGCATATATAGAAATGGTGCAAGCCATAGAATGGAAACTTGGGGAGGGAAATAGCTTGTCTCTGCTGCTCAGTATGTAGTGCATCCAAATGACTTCTACCAAACTTTAGGCAAATCTTAAATGTTTCTCTTTGAAGTTGTACAGATGCATTGTTCAATTTATTGTTTAAATTTTGAAAGACTACTAAAAGTGTCTTCGATATACATGATGAAGTCCCAGTCAATTTAATTAATAGTCTTATAAAAACCAATCATAATAGCACAGTGCCAAAATTTACTCCTAGTCCTTTAAATATTCCTTTTTCTCCTTTTCTTTTAACATAATTACTAATGCATTGTTTTTTAGTAGCTCTTACAAATTCTCATTCTTTGTCCTTCCTTTAATAACCTTGTAATGATCTAGTCTTTCCAATCCTAGAAGCTTATATTAATCTCCTCTATGATTACCCTATATTGTTTCACTTTAGTAATGGTCTCCATTGACATTAGATTCTATCTATATTTTGAAACATTAAATCATTATCTCTAAGCTTTATCAATAGGATATACTCTAGTAGCTCTTTATTTAGGTCTATAATAACATATAATATGGAATAACATATTCTTTTCATAACATATAATGTGTTTAACTATACATTAGGTGATAACTTAGTTATAAAGAGAGTGAAATAACAATGCTAACTTAAAAATGTCATTCATAATACATTCATAAGATGAATTCAGAAGTGCAAAACATCCTACAATGTGACAATATTTTGCACTTCTAAATTCACACTACTTTACTCTAAAACTTTTTGACAAAATCCAAGGATCTAGGCTAGAAGGATTGAGAGGCTGTCAAGTCTCTTATCATCTTCCAAAAAAAAGCACATTACTTAGAAGCAAATGTACTCTCACGCATTTCTGAAGCACACAATAAATGAAGCTTTAGACTTTAGTGGCTCGAAATGTGCAAAACTTGTCCTTTTTCTAGACATGAAGTGACAATATTCCTTGTAAACACACAATAGGAGTGCTATATAGGACAAGGGAACGTATTCTAATAGGATCTTGTTCCCATAATGCTCTTAATCATATTTAGTACACACAAAAAGTTCTAGATTTTGAATTTGCCCACTATTAATTCGTTTGTGGATTATTAAATTAAATGTCACTACACTACTCTGCCAATTGCTGTTAACAAATGAATGCCAAAACTAAGAAGTGTAGGAAATATTTCTTGAACAATACAAAAACTGGAGTTGTAGAATTTCTCATCTCCATTTGAGGCTTTGGAACTTTTTAGTGTTGAGATAGTTTTCCCTAAATAAGCAAAAAAGAACACCAAATAATGTAATGAAGAACAGTCCAAAATGTCATGACATGATCTTAAATTACAGAAAAATTAGGTTATTCATCATAATAATATAATATTATGTTAGACAAAGCAAAAACTAAGTTAGTCATTATTTTATGGAAATGAATTGATTGTAGTTTACAAGAAAACACACAAATTAAACTTTAACTATTAATATATAATGTAAAACAATCCAAAATATCATAAAATTAGCCCATCAACACCATCTTCGGTGGATAGTTATACAATAACATCTTGAGACAAAGTGTAAATCAAAGTATTGTCAATATAAAGTAAATAGAAATCTAAATTAGCATAATGACAGTTTATTACTTTCTATATGGATTAATGAAGAGATAGATGATTGTCTCTTACTTTGTATTTTAATACAATTTGCTAAAACAATAGTCGATCATAAGATATGCTTGATGATGCAAAATACACATGAATTTGAGGATTGTTTCTTCCATACACTAAATCAAAAAAAAATATCGCATTTGCACACTGTCGAAGCAGTTGAATTCCATATATGAGATGAAGATTCTACCATGTGAAGCCATTAAAACACATAGCAGATCAGCATAGATTTCGACAACACCATAAGACATGGATATAACCAGAATGCTAGATGGGACATAATACAACTAGTTACTAGGACTCTTTTGGTTAAAAGATTATAGAGAATTATACATGAAAAGGATTTACTATGGATAAAATTTCTGAACAGACATTATTTGAAGGATAAAAGCATCTACACATTTAAGATAATGTGTGATTCCTCTTGAAGCTTAACATAAATCTTAAAATGGACGGATGTTATATAGCATTTTATTCAAATTAGGATTAGTAATAGGTTGAACATATATGTCAAACAGTGGTCTAACCTTAGTTCCTACAACAAATGATTGCATTAAGTTGACAAATCTGTTATAACTTCTGTAAATTATTCCTCCAAGTTTTAGAAGGGTTAGAGACTTAAATATTTTTCGTAACTTCTGTAATTATTCCTCCAAGTTCCACTTTTTTTTTAAACTTCTGTAATTTCCACATTTAGATAAGTTCCTTGAGAAGTTGAAGAAGAAGGGTTATGAAGTCATCTATATGGTTGAGGCCATTGATGACTATGTGATTGGTCAGCTCAAGGAATTTTAAGTTAAGAAGCTTGCATCCACAATCAGTGTAGATGTATGAACCCTTTTTTTTTCAGGAGATAGTTATCTGAAGTTGTGTCTTAAAACAAATTGCTTAAAAGCTAACTTGGTGTGATGTCTTACTCATTTTTTTTAATTATCACAACCACAAGTCATCAAATTTCAATACACGACCAAACTGAAACAAGGGTTTGGTTATTTACTTGCACTTCCACTTCATTTTCCCAACAAGATTTAGATTTTCCAAGAAGCCAATGCTCGATTTTGATAAATGAAATTTTGTTTCTGCCCAACATCTGTACTTGTACCTAGGATTGCTATGGGTTTAGGTCATTAGAGGAAAGAAGAATGATCAAAATCTTCTAGAGCTAATTGAAGTTGGATTGAATTTAGATCAAAATCTGAAGCCTAACGCAAGGAACAATATATGAGTCACTTGACTAATTTTAAGAGTATGTGATATATATTATTCTTATATAATATCACATACTCGTACCTACAAATATAAATATTGTTATATAATATCACATACTCAACTGATTTTAAGAATAATTATATTTAGATGAATACGCTTACTATATCTTAAAAGAGAATAGAGAAGGTCTTTAGCTCTATTCATGTTCAGTTCATTAAATCCAAATTATTTAAATTGGTAAGTAAAGGAAGTTGATGATGAAGTCTGTGATAAGACCCAGTTTTTACTAGTAGCCATTTTCTGGGCAAATAAATACAAGGATAGGGGTTGTAGAGATAGATGAGGCATATAAAAGCATCCAAAACAATAGATAATATGTAAACAACTTCAGAAATTTCAAGCTAGATAATTACCTCTAGATATTGGTCCACTGCAAATGACACCACAACTGATGGATCTTTTGAACCCTTAGGAATAACTTCCTAAAATGTAACAGTAATTTGCACTGTTTAAGTTATCAATTGTGACGGATAAAAGGCTACAGGAACAAAAATCATAAACATAAAGTGCAGCTATATGAAGTGAAGAGAGTGAAATAATTATTGGTGGCATGTAAACAAGTACAATCATATATCATCAGTTAACAACTTGAATATGTATGCACATGTGCATGTTCTAAGAGAGAAAGAATGAGTGAACTCACTACTCTTATTTGAAATTCATCTGACAAGACACATGCAATCTTTTGCATAACATTAGCCTTACCCACTCTAGGACTTCAAAGATTGGAAGTAGTTAAACATGATGCAAATATCTCTATAAGAAAAGCGTTATAGAGTTTAACATAACAAAGATTAGTGACTGGTACAAAGACAAATTTTAAAGTTGTGTATCACCAATAAAATAGTTATAGAGTCAAAGAGTTTTGAAATCAAACTACTATTAACTTTAGGTTGTCAAACAAATCAATTATGGAGAATTTCTACTCCTATAATATAAAATGATCAACACCATTATCTTCCCACAAACAAGATACTATTTGAATATTGAATCAGACCATTAACCATGTCAATGTGACCACTAACAACTTTGCCAACTCGGCAAGTCAAACCAACTATCATCCTTTTCCTACTCCTAGTCCAAATATTTTATGCAAAGTCCCTTTAATCTCAACTGTATTATTAGCTCCAAATTCTCCAATAGTGTTTTAAGCATACTCCAACTATCTTAGTGATACCTTACAAATAAGAAACTTTAAATATTAAATGGATTTTTTATCAGTTGCATGCTACTGTGTTCTTGTTCATGGGATAGTCCAATTATATGATGTAGGAAAGCAGATAACAAGGACCTATATGTCAAACACTGCAGATAAGTTCCTTGAGAAGTTAAAGAAGAAGGGTTATGAAGTCCTCTACATGGTTGATGCTATTCATGAGTATACGGTTGGTCAGTTTAACGAATTTGAAGGTAAGAAGCATGTACCCACACTTTGTTTAGAGGTGCCAAGGTTATTTTTGTTCAGGATCTCTTCAGCCTTAGGTGTCCCTAACTTGTGATATTTCTTTATTACTTTTAATAAATATGCAACTTTGATTCAGTCTTCAACCAGTATTCTTGCATCATTTAGTTTCACTATCCTTATAGAATAGTGAAATTTTCTATTCAAATATATTTCAAAGAATATCTTAGCATATCCAATTCTTTTGAGTTTAGTCGTATTTTCATTAAGACTTATTAGCCTACCTAATGAGCTTGTTATATGATTAAGTTTGTATAAGTAGTGGACTTTAAGAAAGTTAACTGATTTCAGAATAAGACTTGTCTGTTGGTTCACAACAATTTTAATTACTACTTACCTAAAACAAACACAAATGTCAACTGTAGGCCCATTCCTAAATAAACATTCTTAAGCCAAACTAAATCAGAAGGAACTGATTTAGACCAAATGCAAACGGTTAGGCACTAAAAAGGTTCAATTGCATAATAAGAATTTATTCATCAATGAAGATAAAACAACAAAGGTTCAAGTGCATAATAAGAATTTAATCATCATCGTCGTCGGTAGAATCTTCGAATACAATATCACATTCATTATCACTACTGCTTGTCTCTAAGTCATCCAAATCGTCATTCAAACATTGCTCGGAATTCAATACAACATTATTTATTACATCAAATGCAATATCATTTCGATCTAAAAACTCTAAGGAACATTCCTTGACTTTCACTAGAACTTCATAAGACTCCTTAACGTCATTTGAATCTTCTTCATTACCATGCAATGGGATATCATATGTATGTCTAACTTCACATTTTTACACAATCCGCCAATTTGAACAGAGTAACAAATCTTCCATTAAAAAAACTTTCTTTGTTTGGTTTGCCAAAACAAATGGGTCATCCTTGAACCAAAACTTAGTTACATTGATGCTTTTTAGAATGCCGTTGACCCTCATATTCGAATTTCCAAGATCGTACCATTTGCATTTGAAAAGCACAACACTATTACCCCTAACATATTCAAGCTTGATAATATTTGTTAGCATCCCATAAAATGTAATATTATCTTCCCCATAATTTCCTAACACTGCAACACCACTATTTTGTGTAATCCTACATAGATCACAGGCTTCAGTGTGAAATTGCATGCTATTTGTATTGCATATAGTATACTTTTGCACCAAACTATGAGGTCCACATGCTAATGCATACAAAGACTCAAATATATTTCCTTCATGGGAGCTAGTTAATGTCGTCATCTATAACAAGAAATGAAATTAGTTAATAATAAATAATTATTAATGTACGCCACATACAAACCTTCTTCTCACTCGATGCTTTAACCATGAAGAAAATTGTTCTCTATGTATCCTGTCAACATCCAATGGACTTTGTTGCCTTATCTCATCCATGTGCTCACTATGGGTCATCATAAATTCAATCAAAATTATATGAAATATCTCTACTTATGACATATCTTAATTTGACAAAAGGTTAAAAAAAACTTTCTCAATAAAGGGCCTAATCTCATGACAATTCAGTAAGCACATACCAATGTGCAATCTCTAGCTCATTTGTAGGAAGAGCAATTGTTTTGCCGGCACCAATCGGCTTACATTGTTGGAAGAACACTGATATGTCACTACCATCAACCATATCATTGATTTTCTCTAGCACGTTAAAGTTGGTTTCAATTCCTTTTAAATACATTGAACAGAATGTCATTTACTCTTTAACAACATATGTTTTAGCAATTAACCCTTCTGGACGTGCTTTATTTCTAACAAATCCCTTTAGTGTACCTAGGAATCTTAACAAATGATTAATCATAATTAGATAAGACACTATTTAGATAACTTTTAAAAGTAATAGGATCAATTTAAATAATACCTCTCAATTGGATACATCCATCTATACACAACCAGTCACCAAGTAAGGCTTCATTTGGCAAATGAATAGCCAAATGTACCATCACATTAAAGAATGTCCGTGGGTAGATCATTTCAAGTTTGCATAAGATTAAAGTAATCTAATGACACATCTTCTATATGTCATCCTTATTTAAACTTCGTCTACAAATTCGGTAAAAGAAGTCCCCCAACTCCCTTAAAACACCTGTCACATCTTTATTCAAGATAGAATGCATGCCTAATGGAAGAATGCTTTGTAACAGTTATGACAATCATGAGACTTAAGTCCAGTAATCTTCCTTTCATCAACATTTACACATCTAGATATATTCGATGTGTAACCATCTGGAAACTCCATCTGCTTTACAAACTCGCAAAACTTCTTCTTCTCATCGGAAGACATTGTATAGCATGCTAGAGGTTTTACCACAATAGTTCCATCAGCTGCTCTTATCAAATGTAATTCTTTTCGAATATTCATATCTTCCAAATCAGGCCGAGCCTTGATTGTATCTTTGGTTTTACCTTCAAAATTCATCAAAGTACCAAGGATATTGTCAAAAATATTCTTTTCTATATGCATGACATCAAGATTATGCCTTAATCTTAACTTATGCCAATATGGTAGATCAAAAAGAATGCTTTTTTTATTCCAATTAAACTCTCCTTCCAATCTCCTTCTCCTCTTATTACTGGGATGCTTGCCATAACATATATTTTGCATAGGACATAATTGTTCCACCACATCATCTCCATCTGGTAAGTTAGGTATAGGTCGATGATCACTCTTGCCATTAAACTTCTTGCTTTTTCTACATGGATGATTGTAAGGAAGAAAACGACGATGACCTAAGTAACTAATCTTACTTCTTAACTTATAAGAAGGAGTGTGCTTGTTACAAATAGGGCATGCCTTATAGCCTTTTGTGCTCCACCCAAAAACAGTAACATAGGCTAGAAAGTCATTGATACTCCACATTAAAGTTGCATGCATTCAAAAATTTTCTCCTTTTGAAACATCAAAACCATCTTCCCATAACTCATTTAACTCATCTACTAGTGGTCTCATATACACGTTAGTGTCTCTATCGACCACTTTCAATTCTGGAATAACCAGCGATAGCATAAAGAATGACTCATCCATAAACATCCAAGGGGGTAAATTGTATGCTAAGAGAACAACGGGGCACACGCTATATGAAAGTGACAAATTGCTATGTGGATCGAATCTATCTGTTACTAAGCCTAGTCTAACATTACGTGGTTCTCTGGAAAACTCAGGATATAGCTCATCAAAGCTCTTCTAAGCTTCTCCATTAGAAGGATGAACCATGGTATTACTGTCACCTTTAGGCCTATCATTATGCCATGTCATTTGTTTAGCGGTCTTACTTGACATGAATAATTGTTGTAATATGGACATTAATAGAAAGTACTGCAATACTTTATGTGGTATCTTCTTACCCCTTCCATCATTAATTCTCCATCTTGATATTCCACACTAGGGACAACTTTCCAAGTCCCCATACTCTTTCCAAAATAGGCAACAATCGTACTTACATGCATGTATCAACACGTAACCCAAACCTAGGCTCCTTAGAAATTGATTTGCTTCATAATAGGACTTTGGCAAAGATTTACAATTAGGTAATACATCCTTCAGCAGAGCAAGTAACATGTCAAATGACTTATTGCTCCACTTAGTGTATACTTTCAAATGAATCAACTTTATTAAAAACGACAACTTTGAAAAGTTCGTACATCCCGGGTACAACTCTTCAATTGCTTTACTTAACAATTCATGAAAGCCACCCATAATAGAATCTTTAATGCTTGTAGGAGGACTCCTTCTATCCTGATTAATTGGACGATCATTTAAGAAAGTACCCACATCATCAAGCAAATCTTGCATCCCATCATCCTCCTCATCACCATCACCTTCATTAATATCATTGCCCGTCCCATCTATGTCTACATTTGCAGCATCAACCCTTTCTTCCCTAGAGATAAATCTATATTCTGGCAGTTCACTATGTAAAACCCAACAGGAGTATGATTGGTCCATGCCGAATTGCATTAAATGTTCAAAACATTCTTTTGAGACCTCATACAACAATTCATACAATGTGCATAAGGGCAACTTTGCCCTTTTTTCCAGCCACAAAATTCATAAACGTCCTCACTCCATCAATGTATTCACGGGAAACCCTTACACTGTTCATCAAACTCTTATCCATAGAGTAAGAAATACCTATTAATTCAATATAAGAATGTGAACATTATGTTATGTTAGTAAGCATAGGATGAGGAAAGGTTTACTAGGTATCTAATTGAAGTAGTGGAAAACCTAACTATCAAAGTAGGAAAACTAATTTTTCCTATGAGCTTTTTGATAATAGACATAAAACATGACACAATAGTTCCCATCATGTTGAGGAGACTGTTTATGGCTACTAATGGGGTACTAATTGATGTGCACAAAATTAGCTTGACATTTATGATTGGCAATGGGGTGCTAATTGATGTCCCCAAATTATTAGGTTAGGTTCTAAGAAATCTAACTACCTATGAGAGTCGTAGATAAAGAAAGGG
>JAOSBN010000009.1:7469268-7494280 GCA_027563595.1 Erythroxylum suave
ATTGTTTAAATAAAAGCAATTTCTATATCATATTTCCTTCATTTTACAATTTAAAGTTTTTAATTATGTCGTTTGAAATAAAATTAAAAAATCAAAATAATATAATTAAGAAATCATGTGATAGGTAAATAAAAATGTAAGAGAATAAGTGATAATCTTCAAATTATGAAAGAAAAATAGAAACTAAAATTATTGAAAATCTTATTATATTTAACCCTAAAATTAACCAAAGTGATAGTTGGGTTTCTTCTTCTTTAAACATCTTGGAACGATAATTTTTATGCAAATTATAAAAAAAATACAAAAAGTCAATTTTGGTGGATTAAGACATAAGTATTGATTTACTCTAAGCATGGCTACAAGAATGAGTAGTCTCAGGTCAACGAAATGGGTGACCTCATATTCACCATTATGAAAGATCAATCTTTTCGGATCACCAAAGTAAATGCATATGCTTCACATGCATAGGTGTGAAAATACAAAGATCTTGATACATGTAGATTGGTACAAGGTAAGCCGACAATATAGTTCAATCTATGTCATGCAATGCAAAGGGCTAAAACACAATCAATTGGTGGTACATGGTGTGGGTTGACAGGATTGCTTAGTTGGTGGATGCATGGGCCAAACAGGTTGCTTGATTCGCCAGGAAAAAGAGTAAGTTATTGATTGTCATAATTCGTGTATGGACTTAATTGAAGCTTAAATATGTGTTTTCAAGGACTCAAAATGTCATGATCAACATATGCTTTTTGGTGGTTAAATAAATGTTGAGAATATAGCCTTCCCTAGTTTTAATCCAACCGTCTTAGGCAGCACTTGACTGGCGTTTATGCACGCTAATGTTTCCTTTTAAAGAACTTATGATTAAATATTCCAAAGTCCTCCTCACATTCATATTTTTTAGCTTAAATTTCCACAAGGTTTATGTAAGAGTGACGTGGCATAACATAGTTTAACAAGTTCAATGATTCTAACGATTCATTTACATGTATGATCACAAAAAGATGCTTGAAAGCTACTGCGATTCTTGTAAACTCTTTATCTATTTTACATAACAATATAAAAGGAAATGTTTATTCTAAGAGAAATTTCATTAAACAACTCATAGGCAACCCGAATTATCTATAACTATTAACAAAACAACTGCATTTTTTTAATTGACAAAACAAACAACAACACATTTAAACAAGTAAACCAACAATTCAACTAAAAAACGCATAAACCAACAATTATAACAAAACCCACCAACCATCGACGGTATACATATAAGCATCTAAGAATTTTGGTTTTTGGAGACAAAATAAACTCAATAGAGATGTTGCCTGAAAATGATGCATGATGGACTAAAAATGAAGCAAAAATCGAGGGTGGAAGCAACAAAATGAGATAATTGATGGTGTAAGGTGGGAAGAGAGAAAAATTGTAGAGGAGAGGGAGAAAAGGGGTTTGCGGGTTTGTAAACGATGATGATAAAAAGATGTCATTTGGATAAAAACCAAACAACATCGTTTTATTACATGAACTATTCGATAGTTACTGTTAAAAATTCATCTCTGTTTAGTATTGTCAGTATTCAAGTTGCTTATGTTTTCCGCCAGCTATTGCCACCTAATTTTGCGATAGACTCTCGTCTTTCGTCAGTACAGTATGTCGGAAAACTTGCGGGGATATTTTCCCTCTATGTTTACTGACGAATGTTTTGGTCGTCAGTAAATTTGTCAACTTTATCGACAGAATGTCAGTTTCCGTCACTAATTTATGACGGAATGTATTCCATCAGTAATTTATTATTTTCTTGTTATGAGTTGTCTGTCTCTCCTTTTTGTGTCTTATCTTCTTCTTTTGCTCCCTATGCCTGTTATTCTAGTTGTTGACAGTTTTAGTTTTCTGCACAACAATGTTTGATAAAACATCTCAGAGAGATGGATGGTGGAAAACTGATTTCTAGCTCTGATACCAATTTGTTATACAACAAAATACAGAAGAGTCAAAAGAAACAGAGGTATAGAGGTATAGAAGCTAAACGAACTTCTTTATTATGAGGTAAATTCCTATCTTCTAAAACAAGAAATATCCCCATATAAATATAGGCTTTACATAACCAATTTTTGATAAACTAAACTAGTACTATCTAACTTAAACAATGACTCTAACTAATAACTCTAACTAGGACTCTAACAATCATAATTCAAGTTTATTATCTAATAACTTTCACGGTGCCCTTTCTGGGAAGCTGACATTGATCAATGTGGATGCTAATAAAACCTTACGGCCAAATGGTTTGAATTTCAATCTTTTTCTAGAAGTCTTGGAAAACTATTAATGTTGTTGTCTGAAATGCTATTTTGGATGTCTTTCTTCAAGTAAGATTTTGAAAGACTTCTATAAGTATTTTATATGCGTGTATAAGAATTTTCTTCAAGTTGTACAATGAAAAGAACATTGCGTTCAATGCGAATGAAGGTTCAACTGATTATTGGCTATCTCTTCTTGTAGAGTTTGAGGATGGTGATGGTGACGTTGGATCCATGCACATAAGAGAAGTAATAATTTCCAATCTTTCGCTAGAATTACCGGCTTTTGTTTTTCTATTAAAGAAGATGCTCGCATACTTCTTTAATAGAATATACCCATGTTCTAATGCTCAGAACTTTCTGCTAATTCCCTATGAACGCGCTTAAGGTTTCCTAATACTGCGGTTATGTCCATTATACATGTCAAATATTTGTACCTTTTTGCGTATACCATGTCCAACATAACAAAGATCTTCCTGCTTCTCCATTTATGTATTCAAGTATGCCGATTAAGGAAAAGCAAACTGCCTTTATAGTCGATATCTTTTTTTTTTTACTTTTATATTAATAAATAAAATTGGTAGGCGGGTGGGATCGAGTGGATAGAGATGAGCCACTTTGGGGTGCAAATTGGTGCATTATTGGGGGACCCTTAAAAGGACCATTCTCGGTAAAGCTAACACTATCAACAGCAAGAACACTCTCTGCAATGGATGTCATTCTAAGAAACTGGTCTCCTAAAGCCACTTACACTCGTCGCCTCAATTTCTTACCCTAGACAAAGCAGGTGTGTTTTTCCTGCTGTGTTTGGGATCTAGATGTATCATGTAGCCCCTCTCCAGAGAGAGAGAGAGAGCGTGCCATCTGCCTTTGTATTTGATATAGAGAGAGCGTGCTATCTGTCTTTGTATTTGATGTACTTCTAGATATCAAATATATAGTTATATAGTGTACAGAGTCTTGATCCAAATTTTATCAATAATTGATAATAACCATATCTTTAAAATAATATATTCTCATTCATTTCTTAAGAGTTATAGGCAAGTAGAGTTGGAGTCCGACTCACTGATAATCATCAATATCCTATCTTCTTCAGCTAGAGAACGGGCTTGGTTTCCATTTTCAATAGGGCATGGTATTTTCAATCTATTGGCGAAGGATTGGGACGTTCGTCCCCCGCATATCTACCGCAAAAGCAATAGTTGTGCTGATTACTTAGCCAGATTAGCACATTCTTTATGTGGGGGGACTCATCTCTTGCTTAGTTCTCCGGTCGCTTGTAGTATTTTTCTAGAGGAGGACCCGTGTATCAATAGTCGCATCTAAGGGCCTTTGTTTTTTCTCCTCTGTATTCCAAAAATAAATAAAATGTTTCCAATCCACAGAAACATATAATCTATTCACAAGTGAAAACCTGAATAAAATTGAGAAATGCTCTCCATTCATACCTATAATATCCACATTTATAAATTTTGTATTTGATCTTTTGTATTGCAGTACAAACATTTTGCTAAAATCTATATTTTTTAAATTTATAAGGTTGATGGAAGGAATCTTGATATGATATTACAAAAGAAAAGTAAAAAAAAATTAGTCGCATGTTTGGTTAGACAATTGAAAAGATTTTAGACATCATATCGATGGAATTGATAACGAAAGCAAGTTTATGTCACAAGAGAAGTAAAGTTTTTATTTGGGAACAGGGAGACCTTGCAATTGTTATTTTTTAGATGTGTATTGGGTAAATCTTCAAATTAATACAATAATTTTCAAATCACGTCAACTGGGTACTGCGCATTAAGCAGACCATGTATAACAAGCTAAATCGAGAAAATATAAATATAAGGACTTAAACACAAGATCTTTTGGTCTCTATCTCTCACTCCACCAATTCAACCACCTCCTAACAGCAAAATAAACTTCTTCAAAGGAAAAATGGAACAAATGATTAAGCAAATTAATCTGCTGAGAAAATTTTTTCTCTATCGGCTACGTAGTCAAAAGTCAACATTGTGACTTTTCAAGTTAGAATCCGAGTCTACAATTTCTGCTGGGATTTGCCCACATCCTAATTAGTAGTGATGGGTATAAGATGACGGCAAGTGGCCCACATCCGCTAATTACTACTGATGGGTATAAGATGACTGCAAGTGGTGTGGTTATTAAGACGAGCCATGACTTTCTCAAGCATTATCCTACTTTTCTTGCTGTTTCTCTACAGCTGCAAGGCTGCTGATCCTTTAGGGCAGCAATGCAATGACAACAGTAATATTAGTAGCAAGAGCCCTGTATCGGCCAATATAGATAGGTTGCTGACTCAACTCGTCTCCAAAACTGCTTCATCTGGTTACGAAGCTACCTCCCTCGGCAAAGGACAAGATGTAGTATACGGTTTGGCTCAGTGCAGAGGTGATGTGAATAGCCAAGACTGTTCTACTTGTCTTCAAGATGCAGCTAAACAAGTCAGGCGACTCTGTCCTAACCAAGCTGATGCAAGGATTTGGTATGACTACTGCTTTTTAAGGTACAACGTAGAGGATTTCATTGGCAAACTCGACACTTCTTATGCTATTTTTTACTTTAACGTCGAGAATGTTACTGAACCAGAAGATTTCAACAAAAAACTTGGCGATCTGATTGATAAAATTAGATCACAGGCTGTTGTTTCTAAGAAAGCGCTTGGGAAAGGGGAGACTAAGTTGTCACCTCTTGTGACACTTTATGCTTTGGTGCAGTGCACAAGAGACTTGGCTCCAGTAGACTGTGCTCAGTGCTTAGCCATTGCAGTGGGCAATTTCCCCAACTTCTGCAATAACAGGAAGGGCTGTAGGGCTCTATACAACAATTGTTATGTCCGATATGAGCTGTACCCCTTCTTCTTCCCTCTTGATTCCAATCCTTCCTTACTTGGTACTTCAAAGGCAATAGTTTATCCATAGACCCTGTATCAAATGTCTTAAATAATTCTCATTTCTCTGCAACGGGAAAGAGAAAAGTCAATGAAATGTTTTTCTTTGGGTAATCTTTTTTCAGAACGTATTTGAGATACATATATTATCCTATGCCGAGTATTAGTTGATTATATGGCGTGTTATGACATTCTATTTGCATAAATCAGGCTTAAAAAGTTCCATCCATATCAGAAAGTCGAAAGATAAGCATAATAAGATTCATCCGTGCTAGAGTACTACAACAACAACAATACCCAATATAAATCCCACTTAGATGCAAGTTCCGGAGAGTTTTTGTAGTATGCAGTCTTACTCCTAATTAGTAGAGAAGATGTTTCTAATGACCCACATGTATGAATAAAAAATACAAATACAAATAACAAAAAAGAATACAAATAAAACATAAATAAATAAACAACCATAAAATTAGAAAAGAAAGAAAATAGTTAATAAATAATAAATAATAAAAATGAAATAAAAATAAAAATACTAGGGAAAATTAAATAAATAAATAAAAACAACTATCAATAATATGTAATATATAATACTAAAAGAAATAAAAGAGAATAAAATAATATAAAAATATTATTAAAAATAAAAATTGTAGCAACACTAATAATCATAGACATAATGATATTGATACCTCTAAAGAGAATACTAAATGTTGTAATAATAAAATTAATAATAATAACAACAATAATAAAATGCTAAAGAGAATACTAAATATTCTAATAATAACAATACTAATACAGGTAACAAATAATGACCACTTAGGCTAACTACAATAGGCAATAAATAAATGATACACGAGACTACAAGGACCTCTTTATGAGGGATCCTTTACCTAAATCCTAGCATGCTAAAGTTTTCTATTATGGGTCATATCTTCGGTAAGTTCCAACATTAGCAGATCATTCTTAATCACCTCCTTCCAATTCTTCTTAGGCCTCCTTAATTTTCTCTTAGAATCTCTAAGTACAATCCTCTCGCATTTTTTCACTAAAGCGTCTAGGTGTCTCCTCTAATATTTCCAAACCACCTCACCCTTGTCTCTCTTAATTTGTCCATAATATTAGCTACCTTCATTTTGTCTCTTACTATTACATTCATTATCTTATCCCCTTTAGTAAGGTTATACATCCAACAAAGCATTCTCATCTTTGTCACCATTAGCTTATAGCTATAATCTTCTTTGATGGGCCAACATTCTGCTCCACAGCGTACGGTCGGCCTAATCGTTAAACGATAAAATTTGCCTTTAAGCATAAGGGGTGTCTTCTTGTCATACAAAACTCCTGAAGCATCTCTCTATTTATGTCATCTTGATATGATACTATGAAATATGTCTTCATCAATTTCTCTATTGCTTTGGATGATAGATCCTAAATATTTAAAACACTCCTTTTGTGGGATAGCTTCTGACCCAATCTTTACATCCACATATGTACTACCCTACATCCCAAAAGGTTACATTCTCGCACACTCAATCTTAGTTCTACTCAATCAAAAACCTTTTGACTTTACCTCTTTTTTGTCTCATTTACTAAAACAATGTTATCAACAAATAATATACACCGAGGCACGTCCCTTGTATGTTCTTGTTGGACTCATCAATTAGTACAACAAATAGAAAGAGACTCAAAACAGAACCTTAGTGTAACCCAATATCTACAGAAAAATGTTCTGTGTCTTCTCCTATTGTCCCTACTTTAGTTTTTATACCTTCATACATATCTCTAATAATCTATATGTAGGTTATTGGAGCCTTTTTAGTTTCTAAATACCTCCACATGATTTCCTTTGGATTCCTCTCATATGCCTTCTTTAAATCAATAAAAACCATGTGTAGATTACGCTTTCTTTCTCTATAGTATTCCATTAACCTTCTAAGAAGATGCAAGGATTCTGTCTAGACATTCCTGGTATGAAAACAAATTGGTTTTCCAATATAGGAGCATCCTTTCGTAGTCTCTTCTTGATCACTTTCTCCTATAACTTCATAGTATGACTAAGTAATTTTATCCCTCTATTGTTGTTATAGTTTTGGATGTTCCCTTTGTTCTTAAATAAAGGAATTACCATACTAAATCTCCACTCTTCCGACACTTTGGCAGACTTAAGGATGACATTAAAAAAACTTGGCTCGCCAAGTAAAACTCTATTCGCCTAAGCTCTTCCATACTTTTATGGGTATCTCATTAATTTCATCTCCCTCAGCGTATTATAAATTTCATCCTTTGTAATCAGTTGATAGTAAGTACAATTACAAACCCTCTCGGATGAGTGAAGGTCACCTGGAAGGATGTTATCCTCTACACATTCATTAAAAAGGTTATAGAAGTACCTTTACCATCTACTTTTGATGTCATTTTCAGCTACAAGCACTCGTCCTATTTCATCTTTTACATAAAAAACTTGATCAAAATCTCTTATTTTTCTTTCCCTAGCTTTCACCAATTTAAAAATATCCTTTTCTCTATTTTTATTATTCAATTGTTGATAAAGTTTCTCGTAAGCTCTACTTTTAGTTTATAAGATTATCATCTTTGCCTCTTTTTTACCACTTTATACCTTTCTCCATTACTAACTCTCTCTACCTTTATAGAGCTATCCCATATAACTCTGTAGGCAGCCTTTTTGACCTTAAGTTTCTCTTGGACATCCTTAGTCCACCATCAAGACTCCCTCTTACTATCCCTGAACCTGTAAGTACCCAAGGTCTCTACTGCTAAATTCCTCAGAAGAGTTGCAACTGTCTCCCACATCTGACTACATCTCCTACCAAACTCCAATCTTCTCCACAAATTGTTCTATCCTTAAACTGTTTCGCTATATCCCTTTTCAAATTCTACCATCTAATTTTGGTGCACCTCTTATTACTACTCTTCTTCCTCTAATCCTTAATAAAAAGATCCAAAAATAGCAATCTATGTTGAGTTGGCACACACAAACTAGGTATCACTTTGCAATCCTTATAGTAAGATCAATCACTCTGTATTATTAGGAAGTAGTCAATTTGAGTCTTCATGGTTCTATTCTTAAAAATTACCAAATGCTCCTCATGTTTCTTGAAGAAAGAATTGGCTATCTACCGCTAAATCTAACAATGTTGTCCTACTATCATTCCTTTCACTGTAGCCAAAACCTCTATATATTCATAAGTAACCATAGGATCAAAGACCATTAAAATTTCCACCTATAATAATTCCCTAACTATGAGGTATTTGTTGAATCATCTCATCTAACTCTTCGCAGAAATGATGCTTAATTTATTCTTCCAACCCTACTTAGGATGTATAAAAACACACCACATTTATAACATCTCCCTTCACCACAATCCTTAAGGACATAATCCTATCGTTAGTCCCTTATATCCCCTACAACATATTATATGAATTTCTTGGCAACCAAGGTACCTACCCTATTTTGTCGTCTTAAACCCCCCCCCCCCCCGAATACCAAAGTTTAAATCCGTTAATCTCTTTTGCTTTAGCCCTCGTCCACCCTGTCTTTTGAATTCAACCTATAATGAATTTTATACTTGTCTAAAGTCTCTACTTATTCTAAAGACTTTCCCGTGAGGGATCCATTGTTCTAAGAACACATTCATAATCTATCAACATCTTTTCTTCTTCTAAACCCAAACCTCACCAGAGGACTAACCCTTGTACTTACATCAAAGCTCCTAGCCACCACCCCCATCCTAATGCCCAAAACAAGCTAAAAATAACATGCCTAACAAGTCCCTAAACACGCAATAA
Source organism: Erythroxylum suave (assembly GCA_027563595.1). NCBI lineage: Eukaryota > Viridiplantae > Streptophyta > Magnoliopsida > Malpighiales > Erythroxylaceae > Erythroxylum > Erythroxylum suave. The sequence goes on from JAOSBN010000009.1 coordinate 7,478,278, forward strand.
CAATTAAGAAGCAAGATTGATGCTTAATCACAAAAAGAGCCAAAATCAAGCCAACTACTAGCAATTAGCTAACTACAAAATGCTAAAGAACAAGATAGAACATTAAAAATGATAATAATACTAAAATAATATTAATGAAAATTAATAATAATAGTAATAATAATAACAATTAGTAAAAATAAAAATAAAAACAAAATCGTTATGTTATATGAGAGATGCCACACACCAACTTTGACTTGTTGTATTTATCATTGTTCTCCCAAAATGTTTGTATAAAGAGACTCGCGCTGATTCCGCCTTAACTCCGCCTTTATAGATGTACGGTCAATAATTCCTCTTATTGCTCCATGATCAAACAATAAATACTCCAACACTTGCAATATAAAAAGATAGTAAGTGCAATTATTGGAAATAAATAACTAAATAATTATTAATAGTAATTTAAATAAATAAATAATAATATACTACCAATAATTACTAATTGAATGAATTAATAATTAATTCTTAAAAGGCAAGACTTAAAATGAAAACTAGAAAAGGAAAGGAAAGTGAAAATTGTCTTGTTATAGTAACTCAACAGTTATTATCCAGTCCAACTTGATCGTTCTTCTTTCTATGTGAAGACTTAGGCACCATTGCTTACCACCTACCCATTAGTTCAGTTTTGTTTATTGTCGGTACTACTTTAATATGCTCAATAATCAATAATCAATATACACTAAAGTGTATAGCTTAAAAGCAAAATAAGATTATGCAGATCAACGATCAAAGTAACGACCAACCCAGTTTGTCTTGCGTTTGCACTAAAGCCCTGAATACCTAGATAAGAACAAAACACAATCCTAACTAGTTTAGTCTATTATGTGGGTCTTTTTATCCTACACAAAAGCCTTTGGATCCAGAGAACCAAAATCTCACAGTAGACACAGAACTATAACATAAAAAGACAAATAAATAGTTACTTAATTAATTCTTCCCAGTAAAGTAATCATTAGGAGGTTGATGCCAACAAACAAATCTAGAGTAGTGTCGCCAAAGACATGCAGTGGAAAGTTTAAAGGAGAAAATTTGTAAGTGATAGAACACAACAAAGATATCTAACTAAGAGAAATCTTGTTAGAGTATGGCTTTAAATTGTCGTAAACTATAACTGTGGCAGCATCCTCACAGTTAGTGTTGTTATTTTATATCCTATAGTCAATTGGTTTATGTTCTATAGTCTATTGGTTTAAATGTATTTGATAAATCAATGATAAATCCTCCGTATCCTAAAAATGCATGAATGCATTTGACATTACTCAATGGTGGAAGCTTCTCAATGACCTCTGTTTGACTCTATCCACTTTTATACCTTGGCATGATATCTTATATCCCAAAACTATACCCTCGTGCACCCCAAAGTGGCATTTCTCCTAGTTTAGACCTAAATGTTATTCCTCACATCTTTGAAAAACTCTATTCAAACTTGTCAAATAATGATCAAAATAGTCTCTAAAGACTGAAAATTATCCATAAATATTTTCATAATTTCCTCAATCATATATGCAAAATTAGACATCATACACCTTTGAAAAGTTGTTGGTGCATTACAAAGACCAAACAGCATCCACCTATAGACAAATATTCCATAAGGACATGCAAAAGTGGTCTTCTCTTAGTTTGCTAAATAGATAAAAATATGATTGCATCATAAGTATCCACTAAAGAAACAATCAAATGCGTGACCAACCACCCTTTCAATCATTTCATCCAAGAATGGTAAAGGAATGTGATCCTTCTTAGTCTTTGCGTTAAGCTTCCTATAATCAATGCAAACCCTACAAATTGTGACTATCAAAGAGAGATCAACTAACTTTTTTCACCCTCCATCACTATTATACCTCCTTTTCTTGGTACACATTGTAGTAGACTAACCCATTCACTATCCAAAATAGGGTAAATAATACTTGCATCCACTAGCTTCACTACTTCTTTCTTAATCATTTCTTTCATGTAAGGGTTTAACATTCTTTGTCTTTCCTTCACCTTCTTACTTCCTTTTCCAAGATCAACCTTATGTATCTCCATTTTATGACTTATGCCTCTTATGTTAGAAATTTTTCATCCCATGGCTCTTATCCTTTTCCTAATGGTCTCTTCTAATCTCTTTTCATATTCCCCATCCAGTTGGTTTGAAATTATGATGGGTCAAATATGACCCTCAATTAGAAAGCTATACCTAAGATGTGTAGGTACAGGCTTCAACTCGATAGTGAGTGGTTTCTTATTTGAGAGTGGGTGGTTTCTTATTGGAGAGTGGCACAGGTGCTTCGATTCTCACTAAGATCTCTTGCTTCAATTTATCACCCAACTCATCCTTTTTTAGTTCTCCTTCATATAAGAGTTGCTTTCCATTGTAGTCTTTAATACTTTATTCATGTTAAATTTAACTTGTTGATCATAACTATGAAGAATAAATTTCCCTTCTTGGACATCTATCAATGCTTTTTTTGTGTTCATGAATTGACTACCAAGAACGTGTGGACAATTCCTATCCTCTTCAAATTTTAAAACTACAAAGTCCACTGGAATGATAAATTTTTCCACTTTGTTATCACATCCTCAACCACTGCAAACAATTTTTTTATGGGTTGATCCACCAATTGTATGAGCGTAGAAGCCAACTTCACATCTCCTAGCTTTAATTTCTTGAAAATTTACAAAGTTATAAGATTAATACGTATACTAAGTCATATAAATATCTAGCAAATTCTAAATTACCAATGATATAAGGTATAGTAAAACTCCCTTGGTCTTTTAATTTTAAAGGCATATGGCTAGTAATTATAGAATTATAGCTTTTAGTCAAGGAGACCGTTTGATTATCTTCCTAAGTCTACTTGTTTGATAGTATATCCTTGAGGAACTGTGCATACTTATGTATATTTTCCAAAGCTTCCATAAAAGACAAGTTGATTTGCAATTTCTTTAACGTCTCCATGAAATTTTCAAATTGTACATCTATTTGATTCTTCTATAATCTTTCTGGAAATGGGATCTTTGGTGTATATGGATGGGGAGGGAAATATGGAGTTTCCTCTCTCTTCTGTTCTTTTCTGTCCTCTTCTCTTAGTCTTCTCCTTGGTGGGATTCAATATTCTTCTCTATTGGTTCTTCCAACTCTTTCCTACTTTAAAGTGTGATGGCTTAGGAGACTTCCCACACTTCTTGTAGAAAATGCATCGGATAATTGGCCTTCTTGAATCTCCAAATTATGGATGAAAGATGCATAATTCTTTACAATTTGATCGAACTTGGCTTCCATCCTCCTTTAGCTCTCATCTTGTCTCTATAATTTGGAATATATTACATGTATTAGCTTTTCTATCTTTGATTATGATGAACCAAACCTATCTTATTAAGATCTCAGTGGGCTTTAAGCTCGAATAGGGTTATTACCACTCTGAACATACTGTGCTCCTATGTAGTTAAGCTGCTCCATATTGTTATTTTTCAATAAGATGCAATCAACTGAGATATGAATTTCTTCTCCATACAATTTACATACATGTTAAATTTCCTTGAGTGGGTTAAAAGAAGCGGCTTTCATCCAATTCAATTGTTTGATTAAGTTTTACTACTTTAGTCTATAACGTTGTCATTAAATTCATAGTAAGCACTCCTTTCTAATCTCTAAAGATTGTTTATTGTGTACTCCTCTCTGACATTCATAGATAGCTATTATTTTCCATCTCTTCCAATAAATCATATACAGCATTAACTATTTTCCTCATTAGTGAACCACCATCTCGTACAACCATGTTACCTCACATTGGTAGATTCACACCATTGTAAAAGGTTTGCAAAAGGAACTTTTTGGGCAAGTTATAATGTGGACAACTACTTTATAACTTTTTGAATCTATCATATGCTTCATAAAATGACTCCCTTTTGCTTTGCTAGAAAATGGTTATCTCCTTTATAATCCTAATGGTCTTTGTTAAGGGGAAATATTTAGCCAAAACGGATTGCACTAAGTGCTCCTATATTGTTAAGGGGAAATAATCCGCAAGCATACGATTCGTTCACATAGTACCAAAGGTGTTGATTTCACAAGGAAGGATAATCTAATCCTAAAATATAAGGCCAAAATAAATCGCAGAAATTTAAAATATAATGAAACTGAAATGAGAATTCAATTTAATCAATCAAATTAAATTAAGAATCAATCACAAAAATATTAATAATTCAGCAATTGTGACATATACCCAAGAATCAACGAAAGGGAATTATCAATTAAGAAAAAGGAAATTTTACCTATTCTTAACGCTAACCTAATTGATTATGAATTATCTGGATTGTTGGTTCTAGATGATCCTATGGTTGATTACTCTCTCTCGAGTTATAACCATTAACCATAAATTGTAAACCCTAATCAGATTATGGAAGTTGCAATCTCTCGATTAACAATCTATCCAAAATCCTAATTAGTTCTAAAGTTGTCTATTAAACTAAAGTTATAACCATACAACACCCCATTGAGCCTTCTCCAAGACTTAAGCAAAACCCAAATACAAAACCAATACTCAACAGTCGCACATGCACATTTAAGCATGCTCAATGCTTATAGGTTTCGAAAACCCATGTTATGACAATTGGTTCAATGCTCAAATAAAAACAAAAAACACAACAAGCAAAAAAGGATTTAGCTATGGGGTTTTGTGTTTTCGAGAACTTGGGTTTCTAACTTTCTGGGTTTATGTTTCTATGAATGCAAAAGTACAAAGACAACTCCAAAGCGCAGGCAAAACCGAGCACCCATCCAAAATTAAAAACCAAACCAAATTATGTTTTTAAATCGAGGAGAAAAGGATTCCAATATGGAGGTACTATTTATAGATTTCGGTTGAGGAAGTTGTTTCAAACCCAAGTCCTACTTTCAATAGAACATAAGAGATATTAGTCTTGATTCTTTGATGATGATGAATTCAGACTCTCCCTGCTCATTTAGGATCCAAGCTCTCCCAACCATCAGTCGGCTACTTATTCACCAACACAAAACATAACACATCAAGAACTCTCCAAGGCTTAAAACAACAAGTCAGAAAACTAGTTGCCAAAAATAACCAAATACGCATATGGGTAGTTTTTCCAGAACATAAATAATAACAAAAACAACACCCATTTGGTTTCTCTATGTTATGGGTTTTCGATTGAACTTTTCATGTACAATACACAAAACATAAAAACAACCATTGTTTTCCCAAAAAAAAAACACATCTGGAAATCGAAATCATAAAATAGCCAAAAAAACAAGGAGCAGTTCCTTTAAGGATCAGATCAGATCTTATTTTTTAACTCCATATTTCTATTGATAACAACCAAACAACTGAACCAAATCATAGAATGAAAGGTTGCTCTAATACCATTGTTGGAAAATCAAGTCAAGATTTGATCCCTACCTTAGTAGAATAATTACAAAACCTTTTCGTATTTTAGTTGCCTAAAAAGCAATATCTCTTTAATTCTATAAAATGATTCACGCAAATCATAATAAAGCGGAAACTTAATTCGTACCTTATTCTGAAGCTTGATCTTTATCTTGTTGTATCTCTCAAACTGTTTCTAAAACCTATCTGTCTCAACTACCATAGCTATATAAGTGTCTAGTCTCTAAAGATATCCACATAATAGGTTGAGAGAACTCTGTAACTCTTACAGAGAAACTTAAACAAGAAATGCTAGCTCCATAGAGCTTAAGCATATTTATAATAAGCTTTAAACGTTTTAAACTGCACAAATAGTATTTAATTGGAATTATTTCTAATTTCAATTAAATTGAAATTAGAAATAATTCCAATTAAATACTAGTTGTGCCCAAATAAGATTTAATATCTCATATTGATTTTATTTATTAAATATCTCATATTTAATCATAAAGTTTCTCAAACTTTACAATCAAGTCTAACATTATTAAATTAACTTTACTCTCTTCATCTCATTCTATGCGGGAGGCCCATTAGGTTCTCAAATATATTAGCAATGATTATAAATTCTAATTCTAATTCATAATTAGAATTAAATAAATTAAAACTCCTTTTAATTTATCTTTAATTCTCTAATTAAACAATTTGTAATCATAGATCAAGATTGGCGTCTTGCAATGTGTCAAGACCACCCAAATATTGAAAAATGTCAAAGTGGTTTTGACTAACCTTTCTATACATGATTTTTTTTGTATAATTCAATCTTTTCATCATACAATGTTCCGATTAAACATAAAGCATAGAATTAATGTCTACTCTATTTTGAGTCTAATCATATTAGCTCTCCGTCATTAGCTATCGATCAATTAATGACATTTGTAAACTATTTACAAAGCATCATTTTACCTTGGCCAAGGATTTCCCAAATCAATACTATTCGAGAATAACTGAATATTCTCCCTAATTACTTTAGGGTGATGAATCCTATCTTGATCACTCAACTACTTCCATATAGCTCATGCTACATCCAATGACTATTAATTAAATGACTCATGATTAAATAGGTAATAAGTAGTATCAAAACATATCAATCCCTATACAAGATAACTTTGATCACCTCAAGTCAAAGGATCACTTATATAATCATCCCAATGAGAATTCTATAGACATACAAGTAACATTCCAAATGAATTTCTCATATCAATATGTTAAGTGAACTTGTTTTCTAACAAACACCTATACATTTGTTTAAGTATCTCCACACTTTAGCTTATGAGATCGACTACTTTCTTTATAAGGAAAAAACAGAATGTGTGTTAACCTTTTTACGTTATATTAATGTCCAGTTTTCAAAGAACAATGGCTAGAAATAATTTAGGAATAATAAATAAATGCAATATGAATCTCATAATTATAGTTTCATTATAATTTTATTTGTAATGTACAATTATCTCATAGACTTTATCATATATATCTGAATATGTAAAAGATAAACAATGTTTTTAAATAATTTATTACTAAATTACAACCAAAGCGGTTAGTTGTAGGACATAAACCAACACTTTATGTTTTGGTGCCCTACAGCCAAAGCGATTGGCTGTAGGACATAAATCCTATTTTCTTACTCTAGCTGCCAAAGCATGGTTTTAAATTGTCGTAAACTATAATTGTGGCAGCAGCATTGCGGTTATATCCAAACCATTATCGTGATTTATCGTAATTTGTTGGAATCGCAATATAACTCAGCTGTCCGCAATTTAAAACCTTCTACAAGAGTAAAGTTTAAAGGAAATCTACTCCATATATGGAGTAGATCATTGGACAAACACCTAATATTTCAATGTGGTTGTCTGGTGATAAATGACTCGAATCCCAACTGACTTAAAGGCGCTTCCTGTTTGTTTGATAACGACCAAAAGACAAGATAACTAAAGCAGTTATTGGTCCTAATTGACTTAACGATTCACAGGCTAATCACTTATCTCAATGAAACCAACACTGACTTAACACAGATAAGGAACAAATATGCTTTATGGTGGTAACCAACCAAATTAATCATGAAGGGTCAGTAGTGGCAACATCCTATCACTTGCGCGTATACTTCTGTAAGTGGGAAGGCTTGCACTGATTGAGCTGCAGTTGAACTACAAAGCAAAACATGAGCATGCTGTACAATCTGTTACTCTTGCTGTTGCTGTGCACCACTGCTGCGGATCGTGCAGGACATTCTTGCAATGAAGACACTAAGTAGCAATAGCCAGATATCAGCAAACGTCGACAGGCTGTTGACGTTACTGGTTTAAGTAACTGCATCTATTGGTTTGGCTGTTAGCTCATATGGTAAAGGTAAAGATAAAATCTATGATCTATCGTAGTGCAGAGGAGATGTAAGCAGCAAAGCAAAGAGTGACTGAATTGTCCCATCAGGATTGATGCTCGGATTTGGCTTGACTACCGCTTTATGAGATGCGACAACGTGAATTTTATTGGGAAGTCGACACTGTCTTTACTATATATATATTTCAATGTCGAGGACAGATCTCGAAGATTTTCATGAAGAACTGGGGAATCTAAAGAATCAGATCAGGGCAGAAGCTGTAATTAAATTATTTTTAATTTCTAAAAAAGATATTTTTAATAAAATAATTTAAAATAAGCATTAGGAAATTAAAACTTTAATTAGGAATCTTGAAAAAAAACATTTCTCTGACTAAATTATCAACAACAACTGTGCAGTATTCACTTAATTAAAAAATTCAAATTATTAAGAAGCATTAACAAGATAGTTAACTCTTTCAGTATATCTTCCCTTGTTATAAAAAAGAATAAGATTTCTTTTTAAGTTTAATTAAAATTAAAATTTAAAATATAATTGAAGTTTATTATAATTATAATATATTCTTAATAAAATTAAATATCTTATATTTAATTCTTAAAATTGCTTAGACTTTATATTTAGGTCTTACTTAATCTTAATTAATTTTCTTTGTTTCATCAGTTTTCTAAAATATTGATAATGACTATAAATTATAATTAAAATTTTATAAATTAAAACATTTTTTATTTATTATTAATTCTCTAATTAAACAATTTATAATCATAGATAAAGAAGAATCACCTAAATATCATAAATGTCCAAATAGTTTAACTTAACCTATTTATGCATGGGTATAATATATAATTTAATAATTTCATTTTTCAACATTCTAATTGGACATAACACCTACTCTATTTAAATTGAACCATGTTTATTCTTGTTAATTACTGATTGATTTATATTGAGACCTAAAAATAAATTTTTCAAATTTCAATTTACTCTAAGTAAAAATTTCTCAAGTCATTATTAATAAAAAAACATAATATTCTCCTTAATTATTTTAGGATGACAAATCCTTTTTTGACTTTCTTAAGTATATCTATCTAATTCCTACTATATCCAAATACTACTAAGTGAGCTACTTTATACAAGATAGGTCATAAGTAACATCAAAACGTAATAATTCTGATATAAAATGCTTTAATAATCTCAAATATAAGAATCAAATATATAACTATCATAATAATAATATTCATAAACAAACAAGTAATATTTCATTTAGAATCTTCAAAATCGGACCAGTTCAGTGAAGTTAAGAACTCACACATTTGTTTAAATTTTTCCATATTTTAATTTATAAGATCAATTATTTGCTTTGAAAGAAAGCAATATAAGATGTGCTAGTTTTATCATTCCATCAATTTCACATCTTAATGAAACTATAGTTAGTAACAACATAGTAATAATACCTACATGCAACTTGAATCTCATAATTATGATCTCATCGTAATTTTAATTATATAGTAATTGCCTTAAATTTGGAACCAACTAATAAATTGTAAAGACATAAACTAACAAATTTTTATTTGCCCTAAAGTCAGTCGCTTATATATTGAATATTATACACATACATATGTTTATCATGTCTCTTCTGAGACAGCAACTTAATGGGAGAATATACAAGATCCTTTTCGATAGGCATTCACTGTATCTTTTCCCTCCATCTCCCTAATTAAGTAAAACCTCCTAAGTATATGCTTAGAGTATTGATGAGACCTAGATTTATTTTGTCTATACAGTAGTGTTGTTGTTGTGATGGTTAATTCTGTCAATCATAGGAACCAATCCTAGTTCATTAATGAATTTCTTAATCCAAATAACTTCATTTGTCACCTCAAACATGAAAATATAATCTGATTTGGTTGTAAAATCAACAATGATTGGTTGTTTAGATACTTTCTAACTTATTACACCACCATTTGGAGTACATAGACTTTGATACGCTATCATTGTGATCGACCTGAAAACTAATATTTGAATAATCTTAAACTCTTAATTCAATTTTTTTCATTGATCAAAAAAATATCTTTAGTTCTTCTCAAGCACTTTAATATATTTTTCATAATTGTTCAACGACTACCATTAAGATTAGTTTAAAATATGCTTGTTATGCTCAAAGTATAAGAAATATTTGATCTTGTACCTAGCATCATATACATGATTAATCTAATAGCTAATGCATATAGAATATAATCTATTTTATCACTCTCTTCCTATATTTTAGACATACTTTTCGAATGAAAAATCCCATGTGATTTAGGTAGGAATTCCCTAATGAAATTCTCTGTGATAGTCTTCTTTAGCATTTTGTTTAGTACATAGATTAGGATAAACTAAGAAACCTCTTTGATCTATTAAACTATAGATCTTTATTCTCATAATATAGGCTTCTTATCCTATATATCGTATGGATAAGTTCTTGGAAAATCAAATCTTTATAAATTAAAGTATTAGGATATTGTTTCTAGTTAGCAATATGTCATCAAATTTTAATTATAGGAAGATAGTTACACTTCCATTAACCTTTTTATAAACACAAAGTTTATTCACATTTTTTATAAAGTTAAGCTCTTTGATTGACTCATGGAATCAGATGTTCCAATTTTATGATGTTTACTTAAGTTCATAAATAGAATTTTGTAACTTGAATCCTTGATTAGGAAACTTTTTGAATTTCAAAATGTTTAGGTTGTTTCATGTATAAATCCTTAAGTAAATTCCCATTGAGAAATGATGTTTTTCTAAATTCATTTTCCAAATTTCAAAATTATGGTATATGGTTATATGATTCTTATGGACATAAACATGATTACTAGCAAGATATTTCATCAAAACAACTTTTTGTTTTTGTCTATAACTTTTGGCTATAACTTTATGTGTGGGTATATTATCATATATGTCAGTTTTTTTCTTAAAATCTTACATTCATGTATCCAATATTTACAATTATATCATATTCATCCACCAAAATTCACATTTGGTTAGTACAAATAAATTTGATTTCAGTTCTCATAGCTTTATACCATTTAGATAATAAACGCCAAACATTACTTCCTTAAAGTTAGTAGGCTTATAGTTCATGAGTAATACATCTACTTCCCCTTACCAATATATAGATCAAATCTAGTTAAAGGATAATACACATTATTAGCATGTTGTAGATTACGTGTATCTTGAACCTTAGTCATACATCATGTGTATTAACTTGAAATTCTTGTTCCATCTGGATGTTCATATATGGTTCTTGAACTTTTTTAAGTTCTACCCCACTCATATTACTTTCTTTAATGATGAATGCTCTTTATAAAATCCATCATATCTTGAGACAAACACTTTTTACTTAAAAGAATGGTAAAATTGATATATGATACTCTCGTCTAGATACCCTAAAAATTTTCCTTTTATATTATTTTACTTTAAGTTTATTAGATATTATATACTTTATATAAACACCACATCTCTAAATCTTTAAGTATAAGAACTTTTTGCTACTACTATTCTATATCTCATATAGAGCCTTGTCATTCAATTTGAAGAATACTTTATTAAAAAGATAAGTAACATATTCAAAAAAACATCATCAAAAAGAAATAAAAAAAGTTTTGTATAATCACTATAACAAAGTTGACCTTTGGATGTGAAAAAAAAATTGTCGTTAAAGGTATAAAAAGCATTGCCTATAGTTTTTAGCTATGATTTCATTTCATCACCCAAAAAGTCGTCAAATCCCAGTAGTTGAAAACTATAGACAATGTTTTCCTTAATCGTCGCTAATAGTTTTTAAAACATCGTCTATAGTTTTTGGCTATGCTTTATTTTCGTACGTAAAAACTATTAGCGATGATTTAAGAAATCGTTCACCAATAGGTTTGGCTATGCTTCATTTTCATAGCTAAAAACCAGCCACGTTTTCAGGATCATTGCCAAAAGTTTTTTGCAACGTTTATGAAAATGCACAAATACAATTAGTTATGTTTTTGGAAACAAAGCAAAAAAAAAATAGCTACCTTTTATAAAATGTAGCCAATTTTTTTAGCTGCGTTTTAACAAAATGTTATACCATTTTGTAATAAATTATTTTTTACATTTTAATCCATATTATTGCATATAATGTGTCAATATGTTTTAAAATTTATTATACAAAAAGTGGACAAAATAATTGATGATTTGAAACATTGTATATAAAAAATAAAATATCATTAAATTGTATCAATAAAAAGAATATTCTTTGCATACAATATTTTAATTAGAACTTTACTAATTCTCATAGATAAAATAATAAATACAAATACCAGTTTACAAATTACAAGGGTTGAGATTACAAAAAAATTACAGCATAATTGGAACCATAAGCTAAGTTTGTCCATTGCAAGAAACTTGTAATAATCCAAAGAGCATAGTTAAAATATACTTAAAATATAATGATTATTGAAACAATAGGTTTTAATTAAAGCAAACATCACATAACTTTACAATTCACGACATAATCACTCAGCAGTTGTTTCTTCATCAATTCTATAATCAAAGAAAAATTATTAAATTTAAATTATAATACAAACAAGAATTGAAAAAAAAAAGGACATGCTTTTAATACCATTCACTTTCATCTTCATTGCTATCATAGTCTGGGTTAAGTATTTTTTTGAATAACTAATCTTATTTGACTAATTTTGCTCGAGTATGTAGTAATTCAAACTTAAACATGTTGTTTTCCTTTTGAAGTTACTGAATGATTATTTTTTGTGATGAGGATGGAACATTTGGCTTAAGGCCAAAGCCAAGATCTTTGACATAGCTAGAACATGAACCACGTACGGTACTGTAAATGTCTTCTAAATTGACCTCATTTTCCTTAGACATTGATTTCTCTAACAATTCTTGCATCTTATTCTAAAATTAAAAAACAAAATCAATACAATCCAAATATTATTACTTACTACTACATTAATAAATAAACTTAAATATTAAACAAAATTTTATATTTACATAGTTATTTTCTGCTTCTTCTGACATCCACCCTTGACCTTCCTTACAGTGAGTGATTTTGTATTGTGTAATCCTATCACACTCTTGTTCATGTAGTTCCTTTTTGTATTGTGTAATCCTATCATACTCTTGTTCATGTAGTTCCTTCTCACTATATTTTATTAAAGGAAAATACAAGGCAAATAATTAGTATAGTGTTTATTTAAGATTTAATCTAATACTCACTTTAAGAATTGAAAAGATTGATGAAATAGAATAACACATGCCATATGGTTTCATTTAATTCAGTTGAATGTCCTTTTTAAGATCTAAGAGTCCGTAATCCGTCACATCCTAGTTGCTTCATAGATTTAAGGGATTAAATAATTATAAATTGTACAATTAATACGATAATAGATTGTAACAAATAAGAAATTAGTCTGCACCCTAGCAATCAATTGACATAGTCATAAAGATAGACATAGAAGAATAATCTAAACTTAACATAGAAATAAAACTATAAGAACAAATCAAATCCCACAGTTCAATACATTTCAAGGTATCATTTTCTTTTGATCATGTGTAGAACTTTAGCCATGCAGGGCCATAAATAGAACAATATAATGGAAAAGACAGAGAAAAGAAGACAAGCAACTATTCTTAAGCTTAGAAAAACTTAATATGAAAATTTCTACGAAATTAGAGCTTATGGCTATTTAAATCAAGCAATCATGTCAATGCTACCTAAAAACATGATATGGGACATGGGCTCCAATCTAATCGGGTCTTCATTTTTTCTTTGTGCTTTAACATTCTAGAATGGACTATGTTTTAGAATAAGAACATATTTCTAGCTTATGTATAATTGAAGTAGCTCAAAATTCAATTTAAAGTTCTTTCAAAGCTATTTTTAGCATATTGAATCATCTCAATTAGATCTCATAAGAAAAATTTATTCCCAAATTGGATAGTGTTATCGAAGTAGTCCATTATTGCTCAAATATCTTCATTTTTTGCTTCACGCCTCTAGTCCCAAGCATAATGAGTGCATTTAGGCACATAATAGGTATAAAGAACTAAATTATGAAGGATCATAACGAGAAAGAGTTTAACACAAATTACACACTTCATTCATATCAAAATATGGTCAAGCCATCATCTTTATCATTTGCATTTCCTTTTCCTACTCAAACATTCCTATTCCATTGCACGAGAAATCAATTACAAGATTCAAAGCAAAATATGAAGGAAAATAGTGGGTTTAGTTACCTTTCCCTGTTAATTAATTTAACAATTTCCGCAACTTACTTGGAAGTGCCAACTTTGCATTACGAATTGAAGAAATTAAAAAAAGGGACTTGGATGGCATCTTTCTAGGTATTTATATCTTAATATAAAAATGTATGGACAGTACATAACGTGGATGAATTAAGCTAGGGAAGAACCTAGAAACCTTGGATGGCATCTTCCAAACTTAGAAAGAAACAATAAAAAAAGTAGATAAGTTGAACGAATTATCTGGACTGATGGAGAATTGGAGTCGAAGTAGACGACGGACAAAAATGGATGACTTGGGAAGCTTCTGGACTGCGATTGGTAGAGGATGAAGAAGATTTTCATACCCTGTTAAGAAGAAAAAGAGAACTTCATCATTAGGTTTTAAATAAGATCAAAACGACATCATTTCTAGTGGAACAAATGATGTGGTTTTCATTAAATATTGCAAAAATGCTAGGAAAATGTCACCAAAAGGTTGACAATTGAATAGGATTTTTGCAAACCATTGCCAAAGAAATGCAAACCATTGCCAAAGAAATGCATGTGGCAACAATTTAGGACAACCTTTGGCGACGATTATATAATTCTTCGCCAATGGTTTTCCAATTGTGACGATTTCGAAAAAGCATCACAAAATGCTAATCCTTTTGCAACAAGTGCAGAAAAGCATCACCAAATCTTATTGTATGTACTACATTCTATATATTTAAGAAATTATAATTAATATAGTATTCTATAACATAGTATAGAATTTATATAATAGAATTTATATATAATAAGTAGAGTAATATGTGTAAATGTAATAATATGAATATTAAGATATGAGAAAATTTATTTACTATCCATACATTCATAAATCACTAAATTAATTACCATATATTATTATATTAGTTACAATTATTATCTATGCATTCATATAACATTATATTTATTACCATATATTATATTAATTATGGTATATTTAAAAAACAATTGCAATATAGTTAAAAATGGAAATTAAATATTAAATATTAATAAATATTAAATAGAATATGTAAATAGAATTGATAGAGAATACATTTGAATATAATGAGAATTACAAACTTCATGTAAAAACTACTTGAAAGTTTTGTGACATCATATAAAATTGTCGAATAATATTTTTTAAAAGAGAAAAATAAAAAGTATAAATCTATGTACTATTAATTAATTTTAAGTTTATAGTTTTGTAAATTTTTGAAATGAGATTGTGGTCAGCTAAATTTATTTTAGACATAGAATCATTTTTAATAATATTAAATTTAATTTTTATGAATATGATGTTCAATTACAAAATAATCAAGTAAAAGTTAGTGAATTCATAAATATAAATAAGATAGTTATTTTGTTTTAAAAAATAAAAAAGAGTTATTTTAACATTTGATGATAATTTAAAAAATCGTTACCAAAGAGTAAGCCTTTAGCGACGATTTTGAAAAGCGTCGTCAAAGGGTAAAGCGACGATCCTAAATTTTAGAAAATGTTACCAAATGCTTGCGGCTACGACATTTCTAAGATTGTCACCCTTTTCGAAAAGTGTCATCAAAGTCATACTTTTAACTACAATTTTAAAATTGTCATAAAAAAACAAAACATAGCCAAACTTGTAGTTAACTCATCATGTCATCTCAATAACAGTTCAATAAAAGGAAATGGAAATATAGGCTTAGTTAAAGGGAGCGGTGGCGGTTGACAATCTGCTGAAATCAACTTGCTGAAATAATAAGTACTTATTTTCAATAAGTATTTATATTTTTGGGATTGCTGTTTTGGTAAGTGCTGAAACGTGAAAATAAGTGTTTGGTAAGTACGGTTGTAGTTGTTGAAAAAAGATAAAATGACTAAAAAACCCATTGATTTAATAAACTATTAATTGTTGTATAAATAATTAAAAAATATT
>JAOSBN010000009.1:7494380-7533171 GCA_027563595.1 Erythroxylum suave
AATAAAATAAATTTATTAAATAAAATATTTCACCTTACTTAAATACTATTGGTATAAACTTCCTTCTATTAATTAAGGGTATAATGAAAAATACTAAGACATCATGAGGTTATTATTGGAAAGTAAAATTTCACCGCATAAGCAGTTTCCTACCGCGGCCCTCTTTCTGCTTATTTATTTCTGCGGTGGCACCGCAGTTTTTTCCAACCTACTGTTGTCTACCGCAAATCTAAACATGTGTCTGCGTTTAAAAACTGCGGTGAATAAGTACTTACCCCTACCGCACCGCAGTTCCAAACGCACCCATAGCCAATTATGTTGCTGCTATAATTTCATTAATTTCATTTCAAGCAATAAATTTTGTGTACATCACGTGACGAAGCATTTGCAATTTTGATGCATGGACATAGTATCCTTTCTATTGTTGTATCTATTGGATCTTTACAATTGCAAGTCGACTCATCTCGTTGATGATACGAGGAATGTGATTCCACTGTGCACACCTTTTTAGTTGCTGGCTTTGCCAAAACTTCTAGGAAAAGGGATTGCATCTCTAATGTCAGTCAGACCAGTAGTATATAGAACCATGAAATCAAATCCAAGGGAGAATCCTGAATGCTTCACCGTTCCGTGCCTTCGAAGATCCAAGTACCTTTCATATTGCTCGCTTGACAGGCCAAATTCCTTGATCCTGGAAACGCCACTCAGTAAAGAAAAGAAATTATTGAGAAACTTCTGTATTTCGAAGTTGGTGACGGCTAAAGATTCCTAGTCTTGCCTATTTGTCATTTGATGTGGACATTGATCTGCTGGTGTATAACACCTCTTTCTCTAATAATTATTCTTAGGTCAATAAAAATAGCGGTTTTAGTAACTAATGCATGTAAGTTGAGCATCACCTTGTGTTCAACATATCAATGCGTTCCTCACTTTGGCTGCCAGAGATTAATACCCCCACCTGCAAACAAGTGTCATTCAACTGCTATAATGGGACTACCATTTCTAAAGGACTATAAAGCAAGATAAGATGACCTATTTAGAGGGGGTCATGCACCTTTTCAGCAAAATTTTGAGCTTACCTTTGGTACAACCAGATCAAATGCAGCAACTGTTATTCCATCATCATTTAGCCGTACATGAAATGGCTTAACTTCTTTTGGATAATTGTACACAACGATAGGACTCTTATAGAACTCTTCAGCCAAATAACTGTCATTCCATCAAATATTGTTGTTAGATTTCTGCATTTTACATGTGACCACTAATTCCGATAATCATCCACGCAATACCTTAAATGTTCAGGTGTTAGAGCAATCCCCCATTCAAGTTGCGTTTCAAATCTCTTGTCAGTTACCTGATTGTAGAAAACCAAGGATGTACTTTGAATGTAACTCCATAGAAATGTTTCCGAGTTATAAGGAGGGGTTTATATTTTTACCTTTTTCAAGATATCAATTGCTTCCCTGTAGGAAATCTTTTCCGATGGAGTAGTTGTCATCAGTTGGAGACGATGGATGCTACTATTGTCAATCCTTTTCGTGATAAATTTCATGTCTTCTGAACAATTATCCAAAATCCACTTACAGAGGAACTTGACGTAATCATTTGCGCAGTTCATGGCATCCTGGAAACCCAGAAACACAAAACAGAATAAACTATGAACATTCCTAAGGTATTGCAGTGAAATGATTCGTTATCATACCTCTAACTGTGAAAAGGCAATTTGAGCCTCAACCGTCCATATCTCTGCTACGTTTTTTGAAGTCACAATCCTATCATCTTGAAATTTGGGTCCGAAGGAGTAAACATTTCCTAGAGCACATGCATAACTCTCGAGACAGAGTAGACCTGAAGCTGTTTGATTAGTTTGAGAGGTTAGAAATTCTTTAAAAAGATCGACTTTATCAGGCTTTGGTGGAGTTCCTGATTTTTCTTGCATTTCTAATTGTGTCGCTAACTGATTTGTCTTTAGCAAATCCTTAACAGCTGCAGCCAGTGCCTCCCTATTGCTTTCACTTCGTTTGAGTTCTTCAACTAGTCTGCTCTTCTCCTTGATAGCAGCCTTTACAATTTCAAGGTCGACATCTCCAGTATCCTTAGTTGATCTTGTCTCTTCCTCTTTATCAGCATCGCCAAGTTGAGTTGTAACCTGAAATTTCTGTGCGTAACCTTCACGATCAATGCTCATTACAACAGGCGCTTGCATACAGAGAAACCCATGATTTTGGAAGAACGTATGAGTTGCAAAGCTCAGAGCATTTCGAATTCGCATGACGGATGCCACCTACAGTAAAATAGGTTCAACTCAAGTTCCAAGTCCAATTAACTCAAGTGCAAATTGAAGTAGAATGATTGCCTTGCAGATACTTGCAGTTGAATTACATAATTGGACTTAATTAAAATAACAAGTTTGCGGGCATCATTTGTGATCCTCGGAGAAGTTTCGGAATACTAGAACATGCGGCAAGGATAAACGTATAAAATTACCGTGGTTGTTCGCGGACGAAAATGAGGGAAGTCTCGCATCATTTCCAAAGGCACCCGTTTCTTTGACAATGGATACTTTTCTTCCTCTACTGTCCCTATGTGAAGAATTTTTTCTGCTTGAAGTTCAATAAGATGCTTCCCAAGCACTGGCGTCCGCTTTAGGACACCTTCCGCTAACAGGCTTGTTCCGGTAGACAGCAGTTGGCCGGTCGAAGCAACAGAGGACTCCACCACAACCTGAGAAATTTATCAAGTGTATCACCACTTTGATAGCATAGAAATTTCCATTTCTATGGAAAATCCAAAAACTTCATCTTTATCATCACGAAAGTCAAAGATTGAGGTGATGCAGAGAGTTGAGAAAAATCGAATGAAGAATGCAGAAACTGGTTTATTTCGGTTGTTAATGACAAGAATGTATATTTTCACAGTTCCCGGAGAAACCAAGTCTTATGCAATTAAAGTACCTGAAGATTTGCAGCACAAGAACCGTCATTAACAAGCAGGAAAGCTGTGAAAAGGGAAGGAGGTATAGCTACTGCAGCCTCTAACTTCTCGTCAATCGGATGATTTCCAGAATTGCCTCCACCACCTCCACCCAAAATCTTACATATTGACCTAAAAAAGGGTATTCTAGATTGAAAAATCTCCACACAGGTTACATCTTTACGCCCTGGAGCCTGGTCGTGTCCGTCATTACCTTTTGCAGGCACAGGATCTTTCTTCACCTCCTTGGAAGTCTTCACCCACCCTCCAATCACTACTCTCTGACCCGCCAACCCCACCCCTCCATCGCTTCTCTCTAATAAAGTTTTCAAAACTATCCGGTTGGAGTACTTGTGCGGTAGAAGTGATGGGTGGGTGTCTTGGGAGGCCATCTTTTTCTGCGAAGTGCTAACTAATTTGGTCTCATGAGAGGTAAATGATTTGGTCTCTTGAGACAGCGTTACAGGCTCTTCAGACGCCATACGAAACAAAGAAAGAAAGATAAAAGGGAAGAAATGGACTATAGGTGTTGGTGAATCTGGAATAGGATGGAATGTTGAAGAGGGGACGTGCATGGTGGTGATGATATATAGAATAAGATGGGATGCTTTGCTTGAGAAGTCAAATATTTGAGAATGAGAGAGGTTAGGGGAGAAGGAAAGGGATTGTTTGTTTGAAATGAAAATAAGTGATTCATTGAGAGAAGGAAGCAGAAAGAAAGAAAGAAAGACGAGACAAGAGGGGTGGTGTAGGCGGCACTGCACTACGGCCTACGGGCAAGGTTTGGTATTCTTCAAGGATGGGTATTCGCGGGAGTTTCAAACTACTCACTGAACCTGTTCTTTCAATTTCTTATTATAATGGATCCTCGTCCATATTCGACCCATGTATTAGGTCCACTGCTCTAAGCATCCATAAATCCATTGTCGTTTGAGAATTTTTCACTTGCTTGCTGTGTATTACTTATGTATTCGTTTCTTTGGATTTTGTGCCATACGTTTTTTCTAAAACAAATGGATTGTTGTTGCGACTTGTGGGGGATAAGCAGATTAGAACGACATTAATTTAAAGGAAGCTCACTTCCCAAGTCTGATTTAGCCTTGAAAATTGTAGTGTTTATAAACAAACTATTAAATATTATGATTTTTTGTGTGTATTTGAAGTTATGAATAGACGAATTGGATCATCTTAATTAAGTAACAAGCTTACCAGGCACTTTCTATTTATCCAGAGTTTCCTATCCTGGAAACCCTGGATGCTTCTTTTGGTGGGTAAGACGTCGCTGCCCATCTAAAGCCATTCCAACGAACGATACGAGACCAGACTTCACGTGAAATCCCCGTTTTACCCTGCTAAATATCCCCATAATAGACAAAGGCTAGTTACGAAGAATGTGGAAATGCAAGTGGGCAGCTGTGTCAAATGCCCAACTATCCATTTGGTTAGGCTTCAGCAGGCAATCTGTCGACTTTAAAGGTCTGGGCCACCGCAGATTCTTTCCCAGTCTATCTCTTGAGCTCATAAATTGACCACAATCTCTCCCTTATTTCTCTGTCTAATCGTCTCTTTTCCTCTTTTTTATTCTTCACAACTTTGAAGGTTTTAGTCCTCAGCTAAAGATAACAATGGCAAGCATTAAAATATGCTACTTGTTACTCTTCACCTTTATCCTTGCAACATATGTTGGTCTCATTCAAGGTTATTTATAAAACCCCCTAGCTAGTTCTTCTCTTAGTACTCAATTTTTCTTTGGTTTTTGATCCGTTACTTGTATGGAGACTGCAAGTTCTGTATCTCGGTTGTATGGAACGAAGCATTTGCTTGGTTGGCCAGGCTGCTTATTTATTCACCTCTTGTGCGAATGCTTTTATACATTTACCTCACTTTACTTGGACTCATTTGGAGGAGTTCCCATATTTTCTTTGGTTGCCAGGAATGTCCTTTGAATATCAAACACCACTTTATATAGTTTAGTTCATTCTTATCTATTGTTCCATTATTGCAGGATCCAGAACTCAAATACTCGTTCCTTATCATCGAGTCAGCAATTCATCACAAGAGACACCTTTGCTGGTAAGAGAATGACAAGAGACTTGCTTACTCTGGGAACTCGGTATCAGTGTTGTTCAGGAACTGGAACTTAAAGCAAGAATAGAATAAGTTACTTAAATTTATGTCATCTTAATTAGCTTCCTCTGTGAACTATTGGGGTCTGCAGGGTAGCAGTGAAGCACAAATATCCAGAAACTCGAGGAGATTAATGATAGGTTCCACGGCTCCGACTTGCACTTATAATGAATGTCGAGGTTGCAAGTACAAGTGTAGAGCTGAGCAAGTTCCAGTGGAGGGGAATGACCCAATAAATAGTCCATACCACTACAGATGTGTTTGCCATAGGTGATAGACAGTCATGTATATGTAAAATTCCAGTTGATGATTGTGGTTCAAGAAATTATGCAGTAGTATCGAGAGAACTTCCAATATTATTTCATCTCATCTCTTCACCTACCACTAATTTGTTTGCAAAAGCAGCGTCGACCATATATAGTACGTACGAATTTTGCCTTCAAATATTATCGTGCAGTTTTCTTGTTTTCAACTTCTTGTGAAAGCAGTCAGAGCCGCTAACTCTTACATGAACCTCATAAAAGAAATTTGGTAGGGCATGCACCAAGGTTTTAGACAGTGGATCACAATCAATATAATAGTAGAAGACTATTGGGAAGAATGTTATTTACGCAGATATAGCTAATTAGACGTAACGGACTGCACTATCTCTTAATAGTTCCCACACTACACTCCAAAATAGGTTTTCCAGCAAGAAAGAACTGTAACTGAGCAGTATCCTATACATATTTGCTAGCTTGGTTTACGCTTCGTGATATGCGAAAAAGAATGGTGAGTTATGTTCAGGAGTCAAATACCCATCCACAATTACTGAAAATTGAACTTGAAATGGGAGCCATAGAAACGCACCAGTCGTAAGTGTTTGGTGCAAGCAATGTGAATATTGGAGATGTATTGCATTATATATATGTGTATATTTATATAGTACTACAGACTACTTCTGTATAATTTTATATGATGATAATTAGCTCTTATTTTTATTATATGAATTCAATTCCTGTATTACATTACATTATATAGAAAACTACTCTCCATTTCTAACATCCTACAATTGCATGAATTCTAACTGCATAATCTCTAGTAAAAGAAAGAGTGACAGTAAGTATAAATGGTTGTCACCGCTTCCCTTTTTGCTTTTAACTGGGAAATAAATTGTGTAACAGCAACAGTGGATGAGTCAGAAGGAAATTTTACTGACAGAAGGGCAGCAATTGAAACGGTACAATAATAAAATCAAAATTGAATTAAAACATGAATGATATTGTCACTGAGACGATGATCAGAGATAGTACCACGAACAGGTGTAGCCTTTGATACTAGGTTTAAAATAAGTTACTACACCGATTGGACTTAAGAGATGAAACTGTTGAATTACTTGGACGAAACAAGAAGAGGGTGGGTTTGGGAGACAGCACATAGGAATAGGATTTGATGTAATTAGAGTTTGAGAAGGTGTGAGAGAGCTGGGGAGGGGCACATGTACTGAGTGTAAAACTAAAAAGGAGAAATAGGGTGGGGAATCTGCAAGTGGGCACATGTAAGTGGTCCCATAAATAAGACATAAGGTAACAAGGGGATCACATGCTACTTGTTTGAATTCATCCATGACTTACACACACAAAATGTCAAAACACTGAATTTTTGTAATAAAGCCAGAGGCTCATAATAAGAGGTCCCGTTTTCAGTGTACAAAAATTAGCACCAAGTGGCTCCCATCAGTACTAACCTCAATTGCACTTGGCCCTTTTGCAGTTCTCATGTTGAGTTGGAGGACAATCCTCCACGTTTCTCGAATGCCTTAGCACATTCTGGTTGGACATTCCTGGACTACTGTGATTCCTACTGCCTTCATTTTTACATGTTTAGACCTCACTAGGTGGGGTTTTCTACTTCTAGTTCGCGACAAGACTAACAGGATGGCTGACTATTAGTAAAGCCCATTTTGGTTCCGAAGCCCATCTTTAGCAATGAGACGGAAAAGGTATGTACTCCCTTTTCTGTGAACGAGTTCCTGTCAGTTTTCGACTACATCGTGCTTCATCCCTTCCGCAAATTGTTATGTATGTTAATCGCTGGTATTATATCTTGTCAGGTTTACCATCTTTTGCCACCGCACACTTGGCTTGGTGATGAGGACTGAGGATGAATTTTAAAAAGCCATTATAACCTTATTTTTGTCTAAGAAGTCTTTTTAATTCAATTCAAAGTTGGATTCAAAAGTTTATATAATTCGATAGTTAGTATAACAGATCTTTTTGCTTTTCACCAATTAGCTTATGATATTATAACTTGAACTAATTTGACTTATATTTAGAAAAGCATGTGAAAAATTGAACTACTAACATAATATGCTTTAAAAGGGTGTCTATTTTACTCATTATAAAAAATAAAAGTTAAATTACGGTAAAGAACTTTTGTACAAACTTGCCTTGAATGGATACTGAGTTGAACTTTGTGTCAAGAATATTTCTACAACACTATTAAAGTGATGTTGTAACAATTTCATTATACATATTAAAGATTAATACAAGGTAAAACAACAATTTGTGAATTACAATGACTTAATTGCATACTTATTATATATATATCATTGTCAATTCTATCTTTTATTAACATACAAAATATATTGAAATTAATTCACATAAATATGTGGATGAGATTTAATGGAACATAATAAAAAACCATAATTAAAACAAAAGATCTGATCCTTTCATTGTTGGACATATGCCCCAATGGTTCAATATTTTCCAGAAATCATCTGCCACAATATATATATATATATATATATCATTGTGAATTCTATCTTTTATTAACATACAAAATATATTGAAATTAATTTTCATTACATATGAGACAAATAGAAGTAAGGATTTATTCAACCCTGGCACATTTCTTTCATGGATGATTAAATATATTTAAGAATAAAATGTCATCATTTTGGGGAGTTCTTCCAAAATGATATCATTTTATGGTGAAAGTTAAGCCATTTGAGATGGGTCTTAAGTCGGCCTCTTATACCTAAATCCAAAACAAAGTCCAATTAACCTAAATTTAACCCCTTAATTTCAAACTAGATTATATTGAATCGAGTGCTTTGGAAACATCTTTACTCATTAGGGTTAAAGCTGCGTATTATTGGACTTCTCTAGAACCCACATTTTAGTGGGATTCACACTAGATGTTGTTTTACACCATATCTAATATTTGTAATATTTACCAAATATCTATTAGAGCTCCAAACAATAATGCTTACAAAATCTTTAAGTTCATTCGACTGATAACAACCTACTCACACAATAAAGATAACTGAAAGATAACGAACACATGATTTTAACGTAGAAAGCCCTCTAGTGTAGTGATAAAAACCATAAGACAAACTGACAATAAAATCCACTAAATCAAATAACATGACACAAATGATAAATATTTCGAGCACTCTAAAAGAATTATAAGATTGAGTACAAATTGATATCTCATCCAATCGTAAATATCAAGCTTCATTTGTTAAGTCATCTATTTTGCATCAACTTCACCTACGATCGTATCTAGGTAATTGCTTAATAAGATGACTAGGATACATGTTCTTAGATATTTCACCTAAAGAGTGTTTGTTAACAATTAAATTTTTATGTCGAGGATCCATAATAGCATGGTAACATCGGTGACCGAAACTAAGGTATTTTTCCTATTGAATTTTCAGATTTAATTAATATTTCAATTTGCGATTTTCCTTTGCGAATTTATTGTTATTGCCGTAAGTGAACAACAGCCCCCTTTTATTTTCGTTATTTGTCGCTAACCTCTACCGTTAAAAATTTCTCTTGGGAACGATATTCGCTTACCGCTACTACATTAATTTGTTTAACAGAAGTGATTTCTTTTATATTTGGTTGCAGGCGACAGCATCACCATCAATAAACTATGGTTGATAAATGCTATTTAGACTATAATTAAAAGTCTTCTTTTGTTGAGTGTTTCTATCTTATACAACTTTAATATCTCAAACCTATCTTTAAATCTTCAAAAGGATAAGTTTTTATATAACACACAATGACTCAGACAACCTTATAGTAGACATGATCGTGCTAACTTACTTTTCAACTTGCACACAGTTACAAAAACTTACACAATCATACACATAGTTGTGTCTAACTATTAATATAGGCAAGCCCTCTAAAAACAACTTCCAATCTTCATTTTCTACCTTAAATCTGCTTGGACTTGTTCTTTTTGATTCATGAAGATAACTGAAACTTCCATAATCAAAATTTAGAAAAGTTAGAAAAATGAACGTCCATAAAATGGAGTTGGATCCACAATAATCTCCCTACTAAACTATTTTGGAGGAGAAATCTACCACCCTCTTAGTCACTTAAAAGTCAACTCGACAAGCTTATTCAAAGCTCAAGCTTTACTCTCTTGAACTACCTTTGCTAATATGTTAGTATCATTCTAGTCTATATGAATCTTCTTCAACTTCAATAGTTGATCCTTAACCATAGACCGGAACTAATAATACCTCACATCAATGTGCATAGTGTGAGAATGATACATGGAATTTTTGGTTAAATCCATTTTAAATATAATAGAAAACCATTTACTCATCTTGTTTCATATATAATTCTTGGGAAATCACTTTAACTTAAGCATCTCCTTTCCAGCTTCCACAGCTGCAACATATTTTGCGTTAGCAGTAGACAAAGTTATACACTTTTGCAACTTAGATTGCTAAAAACCAGCTTCTTTCGTAAATTTCAACTAATAACCTGAGTTTGACCTTTTATTATTGAGATCACTAGCCATTTTCACATCTATGTATCCTTCCAGAATTGGCTCACCACTTACAAAACTCAAACATAATATAAAAGTGTCCTGCCAATATTTAAAGATCTACTTAACTATTTCCCATTGCACCTTTCCTAGATAGAATAAAAATTAACTTACTAATCCAACAAGATGTGTGATATCAGGTCTAATGCATACCATGACATACATTAAGGAGCCAACAGCGAGGGAATATGGGAATAAGGACAAACTTTCTTTCTCCATTTTGGTGGTAAGACAAGCTCTCTTGTTAACTTAAAATGAGCTGCTAATTCCATACTCATTAACATGACATGCTTCATATTGAACCTCTTAAGCACTTATTCAATATATTTCTCTTATGAAAACCATATTTTTCCGTCCTTACTATGATGAATAATCTTAAAGCCCAAATTTTGTTTTGTAAGAACCAAATCCTTCATATCAAAAACCTTAAACAAATTCTCCTTTAACCTGCAAATCATGCTAGTATCTTGTCATATTATCAATATGTTATCCACATACAAAGGAAGGATGATGAAGTTACCAATAAGAAATTTTTTGAAACACACAAAGGTTAACTATCATTTGTTTATACCTATTGCTCATCATAAACAAATTGAAAGTCTTTAACTGAGGTGTTTGAGTCCATAAAGACTTTTCTTTAACTTGCATGTAAATTCCTCTTTCCTTTTGACTCTAAACCCTTTTAACTGCTCTATGTAAATCTCATCTTCTAAATCATCATGTAAGAAAGCAGTCTTCACATTAATCTACTTAAGTTTAAGATCCAAACTAGCAACTAGTCCCAACATTATGTGTATCGATGTCATTTTGACTATTGGTAAGAAAATCTTGTTGAAATTGATGCCCTTCTTTTGATTATATCCCTTCACCACCAGTATTAATTTATACTTCACTAGTTTATCACCATCTTTCTTGATCTTGAATACAAATATATTCTTTAAATCCCTTTTGCTTATGGGAAGCTTCACTAACTCATAAGTCTCATTCTTCTTTAATGAGTTCATCTTCTCTTGCATTACTTTGAGTCAAGAGTTGTCTTTGAGTGACTGCACTTTTTGAAAGTTCTTTAACTCTTCCTTAGTAGTAACTAGGGAATATTTCAAACTAGGGTATCTTATCAAAGGTCTCTCATATTAGTTGACCTTCGATGTTAGACATCTTTGCTTGAGCAAGTTGCTTCCTTTAATCATGATGCTCATCGGCCTCTCCTACATTATCCATAAGATTTGTCTTATATGACTCACCATTATTATATTGCCTTTTATCATTATCATCCTGTACTGACTCATGTTTGCATTCTTCACTTATAGGTTGATAAACAAAAGTAGGAACATGAGTAGAATCAGCAGTACCGAACGACAAAATTGCCAAATATAGTATTATCTTTTTTTATGCCATTTGCACCTATATTATTCTCATGGAAGATTATGTTCCTACTTTTAACAGCCTTTTCAAGTTATGGAGCCTACAACCAAACACCTTATCACCAAATACACATAAGGAGTAGTCTTTGAATCTAGTTTTGATATATGCTCCTTTGGCATATGTTTAAAGGCCTTCCATTTGAATATCCTTAGATGAGTATAAGTTGGATCCTTCACTTTTCACATTCTCTAAAAAAATTTAAGCCAAAGAGACTGAAAGAGTTCTGTTGGTTACATACATAATGGTTCAAACTGCCTCGCTCTAAAAGGATTTTTGTAGTTTCGACATTTGGAGCATACATTGGACCTTCTCTATAATGATTATATTCATCCTCTCAATAATACCATTGTGATGTAGGTACTAGGTTCTATCTTCTCATGTCTTATGTTATGTCTTGCATAGTATTCTTCAAATTTTTTAGAGTTATAATATCCTTCATTGCCAGTTTGGAGACATTTTAGTTTTCTCTCTGTCTCCCTTTCAATCATAGCATGAAAATTTTAAAAGTTATCATACACCTCAATTTTTTTAGCATTAAGAACCAAGTCTTGTGTGTAGCATCATCGCTAAAGATAACAAAGTTTTTTTTTTAACCTTCCAAAGACTCCCCCTAGGACCATGTATGTTAGAATGCACTAGCTTTAACTATTTTTTTTCCTTCTATTAGACCTTTTGTGAAACAAAACTTGATTTTACTTTCCAGCCATGGAAGAATTATAAGAGTTGAGAGAATTTTAGTCTTCCTTGTGATAAGTAATTTTTTACCTAACAACTTGATCTCTTTCTCGCTAACGTGTCCTAGAATCTAGTGCCACATATCTAGTGAATCGTTTTCCTAAATGGAATGTAATTTTCCATCATATATATTTAAGTTTGTCTTATATAGAGTGCAATACAATACGTCATGAGCAACCATCAATGCTCCTTTAGACCACTTACACTTGCGATCTCCAAAAGTTTGCTAGTATCCCTCTCAGTCAAGCATATTCGTAAACAATAAATTGAGACTCGACACAGTTGTAGATAATAAATTAATAGGTAAGTCTAGAATGTGTTGTATACCTCGTAGGGTCAACACATATCCATCATCAATTTAAACTCTAACGTCACAACACCAAAGATATTGATGCCACTCTGATTGCCCATCTTATTACTTCTAAAATCACCACTTCTATAATTGGTGAAGTACTTTTAATCTGAGTAACTAATATGAAGATACTCACTAGTCCCACAAATCAATAACACTTCATTATCTGTGCTTGTTTTCATTGCTATAGTGTTGTTTTCATCTCCATCATTTTACTTGTCTTGCTTCTTTTGATCTCTCTTTCACGTGTAACAGAATTCATTTACATAACTAGGTTTGGTGCAATAGTGACATGTCCTGTTCTCTTTGCCATCTTTCGACTTCGACCTATTCTTCTAATTTCCTTATCCTTTGGAACCTCTTTTTCCTCTTCCTTTTTTCTTGACTACAAGAGCCTACATATTGTTAATATTGATATTCCTTTTTCTTTTCGTTTCAACTCATTTAGATCTAATCCACTTTTTTTTGGCTAAGCGAGGTGGGATAGTTGAGTCATTCACCTTTAGGATACTGATCGAGTCAAAACCAATGAAGACATAAATCTATTCAAAAGGAGAGAGAGGGATTCGAACCTTCGATAGTTCCTTGCGAACTATACCGGTTTTCAACACCGGAGCTATCAACTACTCACCCATCTCTCCGAAAGATAATTTCTATTTTACTTTTTTTTATTCCGCCAAAT
The DNA here is from genome assembly GCA_027563595.1 of Erythroxylum suave. Lineage (NCBI taxonomy): Eukaryota > Viridiplantae > Streptophyta > Magnoliopsida > Malpighiales > Erythroxylaceae > Erythroxylum > Erythroxylum suave. The sequence goes on from JAOSBN010000009.1 coordinate 7,507,505, forward strand.
TGAGCATGGTTGTAAAAGTGGATATCATCACTGTACTCGAGAAAGACATTAGGTGTGAGTCCATACGTCTATCTATTTGTATATATAGAATTTGTATATCTCGGGTTAGGACAAATTACTATAATTCGTCCCCGGCTCTTATTTTCATATTTGTCCTTTCATTTGTCATTCCTCTTTTTTTAAGAAAATGAATTTATTTTCATTTTGAAATCTTGCCGTGTATCCCTATGAAATGAAAGGAATGTTTATTAAACATGTTCTCTTTGATCATATCTAAAGAAATCACACCATCCAAAGTGGAGTTGATTATAATCATAACTAAAGTTTCTAAACTATTTGACAAAGAAATTAACACGAACAAAGCTTGTAATTCACCATCACAGATAATATTCATCATAGTCAACTTGCTGATGATGTCTTAAAAATTATAAAAATGCTTCGACACTAATTTCTCACCTTTTAACTTCAAGTTCATAAGCCTTTTAAGCAAGGAGGCCTAGTTGTGAGTGGTCTTCCTCTTATAAAGACCCTCTAAGTTCTTCCACATCTCAAAGGGATATGTCTCTTAAGATACGTGGTTGAATATGCTAATATGAATCCACTCCTAATAGTTCCCAAAGTCTTCTTCCTCATCTTCTTCCACTCTTTATCTGTCATCTTCTCCGGTTTAAATGAGACATTGTCCTTTATGCTTTTGTCCACGTCAATTAGATTATAGAGATCCTTGTAATATATGAGATCTTCCATCATAGGTCTCCATATCGAGTAGCCGGTTGACTTCAACTATATTATGGAGCAATGGTCACTCATCTATGGCTCTGATAACTTTTGTTGGGGCTCCAAGTAATAACACTCTCACTTAACTGATAACAAACTACTCACACAATAAGGGTGGCTGAAAGATAATGAATATATGATTTTATTATAGAAAACTATCGAGTATAGAAGTAAAAATTACAGGACAAATAGACAATAAAATCCACTAAGCCAAATAACATGATACAAATGATAAAGGTCTCTCTCAGTTAATAACACCCCACAAGATAACTATAACTAATATGACACTTGTAGCGTTCTTTAAGACTCTCTCAAAACTTCTCTCAAAGTTTTTGGGATTGAGTACAAATTGACAAAGATCAAACTTCAATAAAATTATAGTTGATGAACGGTATTTGGACTCTAAAACTCTTCTTTTGTTAAGTATTTGCATCTTATGTAATTTCAATTTCTCAAACTTATCTTTAAATCTTCAAAAGGATAATATTTTATACCGAACATATCACTCACACAGCTACGTACAATAATAGTATTTGACTTTTAAGCTTCAAAACTCTATGTTATTTTTAGGCTTCAAAACTCGATGTTGCAGAAGTACATAGTCATAGTGAGTTGTATGATCACATATGCGACCGTGTCAACTTATACGGTTGTGTTTGACTCCACAAAGCCGTATTTGAAGCGCCACCTTTTTAACTTGCACACAATTACAGAAGCTTATACTATTATGTACAAGGTCGTGTCCACCATTAACACCTAGACACGAGTGTATCCTTTACACTCCAAAAATAGTTTCCAATCTTCAATTTCTACCTCAAATTTATTTGAACTTTGTTCCTTTTGATCAATAAAAATAGTTAACACTTCCTAAATCCAAATTTACGGAAGTTAATTAATTATTTATTATTAACTGACTCAACTAATTTTGTTAATTCCCGACCAATAGAATCATTCATTTAAAATCAGTTCAATAAATTCTTATTGCTTTCTCTGAATTTACTAGAATCTAAAGTCCATGTAGCAATGATGCTCTACTTTAAAACTTGTTGACAGGCACTGTTAGCTTTCCCGCTTTATTATCGAACAAATGTAAGGATCTTTGAAATTTTTGATCATGCTCAAATGTCGTTTAAACAAATACACTTTCGGTCACGATATGTTTCAAGAGTGGTGAGTTCAAGAAGTTAATAATTATATATATCATTCTCGAAGACGAAGACGAGACGACACCTGCCGACAAATAGTCCCTTCGATGTCTGCTATAACATGTGAATACTTTGCTTTCAACTTGTCTGTGTGATAATAGTTTTGCTTTAAAATATTTGTTTTCAAACTCTCCATTCTAATACTTTAAAGCTCTTTTATTTTTTATCATAAGCATCAAAATTTTCTAATTTTATAAATCCCACTTAATGGTGCTAACAGTTATTAATTAAACTGGAATTATAAACCATTTGACGAAAGCTAATGTATAAGCTGTCCCTGTCCATTCGGTGGTTCTAGTAGCTTCTCGACAGTAAAGATGCCACCTCCTTTTTGAATTTTATGGGGGTTGTATCTGCGGTCTTCTATACAAGTTGCGATTCTAGTCAGCTCTGTCTGTGTATTATATTTACGAAAGGAAAAGTATCTTTTCACACTTCGCATGTTGAGGTAATACTTACGACATCGCGGACGAGGTAGGTTGCCGTCATGTATAAATATCACTGTTAGGTTTCCTCGCTGTCATGTCTAGTTTGGACGAAAATCCTACATTTAAGTTATGATATAGGTTTTGATGGTGTTCTCGTGAAAAAACAGACCCTTTTACTGTATTCACCCATTTCGTCAAATGATATGGGGGGTTCTATTGCTACTACATGTATCCATAGTAACAATAGAACCATATCAATCTGTTTTGCTCCCGGGTTATCTGGAAGAGCTTTCACGCCTCATCACCTTAATTGGATAAAAAGGACTCCAAGCATTGATAAGTACCAACTATATGACTAATACCGTCGATGTTAGGAGTTTAAAGAAGTAGGAGTGCTAATTTTTATCCCAAGTTGATGTATTGTCTAATATTAAATCCTTTTAAAAATAATAAAACAAAATCAAGGTGGCATAAGAATTTGCTAATCTTGTCATTGGACCGACGTTTAAGTGAGAATAAATACTATCTATATATCACATAAATAAGAAAAAATGCTGGTCGAGCACTGAGAAAAAGTGACTTGACTTGTTTCAGACCAGGGGACTTCAAAATTTTTGAATTTTAAATAAATTCTCACGTAATCATTCATTAACTTTAATTTTTAAATTAAATTCTAAGTGATTTTTTTGGTGTCAATCAAGTGCTCCAAGTTAAGTTTAAAAGGTCATCAGACCCATCGGACGAAACAAAACAAAGAACACTTCATTGGCAAGAAAATGTTGTCATCACATTGGAAGCTTCTTGTCATGAATGGATGATATGCGTGCAAATATTGAAAGATATGGATGAATATCAACTTTATGCGAAACCCCCAATCAGATCAGGAATCAATACAAAGCTTTATCATCTCCACAATTTTTTTAACCACATATTGTACATGGTCACCTGGTCACCGGCTTATATTCACCAAATATGGGAATCATGGTATTGGTATTCTTTTTCCACCCATCCTTGTAAACAGTTCTAATTCATTTCTAATCGGGTTCTTAATAGCAATTTGATGGTCCAAATTTATCACAGAATCATAAGTCCTCCTTAACCACAAAAGACGTTTGGCGTAGAATTAAAGGAATTTTATTTATGCTGAAAGAAAACAATAAGTCCTCTCCCACCAATAATTTTATTTGACTATATTAGTTTTCTTATGCGGTGGGAATGGGACAACTCATTAGCTAGTGGCATGCACTCCAAATTAATTAATTAATGTGACACATAATTAACTAGTTAAAACAAAACTCTACAAGTACATGTTGCCTCCTAGGGGGGTTGTATGTAATTGGTGGTGATTGTCTTTTCAAGACGTCATTTTCTTGAAATTAAGAATTAGAACATTTGATCGAACATATTTTTCTAGAATTTGACACTGTTGAAACTATTAACAATAATCAGATCATATTTCTTATTTAATTCATAGTTTGTTGGTTTGTTATAAGATTTTGAATTGAACATACCATTTAAAATTCTTTTTTAATGGAACATTTTCTATCAATATTAAAAATGTTTGAATTTAAAAAATTATTTGAATCAAATTTAGTTATTGGAATTATATAATTGGTTGATGGTTCCAGTTATGTCTTTAAGTATTATATCTTTTCAGGCAAAAAAAGCAAATTAGCCCCAACGTGTACGCTAAAATTTAAGTTGCATCTTAACGTTTTAATCTGTTCAAAATGAACTATAACATTTGTAAAATGTTTAAAATAAACCTTAATGTTTGGAAAACGTTTAAAACAGCCCCCGATGGAGGCTAAGCTCAGTGCATAATTCCATCTAGTCAAGGGTTATTTTGAACGTTTTTTAAATGTTAAGGTTTAAATTAAACGTTTTGCAAATATTATAGTTCATTTTGAATACTCTGAAACATTATAGTCCAACTCAAATTTTAATATAAACATTAGGACTAAATTTGTCTTTTGGCCTACCTTTTCGTCCAAAATTGTAGAATGATGTCTTTTTGGTTGATTTGTTTACTAATGTCATGCAAGCCAAGTCTTCTGCCTCATCAAAAATGGCTTCTTCTCATAAGTGTTAGATCCTTAAAGGGACACGATGAAAGAGAAACCCTAGCTTCTCTGTAACCTCCTTTTTGCACACCTAACCCTAACCCTAGATTTGAACTCTTACCTCCTCCATTTGAATACCATAGCCCTCTATTTCTTTTCCAGCTTTCTTCTTTCTTTGATGACCTACAAAACAAAACATTAACATATTAAATTGGTTTCCAAAGCTTAAAATGGAGACTGGTTTTCTACAATTATCTACTACCTTTAAAATAATCACTTCCCCGAATCCCCTTCCTAAACCCTCCTCCCCTTCCCAATCTTCTACAGCCTATCCTTCTTCCCCATCCCTCCCTCTACCTCTTCCATTCCTCGTAAACCTTTTGTCCTTACCGTCGGTGACATTGCTAAAGGACCTAGGAAGATATGAAAACAAGTCGTAGGAGATAACTCTGATTTTTCCCTGGTTTTTAGTCCACCTATAGAGATAGAAGGAAAACTAATAACGGCTCCTAGTCTAGACATTCTGCAAGAAGGAGCTAGGACATGGGAACTAATCTTGTTGGTTTTCTTATGGACAAAAGGTCTGCTTTTCTAGTGATACAAGTATGGGCTTAGAGAAACTAGAAAGGGAGAGGTCTAATGGAGGTAATGCTAACTGAGGAGGATAACTTAATATTTTCCTTCTTTTCAAAATCAGAAGCTCAAAAGGTAATTGAAGAAGGCCCTTGACATATCTCTCAACTCCCTTTATTTCTTCAAAATTGGCAATCGAGCATGGAATTAAAAAAAATTAGAATGAAGAATATTCGTTTATGAGTGAATATTCACAACATTCCTTTAGAATATTAGACTACCAAGGGTTTGAGTATGCTAACTAGTTACTTTAGGAAACCAATATGGATGGATGAAAGCACTGCGTTGAGGAAAAGGGTATGATTTGCTCAGTTATGTGTGAATATGGATATTTCTAAGGAAATGAAAGACAAGATCCATATCTTAAGGATGGCAAATGAACACTCTCTTATAGAGTATAAAGTTATGTAACATACTAATGGAAACCGTCCCTTAAAGTTCAAGGAAAAGAATGGAAACCTACTGGGAGAGTCTTCACTAGAGGTGACTATTAGGAGGTGATGAGTATGGAAAAGTATATTTCGGAAGACAGCAAAGAATGTGAGGAGGCAGAACAAGTATCTGAAAATCATGAACTGGTTCGGGTTGATAATGATTCTCCTATAAATGGGAAGAGCAGTCATAGGGAGAATAGCTCAAATTCAGACCAGTAGGAAGGAGCTCTTCAAAATCCATCCGGTGACCTAAATAAGTCATCAATGAATAAAGGGGAGAATATACTGAAAACTAGTGGAATTAATCCAAGTGGAGGAGTTCCTGATCCCAAACAGAATGAACAAATCCTACAGAAGACTGATCTGCAGAATGGAGTTTCTCAAGAGGAGCAGTTTGATCAGGTTATCTCTCGGAAAAGTAAAAGAAGCAGTAGGAAAGGCTCTAAAAGGAAGAGTAATCTCTTATGACTCTGATTATATGGAATGTCTGTGGAATAAATAACCCTTCTACGCTCAATGCGATAAGGAATTTTATTCTAAAGGAAAAGCTTTTGGTTTTTTATCTTTTGGAAACTAAACTTAATTTGAATAAACTATGTTGTTTGGGTTGTAAATGACAGTTTCTTACAAACCACCAAAGTCATGCCTATGGAAGGATTATTATTGCTTATGATGGTAAATTCTTAGAAGTGAAGGTTCTGGAATCTAGTCAACAGTTTATTCATACCAAGCTCTACTTCAAAATGGAAAATTCTTATATTATAGCTACATTTGTCTATGGTTTTAATACTGTGTTTTAAAGAACTGAACTCTGGAATTCTCTACGAAGAATTAAGGCTTTGGTTAATGCTCCATGGTTAGTTAGTGGTGACTTTAACATCACTATATTTAGATCAGAAGCGTAAGGAAATTGTAACTTACTCAACTATTCTTTTGATGTGTTCGATTGTATGCAGGAGGTGGAACTTATAGATTTAAAATTTGAAGGTCATAAGTTCACTTAGTCAAACAAACAAAGCTCTATTTGGCACATAAGGAAAAAGTAGGACAAGGCAATGGTTAATATGGAAAGGCTAAATACTTTCTCAAGAAGCTCAACAAAATCTAGACCTTATAATTTCCGACCGTACTCCTATAAGGATTGATAGCTTGTTTACTACTACTAGAATCCATCATCCTTTCAGGATTAACAATTTTCTGGTAGATATGGAGGGGTTTCAAGAAGCAATAATGAAGGGTTTGGAGTGTGAGTTCCATGGGACTAAGCAGTACATCTGCCTCCAAAAACTCAAGTCTATTAAACATTAATTGAAGACCCTTAACTTAAACAGAAGTCATAATTTCTCTAAGGAGATAGAAACAACTAGAGATAAACTTTCAGTCAATCAGAAATCATTGGCAGATAATCCCACAGATGATACTCTAGCTACAGCTGAAAAGGAAGCCCTTAAGAACTACTTGCAATTAGTGGATAATCAATGTTCTTTATTGAAGTAGAGAGCCAGAGTTAATTGGATAAAGGATGGGGCAGATGCACTAAGTTCCTTTTTAATTCAGTGTTAACTCAAAAGAATGTAAACAGAATCACTTCCATTAAAACTGAAGCTGGTGAGGTCATGTTTGGAGAAGATGGAATTGCTAAGTAAGCAATGAATTTTTACAAAAACCTCCTAGGTTAAGACGTTTCCATACCAAGATTTGAAGTTGATCTTAGGTAGTTTATTTCAGTAAGAATTCCTAAACATGAGGCTTCTTTGTTAATTAGACCAGTTAAAGATTAGGAAATAGAGAGGGTTGTTTTTAATATGAATGGCTCTAAGGTACTGGGACCTAATGGTTTGAATGGGGTTTTCTACCAAAAAACTTGGAGTAGTGTGGGGGGTTAGTTAAGGAGGTTGTGCATGAGTTTTTCCTAAAAGGTGTACTGCTTAAGGAGATTAACAAGACATTCCTCTGTTTGGTCCCTAACAACTCCAACCTGTCCACCTAGAGTTAATTCAGACTTATTTCTTATACTAATTTCCTTTATAAGATCATCGCTAAGATTTTGACAAATAGGCTGAAGGAGGTTTTACACTTACTCATCAGCGAGAATCAAGGAGCTTTAATGAGCAGAACGGATATTAGGGATAATATTCTTTAGTGCAGGAATTTTTGAAAGGGTATAATCACAGCAAAAGCCCTCAAACCTGTACTATTAAAGTGGACTTACATAAAGCTTTTGATAGTGCGAACTAGGGTTTTCTGCTACAAACTATGGAGGTCATGAAATTTCCCATATTTTCATAAGGTGGATTCAAAAATGCATTACTACTACTTCCTACAGAATATTGATAAACGGGAGCGCCATGGAGATGTTTAAAGGTAAAAAAGGACTTAGGCAAGGGGATCCTTTGTCCCTTTACCTATTCCTAACTTCCATGGAGGTTCTTACTCAGCAGGTCAAAGGATTTCATATTCAAAGACCATTCCAAATGTAAGAAGCTTTCTCTAACAAACTTATGTTTTGCAAATGATCTTATTTTTCTAAGTAAGGCTAATGTTCACTCAATCTCTTCTGATGAGTACTCTCAATTCTTTTAAGGAGATGTCGGGTGTGAGTATCAATCTCCATAAAAGTTATTTCATTCTCTCCAAAAGTGCTTCTCACCTTTCTAATGCCTTGTCTCTAGTTACGGGTATGGAAATTAAAGATCCTCATCTTCTATAACTGGGCATTCCTATCTCATCCAGTGGGTTAAAGTTTTGTTAATGTATCCCATTAATAGAAAAAAAATATAGAAAAGATTGGGGGGTCATGGACTAATAGAGCCCTGTCTTATAGAGGGAAACTTCAACTTCTGAAGTTGGTAATTATATCAATGCTAACTTATTGGTGTTCCTATCTATTTCTCTCCAAAGGGCTTATTAAACCAATTGAAAAATTGATGAAGCAGTTTCTATAGGGGAAAGGAAACGGTGAGAAAGGAATGGAAAAAGTTGGTTGGAAGAATATCTGTCAACTGAGAGAGGGAGGAGGATTAGGATTAGAGTCAGTCAGCAAGAAAAACATATTACTTATGACCAAGAGGATTTGGAGAATCCTAAGCGAAAAACAATCAATTTGGATCAAATGGATCCACATCTATATATTAAAAGGTAAGAGTCTTTGGGCTCTAAGAATCAAAGATAGTTACTCTTAGTTCTTTAACCTAATTCTTAAAATGAGGGAAGAAGTTTAACAATACATAACTTGTCAAATAAGAGCAGGGGAAAGAATTTCCTTATGGTATGAAGGGCACGGAGCTTTAATTCATAATTAGATGGTAAGAACTCTATTGGAGAGGTCCCCTCAGAAAACTAAGCTTCAACAAATAATTAGAAACGGATTTTAGATGTTATCATTGGATGAGATTAAACTCTTTCTCATTCCGCAATTTAAAAGCCTTGGAGAGAGAGATATTTATTTATGGAATGGGATTCCGGCTTCAGAAACCTTAAACTATCCACTTTTTTATTTGGTTTTAAATTTCTGGTTCGATTTACTTTGATTATTCTTTTTGTTAAAAATTGATTAGTTTATTAATTGAGTGGTCAATTTTTGTAAATTAATTAGTTCTTCTAAACTAAAATAAATCGATTAATTTTTATTTAAAAAAGTTTTTAATTAATTTAACTGTAAAAATCTTGAATCGACCTATTTTTCGTTTGATTTTCAATTTTCTTTAATAACGCTTGTTGTTAAAATTTGATCAATTTATTAATTAATTTGTTAGTTTTCTGAGACCAATTAGTTTTATAAACTAAAATAAATAAATAAATTTTCATTTAATAACTTTGTTTTTTTATTAAAATTTAAATTATTTACTAAATAAGGACAGTCTCCTTTAACTGTATTTTAAATTCTTTAATTTTATTCAATTTTTAACTAGCTTTATGACGACCTAATACTAGTTGAATCTTTTAAACTTTAATATGTTGTCTTATAGGTTTATCTTCCACTAGAATTTCTAAGAAATTAAAAATTATATGACATAGGAAAGATTTAGTTGATTCACTCTTCTAATTTGTTAATGTTTAACTTGATTAGAAGCTCTCCGATTTCACTTACACTTTTATAGTTTCTGATTACTAATTATTAATTATTTTTATTTTAAAAGAAAAATAAAATATTAATGATAAAAGATATTTTAAATAATAATTGAAAATAAATTAACTTATTAATTAGATTAATGACTAATCTTTTATTTATTTATGAAATATTTATTAAAAGATACTAATTAAAATTATTTTTCTTTAATCATTATCATAATAATGCATTATGTTATTTTTTAATTAGATTTATATTTATCCTTAATCAATTGAATTTTTTTTTCTAACTCTTAAAATAAAAACACACAAATCGCATAATAAGGTGTCTTATATTAAGAATTTATTATTATTATAGCATTTATATTTAAAAAGATTAAGGTGAATTTAAAATAATAAAATATAAGAATGATAGAATCATCAATTTCAAAGTCTTTTATATTATAAGATAACAATCTTATAAATGAAAATACTTTTTAAAATCGATTGAGATCCAAAGGAAGATAAGAATTTCTATCAATAATAGATTTTTTCCCCTTTATCTAATACTTGAATTTCATTATCTTCAAAAGATATATTTTTATTTCTTTTATTTTTATTTTTTACTCCTTACTCTAAATAATGTCTAATTATTTCACATATTGTATTTAAATTCATTTATGTTTGTTTTTATTGACTTATTCAACTATTTCCATATTTATAATATATTTAATTACTACCAATTGAGGTACACTTAATAAAATAAATTATATGTGACATTAGAATATAGTAATTTTCTATTGAGATACTTTGGTAATTTCAATTATACAATCATCATAATAAGAACATCTACAAACATATAAGCAATATTTCATTCAAGATCCTCATTATAAAATTAATTTAGTAAAATTATTTTCTAATAAGCACTTATATATTTTAAAAGTATCTTTACAACTTAATTTATGATATAAATTAATTTATTCATAGAAGAGAAATATAATATAAACTAATTTTATCAATTATCTATCTAATGTTTTAAAAACACAACCGAAAGTTAAATCAATAAGACAAGAAGTTAAGATTTAAAAATTTCAATCAATATTAAACCATCATAAAACTGATTAAAAATTAAATAAAATTAAAATATTTGAAATATGATTGAAGGAGAATCTCCTTACTCATTGAAGAATTTGAAGTTTAATTGAAACGAGATTATTAAATAAAAATTAATTGGTTTATTTTAGTTTGTAAAATTGATTAACTTTTGAAAACTAATCAATTAATTAATAAATTGAACACTTTTTGACAAAAAGGTTATTAAAGTAAATCGAATTCAAAAATTTTAAACAGAACTAAAAAATAAGTCAGTTCGAAATTTTTACAGTTAAATCAGTTGAATCGATCCAATTAAGAATAATTTGTGAAAAATAACTAATTTTAATTATAAAATTATCATAATTGACCAATTGTTACAATAATTATTCCAAAAATTATATCTTTTATATTAAGCATTACATATAATTGATAAAAAAAATATAAAGATAAATAATGTATTTATTGTTATGTAATTTTCTTTATTATTTTAAAAAATCATATAATTCAATATTAAAAATTTCTTCATATTTATCTTTATAATTTATGTAATGTATTACATTAGTTTTTATATAAAAAACTAATAAAAATATATTAAGTATATCCAAAATGAAGTGACTACCAATTATGTTAGAATTTTAATTATAAAATAAAATAAAATATTAAATTATAAATAATCTAAAAAAATAAGTTAAACTATAACAAAGATATATGTATGTTAATTTTCGGGAAAAAAAAGATACATGTATGTCTTTTATCCTAACACAAAAGAATAAATTTAGTATATTCATCACTTACCTTATTGTTCCTTCAGTTTAAGGGATCGATTTTGTTTTTTTAAAACAAAGGGATCGAATTTGAATTTTGATAAAATGATCAATTTATATTTAACTAGCGCCCTAGACATAAATTTCTTAAATATTCTTGTACAAGAAAAATCCAACTAATGTGTAATTAACAAATTGTTTATTAGTATGCAAAAACGCAAAAGGGTCGCTGACCCTAAGCTTTTAACCAATCTACAAGTTTAACCATAACAATATAGAGAAAAAAATTATAAGCCTAATATTTAGAAAAATGTTAAAATTGGATCCCACCGTAACAAAAATTTTTACCCCAACTGTTAGTGTCAAGTCAAAGCTGATCTGACAATTTTTTAATTTTTGTGAGCCCCAAGTATCATATCATTGCTGACGTAACAAAGTGTGGTATACTTTTTAAAAAATAAATTTGGCAAAAGGCTCAATTTTGACCCTAAGTTTTTTATCATTCGATAAGTTTAACTATAACATTTCAGGTAGGATACTTAAGACCAAAGATGCGAATACTATATTGGGTTCAGTATCAAATTGGGTTCTCGTACGATACTGTATCGACACCGCTTAATATTGATATCGTTTCGGGTAATTTTTAAATTTATAAAATAGTCCCTAACATTTTATAAATTTTACAAAATAGTCCATTAGTATATTATACAGTTATATACTGTATACTTTACAAGTTTACGTCAACCCTGTTTCTAAAAATCATAATAATAAATAATAATTACAATTAATAATGTAATATGAAATAATAATAATTTTTAAATATTTCACACATAAATAATGTCATATGACCAATTTCAATTTAGTTTTTTATATATTTAAACAAATTATCTTTTCTTCAAATAATGATAATATAATTGCATTTACAGGCTACAGCTACATACCATTTAGCATAGTATGAATGGATCTTCTTACGAATATAATGCCATTTAGCAAAGCATGAGCCATGAATGGATATTACGGATTGGATCTTCTTAATTTTCTATTTTATTTTTAATTCTTTCTTTATTTTCAAATTTTGTTAACAAATTTGGTTTGTTTCAAAGTTCAAACACAAAAGAACCAAATCAACCCATGTACCAATAACAAACTATTACAATTAATCACATTTCAATATACCTTTCATGAATCAAACCAACAAATTCGGTTTTCACTTTTCATTTTGTATTTTCATTACCATTCGATTTTCCTATTATTCCATAATCCGAAATTCCAAACCAACCACAAACAATCAAGTGATCAACATACGGATTAAACAATCTTTTCATTACCAAAACTAAAAACCAACCCACACATTACAACCTTCAAATCCAATCCAACATTCCAACTCCATCGACAGGCAATCCACAAACAATTCAACATTTTCTCCAACCATCGGTAGACAATCCACCAAAAATTTATCATAACACAAACAATTAACCATAATCATTCTAACAGAAATTGAATAAAAAAACACACTCAAAGCCAAACCAACAGAAACACAATCGGTGATGGGTCGAAGTATTAAGATATGGGTATTATTTCCAGATCCGAATGCTGATGTTGCGACTTGCGACTGAGACGACGGAAAGGGACAGGCAACAGGCAACGGAAAGGGAGGAGGACGGCTGATGTTGCAACTTGTGGCTTGCGACAGGGGACGAAGAGAGATAGGCGACAAGTGACGTTGCTACTTACGACAGAGAGAGGACCGTCGGAGAGAACCACAGGAGGTTGGAGCACGACCGCCAACCACCGCTGATGAAGAGAGGAGAGGAGACTGGAGAGTGACAACAGAGAGACAGAGAGCAGAGAAAAAAATAAAAAATGAGAAGAAGCAGAGGAGAGGAGTGGCGGGTGGGGTGGGGGTGGGTTATTTAGATTTTTTTAACATTTCACGGTATTGGCCTGGTATTTTTCGATATTCACCGTCAGTACCATAAGCAATGGTACCATTATGATTACCGACCAGTACGGTACCATTTAGTATGGAACAGTATTAGTATCCGTGCTTAAGAGCCCAACTTTTAGAAAACATTAAAAAAAAAATTTGGATACAAACGGAAAACAGAAAGTGCTAATAATGTTTATAGAGGCACCCTTGTAAATCGCAATACAAAAAGTCGAGAATAGCTCTTGGCGGCTCCTCAAGAAAGTGTAATCCGGAGACAGCAACAGACGCTAATGCATCCAGGCGATCCGCACACTGGTTCTTCTCACGGTAAATGTGGGATAAAGTCACTTCCCAGGGGCGGGAAAGTAGAGACCTGATACCTGCAATCAGAAAGTGAAGATCAGTCAGCTCAAGGTGCGAAGCAGATAAGATATTGATAACCTCCAAGGAGTCCACTTCGATGGCGATGCGTCGATATCCGCGCGCCCAAGCTAACGTTAGGCCCAAGTGAACGCCCCATAATTCAGCCATCAGAGGGGATCCTCCTGGTAGCCTTTGTAGAAACCCGCCCTGCCACTGGCCTAGGTGATCGCAGAGTAATCCCCCAGCACTGATGAAATTATGAGTGAAAGGAGCGGCCCCATCAGTATTGAGTTTGATCCATCCCTCATTGGGCCTACTCCATCCAACCCATTGGCCCTGTGGACGTGCCTGCTGAGGAAAAACTTTAGAGTCAATTGTCTGCGCACACTCGATCCACCTGATATACTCCCAAATGATCTGTATGCCATTCGTTGGCCACTCAAAGCCCTCCTCAAACAGACTTTTATTCCGCCAGTGCCAAAGAAACCAGCAAGTGACTCCATAGATACGAGTCCACCCGGACTGGTTGACCTGGTCTGATTTGAGGAGGTTCGTCGGTAGCTAGTTCTCCTCCCCGAGTTGGAAGAAAGTCGCATCCACCACGACCGGGGGAAACTGACGCCAGAGCGCTTGTGGATGTGGACAATCCTTTAGGACATGTAGAATGGTCTCGGTATGACCACAGTAATGGCAACTGCTATTGCCTGATATATGACGTGCCACTCGTTGCGTGTTAGTGAGCAACTTAGCTTTACCCACTAACCATAGGAACGAGCGGATCCGTTGGGGTCCGGGTCATTTCCAGATTAAGTCCCATAATCGGCGATTGTCCGCAGGGGACTGGCCTTCAATGAGGGCATAAGCCGATGCCATTGTAAAACGCCCATGAGGGGAAGGGCCCCAGCTGACTGTGTCCTCCCGCTACAGGGCCTTGGAGGGTTGGATGGCCGCTATAGCCCTACACACAGGGGGGGGGGGGGGGCCGTAAATGCGGGATCTTATGTAATTTCCAAACTCCAGTTGAGGTTAGGTAATCCGACACCTTGTATTGAAGGACCCTATCTGGGATTATGGTCGTCGAGGTGTCGATAAGAGGGCCCTAGTCCTCCACCCAATTGTCCAGCCAGAACAGTATGCGTTCCCCATTCCCCAAATTCCATTTAGCTCCTTGCCGCACATGCTGCCACGTTGCTGCGATCCCCTTCCAACAGGCAGAAGCCCCGGGGCGGCTCACTGACGTAGGAAGGGATTGGAGGTCCAGCCGGTACTTGGTCCTGAGAATTTGGACCCAAAGCGCTTCCGGGTGAGTAAAGAGTTCCCAACCCAGTTTAGCAAGAAGAGCGTCGTTTGAGGATCGAAGACGTTTGATGCCGAGTCCCCCTTGAGCTTTGGGTTGGCACACCTCCTCCCATTTGACCAAATGGGTTCTCCTCTGTCCAGGTTGTGAACCACAGATAAATCTGCGCATTAATTATTCGAGATCCTCGCAGAGATGTCTGGGGAGTCTTACAGTTTGCATCGTGTAGATGGGCAACGCTGCTATAACTGACTGGGTAAGGGTAACTCGTCCCGCTAGTGACAGCATCCTGGCCCTCCAGCCGGCTAGTTTGTTATACGCGCTGTCCAGCAGATGCTTATAGGTTCGCTGGTTGATACACTCATGTAGCAGTGGGACTCCGAGATACTTCCCTAAGTCGGGAGTGCATTTAACTTGTAGCCTCTGACTAATGTGATCCCGCTCTGCCCAAGGGACATTCTTTGAGAAATAGACCATTGTTTTAGGCATGTTGACCCGAAGTCCCGAGGCTTTGCAAAAGTCGTCCAACGTTTTGCGTAGAATCGTGGCTTATGCAGTTGTGGCTTTAGCGAACAGGACCAAATCGTCTGCGAAAAACAGGTGGGAGAGGGGGGGGGGGGCCTAAGCGGCCTAGTTTGATCAGTTGCCAATGACCTTGCTCAACCGCCCCGGAGATGAGGTGGCCAAGGCATTCCATGCTTAGCACAAATAGGTACGGCGACAGGGGGTCCCCCTGTCTGAGACCCCGGGTAGGATTGAATGCTGAAGTAGGGACGCCTTGCCACAGAACTTGCATTGTCACCGAAGTCACGCACTGCATAATGATGGAGATGAGCGGGGTTGGAATGCCGATGACTGTGAGTGTGTCACGAATGAAATCCCATTCGAGACAATCACAAGCTTTTTTCAGGTCCACTTTCAGAGCGAGATATCCTGTCTTACCCTTAGAGTTACGCATCGTGTGGATAATCTCTTGAGCGATAATTATATTGTTAGTAATATGCCGACCTGGGATGAAACTACACTGATTGGCCGCCACTAAATGATCCATGTGTGGTTTGAGTCTGTTTACCAAAACTTTGGACAGCGTTTTGTACAACACTGTGCAAAGGCTGATTGGTCGAAATTGTGTGATCGAGTGCGGGGAAGGAACTTTTGGAATTAAAACGAGGAGCGTATGGTTCAGGTTAGTGTCCCACCGCTCAAGACGGAAAACTGCTTGTAGGTATGCCACCACGGCCGGTCCAACCGTGTCCCATTGGTGCTGAAAGAAGAGAGCATTAAAACCGTCCACCCCCGGCGCCTTGTTAGGATGAATTCCAAAAACCGCACTTTTAATTTCGTTGGACTGAAGGGGAAGCGTTAACGCTCGGAGGTGATCGTCCGCTAAGGCAGGAAAACCCCCTGCTTTTGGAAGCGGATTACGGCTTACTAGATCCTGAGTAAAGAGTTGTTCAAAGTACGTCTTGGCCAGGCTTCGCAACTCCGCTGGGTCTGAGATAAGGGCGCCGTTTGGGTCGCGGAGGTGCTGAACATGAAGCTTTTTCCTCTTGGCTAAGGTGACTGTATGGTAATACTTAGTATTGCGGTCGCCTTTGGAGAGCCACTCACAACGGGCTTTTTGGTGCCAGAAAAGTTCCTCCTCTGCCAGCACCTGGCTCAGTTCCTTGTTGAGCTGGTCTTCTATTGCTAGTAAATAGTCGGAATTGTGATTCTGCATATGTCGCTGGATGCCGTCCAATCGAGCGAGGATACGTTTTTTCCTAGCAAAGAAGTTACCGAACCTGGTGTGGTTCCAGCGTTGCAGATGAGTGGAGAGGGCGATGAGGGCAGTGCTCAGGTCCGCCACATTAGCCGTCCAGTGGGCCGCGACCAGCGCCGCAAACTCGTCCCGTGTTATCCAAGCATTTTGGAACCGGAAAGGGGTTGGGGTTGTGGGCCTCGGCTGAACGGGAAAAAGTGAAATGAATAGAGGTCTATGATTTGAGCCTAGAAAGGACATGTGTCGAATTATGGTATGAGGGAAGGTCTCAATCCAGGTTGTAGAACCAAGCACTCGATCCAAACGGGCCTGGAGTTGACCCCTTCGCCAAGTAAATCTTGAGCATGCAGTCCACTATCGTGTACCCAGTCCCGAAACCAGGACGACACGACCCGAGCGTTGGCAGTGCCGCCCCTCCTATCTGAGTATTCTAGTTTAGCGTTAAAGTCGCCTCCAATAATCCAGGGCCTTGTTCGTGAATCCCTTATCCACTGAAGCAGGGGCCAAAGAAGATTTTGGGTAGGGATTTGAGGACTAGCGTAAACACAGGTGAAATTGAACTGATGCGTTCCTATTTAGACTGTAGAATGAATAAACTGACGGTGGACAATGGCAATTGTGAGTTCGATCGGTTTTGACCAACAGACCCAGATACCTCCCGAAAAGCCTTGGGCTTTGACCCGGAAGGAATATCATACCCGAGTCATTGGACGACTCGATCGGCCTTAGGGCCACTAATGCGTGGTTCCAAAAGCACCAGTATTCCCGGTTTGTAGTGACTAATATGAGTGCATAAAATATTCAAAAAATTGGGGCTTCCGGTCCCTTGGCAATTTCAAATAAATATCGACATAAAAAACTAGAAGGAAAGGGTGCTAACCCGAGGGTGGTTGCGGGCTCGCGCTACAGCTAATCACGTCGGTAGGCTCAGGGCTTGCGGTTACGGGTGTGGGGGCTTCCTCACGGGAAGCGAAATGTGGGGAGTTCAGCATCCCAGTGACGCCCGGTGATGGGTCTGGAGGTTCCGCAGGGAGCGTACCGGTGTCGTGCTGGGTTCGGAGCACTACCGTGGGCCCTTCCACCCCCGGCATCGGCTGTGGGTGCACCGCCAAATCTGGTCCAGTGTTTCCGAACGATTGGGTATCGCAAATCATGTCCGTGTGGGAGGATAGGGCAACCGCAATGTGTTGGGCAGTGTCGGTGGGTTGGAGGCGGATCTGCGGTCGGCTGGGTGGGCTGGGAGTCTGGGGAGCTGGGCCCAATGTGCTTGACGTTGATGTTGGTGGGCGAGGCCCACCAGTTCGGCCCTTTCTGCCATTCCTCATGGGTCGTCTGGGCCTTGACGTTGATGGCCCCAAGTTGCGCGTCCTGTCGTGATCCAGACCACCTCCACGCGGTAACCGTTGGCTTGTACCTGTTACTGCGTCGCTAGCCGTTGCACCTGACAGAGCCATGCTTTCCGCCCCCAAGACGCCGGCCTCAGAGAGAATAGCGTAACGTGATCCTGTTGTCCCATCAGCTGAACGTTGCAAGGGGGTGTCCTGACCATGCGGTCTCGGTGGCCTTGGTCCAGTCGTTTTCCGACGTACCTGCGTCCAAGGACCATAACCGTGTGGGTTGGCAGGTGCCGTTGGCGAGTTGGAGGCTACTGCTATGTCCGGACGACTCGCCTCCGTTGACCTAGTACTAGCGGTGGTTGGACTGGCAGAGTCGATGGGATTGGGAGAGGCGGTGAGGCTGAAATTGTGCGGGCAGTGTTGGGCGTCGTGGCCGACAAGGCCACAGCCGAAGCATATATCCGGTAAGCCTTCGTAGGCCACCAGTATGGCTTCGCCGTCAAGCTCTACTCTGGACTGGACGGGGACTAGCAGGTCGATTTCGACTACCACCCTCGCGAATTTTCCACGTTGGGCGTGGCGGGTGTTGGCATCAATCTTGACCGTTCATCCCACCAAGTTTCCGAGAGCTGTGAGGATCATGGGATGATAACGGGCGATAGGTAAGTCGAGAAACCTGATCCAGACGACGGCTCGGCTAGCGACGCCGTGAGATGGCCGAAAATCCGCGGACCAGCGTTGCACCGTCAGAACGTGTCCGAAGATAACCCATGGCCCGTCCGTTAATGCATGGTAGAAGTCGTCGGACTCGAGGAATTTCACTATGAAGAACTCATTCTCCAGGTCGACCAACTTCAGGTGTCCGCGGGGATTCCACAGCGTCTTCAAACGTGACCGTAGGAGGCGATAGCCGATATGACGACCCAAAAGCTTGATGACGATCGCATTGTCCCATTGCTTATCGAGCTTATCTTTGAAACTCGGGGACAATGCGATACCCCCTCCAGCCGCGACAGAAATGTGCTGAATATCGCCTTCCTCCAATTCCACTGATTCTTCTTCAGGCCATTCATCGTCTCCGTCAGCAGTATCCTTGCCGAAATCGCCCTGCAGCGCTGCGCGATACGAGATTGTAGGTCGTGGAGGTGGCTCGCCCTCGCTGGGACGGCTACGTTTCGCAGTCTAGCCCTCGGTTTCGAGGAGCTCCATGCAGCCAACCGATCATTGCTGTACGCGGGTGGACAAGCGAACAATCTATGCGGGATGTATTTCGTCACCTTTTCTCTCACTGGTTTCTCTCACTCTAGAAACAAGTTTGTTCTTAATTTAACTCCATTATAACACAATTACTGACGTCTTGATGATGTGACTAACTTGACAATATTTTAATAATTTTTTTAATTGCATATTATAAAGACTTTATAATGAAATTGCAATGCGAGACTTGAAAATAAAATAAAATAATAATGGCTTTATAGAAATTGAAATTCTCTATTACAACTTTATAAAAAGTATAGTTCTTTATTACGAGGAGTGTATTTCATTTTTTAATTAATTCTTTTAACTTTACAATATAAAACTTTTAAACTTCTCATATTTATTTTTATAATTAAAAATATATAATTTTTATAGTTCTATGTAAATTATTGTTGTTATTATTGTTGTTATTGTTGTTGTCGTTATTATTAAGATTCTGAATATTGTTATTATTATTATTATTATTATTATTATTTGAAGAAGAAGAAGAAGAAGGAGAAGAAGAAGAATTTTTAATTAATTTAAATATGAATGGATATCTAATTTGCTAAATATTTTTTTAGAATTTTATAATGAAATAAGAAGTGTTATTAAATTAATTTGCATTGGTAATAAAATAAATTTTGGTAATTTTTAGTTTTTAATATTTATAAAACCATATTTATTTTTATAATAAAAAATATATAATTTTTATGGTTCTATGTATGTAAGTTATTGTTATTGTTTTTGTTGTTCTTGTTATGATGATGATGATGATGATTATTATTATTATTATTATTATTAGGAGAAGAAGAAGAAGAAGAAGAATTTTATCTAATTTGCTAAATATTTTATTAAAATTTTATAATGAAATAAGAAGTGTTATTAAAATAATTTGCATTGGTAATAAAATAAATTTATTTTAAACTTGACTAAATTCAAGTATTTTAATTCTTTTACATTTCAATTCCATTATAAAGCTGTTATAACATGTAAATAAAATAAAATAAAATAATTATTTAAAAAGTACCTCTTTAAGTCGTTATTAATTTCGTTATACTGAAGTTAGGATTTTAAATATTCTTTCTGAGATATTGTGGTTGAATTGTCGAATGGTGCAAATCTTAGCGTCAAAATTGATTCTTTTGCCAAATTTTTTTTAAAAAAAATAGTTCTTACTTTGCCACATCAGCAATGACGTGGTACGTAAGGCTACAAAAATATTAAAATTGTCACTTAGTGCTAACCTGATAGTTAATAGATGAAGTTAAATTTTTCATTATGGTGGGTCTAATTTTAATGTCTTCTAAAGTTCTAAATGTTAGGGTCAATGCTTTAAAAATTAAACCGAACATCAAACCGGTCAAAGAAAAAATTAAATGTTTGAAGATTCAACCGGTATTAAAACATTATAAAACCGATATATAATAAATATTAAGAAAAAGTTATAAGAATAAGTAAAAAAGTAGTATAAAATAAAATACTTTATTAAATAAAAATAAACTAATAATGCCTATTAATATATAATAAACTGATAATAAATTTAATAATTTAAATTAAGATTGAATTTAATATAAAATTTAAAGTAAAAAAATTTATTTCTTATTATCATTTATTTTAAGATTCATAAAAGTTAAAGTATATTTAAAGAAATTCAATAAAAAGATTATAATTTTATTCTAACTTCATTTTTAATATCCTTTAAACATACTTCTTTATAGTTTAAATATTATTTTTAACACATTCTTAAATTATCTTAAACAAAATCACTTATATATATTAATTAATAATCCAATTTATTAAACAAATTCATGAAAAAATAATTATTATTTTAACAATAATAGTTTAAAAATTAGTATGAAGAGATAAATAAAGAACAAACATATTGACAAATATAATTTATTAATGAGATTAAATAAATTAAGTATTTTTAAGGATAAAAAAGTAATTCTTTTTTAATAAAAATAATTTAGAACAAAATTTATCTAATTAAAATACAAAGATGTAAACATAAATTTTAAATTTTTAAATTTTAAAAATATAATTTATTAATTCGATCGATACAGTTGAAAAGAAAATAATTTCTTTAAACATGTATTCCCAAGGACAAAGTACTGCCCTACATAAATGAGTGTCAGAGTAGAGCTTGTCAGGAAGAGGGTCACATATTCAAATGAATTGACAATAGCTTGGGTTTTTTAAAGAAAGCTGATCCGTTGTTTCAAATAATGGACCGACTTTTTTGCTTAATTGGCCAATTTTATCAGGAGCATATCACTTTTTATCTGTTTTTATTATTCGATTCTTATTTTATTTTATAAAAATTTATTAATTAGGAGAGATCCCTTGCGCAAGCAAAACAAGTGAAAATGAAATTGAAACGGACTTCAACCGTACAGAAATCTAAGTCACTTCATGTCAATTGCGTGGAGGTACGATAATCTTTTAACGTGTCACTCTCGTAAGTAATAGTTAGAAGAGAAGAATTGCAAGCAAAAATGACAAAACGTATAACAAATTTAGAAGGAATAAAAATCTTACCCCGAAAGAAGGGTAAGTCCCTTCCCTTAGTAGGACGGCCGCAGCCTATATACTTTGCCAGTTTCTGCCTACATTTTTATAGCCTAACCAAAATTGTATTTTTTAACATTACTATGATATAGTATTGATATTCATAAAATCTCATATATCATTTTGAATAATTTTTAAAATTATAAAATAGTAATCTAGTTTTTATATAATCATAATTTGATGAATATGTAATTATCAATTAAAATTTTTCAAATTTTAAAATTTTTCAAGAATTGAGAAATCCGGCTGTAATATGCAAATCACATCAATCGGATATTTCGCACTATACAAATCCTGTAAAATAGACTTGATCGAGAGAGTATAGGTAGGAGAATTCGAATACAGGATCCTTTGACCTCATGTTTTCTTAGTCTATCAACTCGACCATCCTTAGGAGGCTTTAAAATTTAAATTGATAACTTTTTTTATTAAAAATAACGTAAATTATTTTATTTTTAGAAATTATACTTATTATCTAAAATATTTTTATATTTAAACTTAAAATTTTATTTTTTAATTTAATTCTTCAACTTTTTAAATATATAATTTTTTAACTTGCATGTGAAAATCTTGGTACAAGTTGCAATGCAATTCGGTATGGTTTAAGATATTTTGATATCAATTTTTGGCTGATACAATTTAATAGCTTCGTTTATTAATATAAATATTTTTAAAATATAAGATATATTTTCTTCAACTATTTTAATTAAAATGATTTAACCAGCATTTCAAACTCCATCACTATTAGCCATTTTCCAGCTGTCTGTCATGTTGACAACTATGATTTGGACTTAACGACATAGCCATACTAGAAAATGGCAAGTTCCGTTAATAGGTAAAACAAATTGAGCTTGCCACGACGTGATAGAACAACAGCAGAATAGGGATCCAGTCAACACCTACATCATAACAATTAGGAATGAGTATGTTAAAATTTAGACAGAACCACATGGGTTATCAACGGAGTAAAGTCCTTTAGCTTTTAACACAGCCACCTTTAACACATGCATAACAAGAAAACATTTCCTTTGCTTCGTTTCAGCGACTATAGTGGATGCTGGCTTGGATCTTGATAAGGTTGGAGACCGACCTGTCGGAATGAACAATTACTGCTGCTTCCTGTTTCGTTTGGAGTCGGTCCTCAAGAAAGTGTGTTCCACAATCAAAGGCCAAAATTAGAGAAAATAACGAGTAAGTAAAACAAAAGAAGCCTCCGAATCAGGCAACGGGAGAAGGGAAGAAGAACATGTGGTCCCCGTAAGGACAGAAGGGGGAGACAGGAAATGACCAAGAGAGGAGAATCCACTGGCACCGACACGTGTCTGTTTGGTGTTAAGTGAAGGCCCAGTGGCAGTTCATTGGGCCAACTGGGAGTAGCCTGTAAACCACCTTCCCTAGGCAATTAGGCCTACAAGTTACACTGGCCTAAAACGTCCTTACGCCCTACCCTCCATTGCACTCCTTTGTCTCTCGCTCTCTCTCGCTCTCTCTCCCCTCAATTCTTAAACCTACGTTTTTGTTTATATCTAATATGTATATATATAGGCACACGCACATACAGTCTGACCCTTTTTCGTAAAACTAATGCAGTCTTCTTCTTCGTCTTTTTGGTTTCTGTTTCCAACACTCTCTTTGTCGTGCTCCCTTGTTTTGTTCGGTTATTCGCTTTTCTTGTTGGTTTAACGTAATCTTCTGTTTTCTTGAGAAACGCGACCATGACTGGTGTATTAAAAGAAGAAAGCGTGTCCCTTGATCTTCTCAAGGAAAAAATGGCTGAGTTTGCTAACGAAAGGGGCTGGGACCAGTTTCACAGCCCCAGGAACCTGCTCTTGGCTCTGGTATCTTCTTTCCAGTTAACTTCACATATATGCAATATCTTGTAACGAGTTTCTATATGTCTTGTTACCACTTCGTATCTCATATGACATTTTGTCTCCCTTGTCGTCTGATGAGATCATCTGTTTGGGTTTGCTCTATCGGATACCTCTGTTTAACCCGTTTTCTCTTTTATCCGGTGAATCATTTGTTTCACCTGATCTGAACAAAGATGACATCGTGACACGAAACAACTCTATGATTGCGGTACTTTCCTATCATTTTCGATAATAATGGGTATTCCGCATTTGACCAATTGGTTACAACTGAAACTCATTGGATTTTTTTACAGTGTCTATGTTTGCTGTGATTACCTCATTTTATAAACACTTAGAGGTAATCAGGTAAATTGAAATCGGGACCACGACTCTCCAGTTACTTGCTTATATCTCAAGTTAGGGTTTAACTTTATGAGGTTAAGTCCGTGCATACTTTTTAATGTTTAGTTAAACTTGACCATCTGTACAGGTGAATCTGCCTTTTCTTGTTCTATCACAGAAACATAATGGAATCGTTTCTCTTTTCCCTCTCTTTTTGCCTTTTGCTTTAGGCCTGTAAATCTCTAATATAATAACCAAAAGGTAAGAAGAATAATCGGTGTTGTGGGTTTGGACAAGAATATTGCGCTACTAGTTGACTATATGTTGGCTTAGAAAATAAGATAAGAACTTTGGAAGAAAGAATGAAACTTTGTAGTGAAATGGTGACAGGTGGGAGAAGTTGGAGAGCTATCAGAGATATTTCAGTGGAAAGGAGAGGTGCCCAAGGGACTACCAGACTGGAAAGAAGAAGAGAAAGTGCATCTTGGTGAAGAGCTCTCAGATGTCTTGCTCTATCTTGTCAGGCTCTCTGATATATGCGGTGTTGACCTGGGCAAAGCTGCTCTGAGAAAAGTGGAACTCAATGCTCTTAAGTACCCGGTTGGCATGTGCAAAGGCTCTTCAAAGAAACTCAGCACCAACAATGATGGTCATGGCACTGAGGGTGTTGATTGACTACTTAGTGTTCAAAACACATCCATTTAAGTCTTTTTGAAACCTTTTGCTTAGTTGTTACAATGTATGCATAAGTTTATTGGGAAGTGTTCTTAGTAATGGTAGGGCTTTTGGATGGCAAGTTCATTATCTGCATGGACATACTGATAATATGGATGGCTGTGTTGATGCATTTATTCTCGTAGATTTGGGTACTGGTTTAGCAGCTGAATCGAATCGCTCTGACAGATATGGTGGTGATTTCTTCCTTTGGCGTTACCAATCGGTCTATCCAAATTATACTCTGCCTTAACAAGGGACAGACACATTCGACTTTTTTTAAGGAAACTGGTAGGGAATCTTCAAAATACACTGAGCCAATATATTGTCTTAATGAGACAAAACTATACCTAACAACTGATGACTTCAAAAGTTGTTCGTGAACTAGATATTGAGTTGGTTCTAAATTGCGATGTGATTTTCTAGTTGTTCAACAATTTCAAAGGGCAAACGAGGCGTGGTGATTGTGTTTCAGTAGTAATAAGTGTTATATAGTTATTGGACCTATATCTTGACAATTTAAACGGTGGATGATTTCTGAGTAGGCAATAGTTAATAGAAGGGACACTCGTTTGTACGTGCTGATCATCATATACAAGAGAAGCCGACGTGTTCTACTTTTAAGTGTCTGTTTGATTGAGCTTATATCAGTAGAGCTTTTATCAATAGAACTTTTGTCAGTAAAGTTTTTCTGATAAGAGCTTTTTTGAAAAGTCAGTTGACTGTTTGACTATTAATTAAAAAACAGCTTTTTAAAAAGAGCTTCATACAGTAGACTGTTTGACAACATAAAAATAAAAAGCACTTTTATTAATT
>JAOSBN010000009.1:7535613-7546107 GCA_027563595.1 Erythroxylum suave
AAATTCAAATAATATTATATAAATATCAAAATAAACGTAAAGATGTGTTTGTGGATATTGTGGGAATTATGTGTAAAGTATAAGGATAAAAGGGATTAAAAAATAGGCTCATTAATTGATATAAAAAATTTACCTGAAAAAGTGCTTTTTAAAAAAGTTCCAAATTTGAGCTTTTGAAAAAGCTGTATTTTAGTTTTTAAAAAAGTTATTTCTACTCCAAAAGTACTTTTGAAGTTTATAGCCAAACACTCATTTTTTTTTCCTAAAATAGCTTTTGCGGTGGAAAAAAGTGCTTTTCTATTTACTAAAAGCTGAATCAAACGCACTCTAAAAAAAAAAGAGATGATGTCGTGCGTAACTTATATGGTCTACCGCTTCAATTATGAGATTCACGTCAAAATTCTTCTCTCAGAGTTTTGATTTATATTACACTAATTCAGGATTTTAATCATAAAAGAGATGTACCAAGTTATAGAAACCCCAATGATCGATCTTCTAACCAAAGATTGGAGTAGTTGTTAAAAACCGGAAAAGGAGAGATACTCACGGTCAGCATAAACTCCAACGAAAAAAGTGCTAGCAAAAGAAAACCTCACAGGAACTAGATCGTTTACCCCAATGAGTTGAGAGTTTAGGTTTCTTCACTGGTAGCTCACAACCACAAAATTGACCTTTGACTAAAAAAAAAAGAAGGAAACTAAAGGTACTAAAATGGTCGCTAATAGGAATTGGCGTCTATTTAGTTTCGTTGCCAAAAAAATTAATTGCCAAATCTTCCTAGTTAAAAATTATAGGTAACATTTTTTGCTAATCGTTACTAATAATTTTTGCCAACGCTTTTATTTTTATAGTAAAACGCTATTAATATTATTTTGAGAAATTGTTATCAATACTTTTGGTTAAACTTGTTTTTCGTAGCTAAAAACTATTAGCTATATTTTCAAGAAAGTGGCCAAAAGTTTTTAGAAATGTAACTAAAAACATTTGGCGATGTTTCTAGAAACGTAACTAAAAACTTTTGGCCACTAAATGTAACGAAATATTTTTAGCTATCTTCCTTCAAATCCTTAGCATGCTTCAATCAAGGTAATTCTGTTCTCGCAATAATTCCCAAGTCATTTGACAATTTTGCAGAGTGGATCTTATCTAGAGGACAACTTACTATTCATTGGTTGCAATTCACAACCTCTAGTTTTACCTCTACATCTTTTTTTTAATATTGAAATTGGAACCTGACAATAGTCAATAATGATAAGAAATACACATTAAACATATAAATATATATTTGAGCATAATTATATTTTTAGGTGTTAAATACATTTGTACTAGTTGATTCATTGTTGATTGAAGAAGAATTAGATTGTTTCTTACTAATTTCATTAGTGGCTAAGGTCGAATGTTGTTGTCGTCTAGGAATTGCTTGATCTGATTGAAGTTGCAGTTCCCTTTGTTCTACAATTTCGAAATCTGCCACCTTCTTCCCTTTCTTTCTACCATGTGTCACTATATTAGATATCTATAAAAACAAACATAAAATTTTATTAACATTACAATACATCCAATTTTCATTACAAACATACATTCAATCACTAACATTAATCACATTAACATAACTCAATCATCAATAGTCTGCAATAACATAAATCAAGTGTCAACAACATGCGTTAATATAACTCAGTAATTAACAATCCACATTAATGTAACTTAATCATCAATAATACATATTAATATAAGTCAATCATCAACAATATGAATTAACATAAGTCAATCATTAATACTACGCATTAAGATAACTTAGCCATCAACAACACGTATTAATGTAACTCAAACATCAACAATCTGCATTAACATAACTCAATCATCAACAATCCGCATTATCATAAGTCAACCATCAATAATGCTTGTTAACATAACTCAATCATCAACAATCCGCATTAACATAACTTAACCATCAACAATACACATTAACATAACTCAATCATCAACAATCCGCATTAACATAACTCAACCATTGAGAAATGCTTAGTAAAATCCACATATTAAGTCGAAACATACCTTTAAAGAATCATTTTGGCCTTTAAATGAACAATATATCCATCATGATTCATCTAACTCTAAAGACCCATTTGCATCTAATTACCCATTTGCATCTAATTACCTTTTTATTTGAAAAGAGTGAGAATGCACCTATCTTACAGAACCAGTTTGGTTTTATGTCAAGAAGGTCCACTTTAGAAGCTTTACATCTCCTTAAAAGATTAATGGAATATTTCAAGGAAAGACAAACTAACCTACATATGGTTTTTATTAGCTTAGAGAAGACTTATGACATGGTACCTAGGAAAATCATTTGGAGGTGTTTAGAAGTTAAGGAAATTTCTGTGACCTATATATGGGTTATTAGAGATATGTATGAAGGTGTAAAGACTAGAGTAAGTATCATAAGAAGAGATACATAGCATTTTTTTTTTATAATGGACTATAAGGTTCGTTATTGAGCAGATTTTAGTTTGCAATAGTGAGGATGGATGAGCTCACCAAGAATATCCAGAAGAAGGTGCCTCAGTGTATCTTGTTTGCTAATGACATTATTTTAATAGATAAGACAAAATACGGTGTCAATGTCATGCTAGAACTTTGGAGGGATACAATAGATTTAAAGGATTTTAAATTAAGCTAGACTAAGACTAAGTACTTATAGTGTAACTTTTTAGGACATAAGGTGGCTTCCAATGTGAAGGTAAAGTTTGGTTTAGAAGTTATACCATAGAAAGAGTATTTTAAGTATCTAGGATCTATCTCCGAAGCAATGAAGAGATTGATGGGAACATTGATCACTATATCAGATTAGCGTTGCTTAAATGGAGAAGTGCATTAAGAGTTTTATATGACAAAAGGATATTACTAAAACTTAATGGTAAATTCTATTATTTAGCAATTTGGTTAGCATCCTTTATGGGTAGAGTATTTGCTTATCAAATAGGTGCATAGTTATAAGTTAATAATGGTAGAAATGAGGATGTTAGTTGGATGTGCAACTTACTAAAAGAGATAATGTCAGAAATGTAATGATAAGAGACAAACCAAAGGTGGCTAATATTAATGAAAAATTAAAACAGATAAGGCTTAGGTGGTTCAAATATGTTAAGAGGAGACATGTTGATGCTCCAATAAGAAGATGTGAGAAGATTATACTTAGGAATTGTAAAAGAAAAAAAGGAAGGCCTAAGAAGAATTGATGGTAGGCGATCAATAATGATATAACTCTGCTAAAATTTACTAAGGTCGTGGCTCTTAATAGAAAACTATGATTTATTAGTATATGGGTGAAGGATCTCAGATGAAGAGGTTCTTCTCATTCTCGTTGGTCTTTTAATCATTTTCCTTTGAGTCTTATATCTTGTATTTAGCCTAAATGTTTAATATGTAGAACTTCCCTCTTAGTTATTTAGCCTAAATATTTCCTTACTTAACTTAAATATTTTCTTGTAATGACTTGTTTGTTTTATTTATTTACTTGCTTTCTTTCTTGTTTATGTATTTATTTATTTATTTTTATTCTTTACCTTGTTTTGTATTTATCATATTATGTATTTTATTACTTATTTATATATTTTTCTTTGTACTTATTTATTTATTTATATTGTATTATTTATTATTCATTATTCATTTTTTCTTTATTATTATTATTATTTTCACGTGAGTCTATTGGAAATAATCTCTCTATCAATTAAGGATAAGGCTATGTACTTCTAGACTTCCTCAGACCTTACGTATCTGTGGGACTTTTACTAAAATGTAGACGTTGTTATTATTGTTCTGTTGTACTTGTGATGACTTTCACTTGTTAAAAAGTTGATATTGATCATTTAATTTGTCTACATCAAAGCACATGTATTATTTTTTAACCATATCTTCAAGATGCATACTTGGCTTTAAGGTGGGCTATTTTGGGGGGCTTATTGGTCGATTCTAAAAATTTTGGAAATTTGGTAGCTTTATTCCATAACTGAAGTTCAGATGATCCTTCCGTCCTGAGTTATAACTATTGGAGTAAGGACCATATTTCTTTTATGGTGGACCTCGAAATCCAATAACTTCATCAGGATGCTATTATCATCTTAAAGTGTTAGGAACATATTAGTTGGGTGGTTAGAGATGAAAAAAATCCATAAGCATTGACGTATAGCATCTATCCTCTGACCATTTATTAAACAAGAGAAGTTAATTTAGAAATTTCTTTTTAAAGATTTGAAACATTTACCTCACTTACTCTTTTTTAATATGAGTCTTATTTAAAGCCAAATTGTTGAGAATTAGCAACTACAGTGGAGATTAAATCTAGTAGCTTTAAGAGTTTTATTTACTATGGATCTCTAATAGTTGTATCCATTATCGTTCTTTCCATTAGTAAAAATCCTCCATAAAATTATTAAATAAGGTGTTGTGCAAAAAATATAAATCATATATTGGGGATAAATTGCAAGTAATTGGTTAAATCTTTTCTAATATTTATGAAATGACAACATCTTTTTACTTTATTCCATATAGTTTCCTTTTTATGAAGGTAGCTCTTAAGGTGGGGAAGAATTTTTCAAAAACAATTTCACTATATATTTCAATGAAATAACGGACACATAAGGTAAATAGAAAAACCAATCTTTAGCTCTGTCTCCTAATGAGAATGTAAAAACATGTAAATTAATTTTCTCCTCATATATGCGTTGCAATTTTAGACTTGAGCATACCACATGAAATTTCTTTAAGTGATTGTGAGGATCTTCTTTCTTAGGGCCATAAAAGGTAGGCTGCATATGAATTAGAGCAGACTTAAGCTCAAAACCTACAATTGAGTTCAAATATTTGATGTAAAGAGGTTCTTAGCTCAAATTTGATACTATTAATTTTCTTAAGGTTCTCTCTTGATTAGCCATGGTTCCTTCAACTTTGAAATCACTAAAGGACTATGTCAAACAAAGTGCTAGTTCTAGTTTAAGAGAAGAAGATGAAAATGCTTGCTTATCATGTAACTTAGTTTTCCTTCCTTAATCTCCTAGTTGTTTTCTTAATCTCAAGATTGTATCGAAGTTCACCCGTATAAGAATTTAAAGGTATAATTGAAATAAATTCACTTTGACATCAATCTCTGATAATTGTGCATAACGATGCCAAAATTTGATAGATGTCAAATCTAACAAATATATTCTTACTCTAATAGTAAATGAATTGTATATAGCAATGAGCAGGATCAAATCAACTGAGACTAGTAAAGCTTATCTCCTTAGGTTAACAAAACAAAATAAAGGAAGGGGGATTTTAAGATAGAAATTGGAATAAATAAAAATAAAAATAAAAAATAAATCAAGAACATAATTTCATGAAATCAAATGATAACAAACATCTAGTCTAGGATCTAATTTTAGTTTTGATTCTTTGAATTGCTCATTAATGTGAATATATACCCTTCTATGCCTAAATTGATCTATCTCCTTACTTCCTTATTAAACGAAAGTAGCTTTTTGATTAATTCTCTTTTTAATAAACCACCTGAAAGAAGCTCTTAGAATTTAATCTATCAATAGCATTAAAAGCTAAAGATAATATGTATTTTAGTCAATAAACACATTTTGACTATTATATACCTAAATAATATGAGTCAAATATCATATATTTAACCTTGTTATTTCACCGCTAAACATTAGAACAATCAAATAGTTACAAACTTAATCATATTATTTTGATAATTGAACAATAAGCCTTTTGTAATAATCAAACAAAACACTAATGTTAATAATCCCTAAAGATATATAAATATTAAATAAAAAAAGAGTAAAGAAGAATATTTCATAGTTCTTAAAGAATCAAACTTCATTTAATCTTTGTCTTAAAAAGAGAGTTTAGTTGTCTATGGTTATTGAAGACAACATAAAAGAAAGATAAATTGTTGCCTAAAAAGTATAAAGACTAAAACTGAACTGAGAAGATAGGAAGATGGGACAATTAACTCATAAACCTCTCATTTATAAATAATCCCAAAACCTTATCTCGTCTTCCTAAAAATAAGGAATAAAAGTTAAGATTAAAACTAAATCTAAAAATTCCCACTTCTAATGAGATTATCCTACCAAAACAAACCCTACCTAATAAAAACTCCTAAATAAAGTAAAGTATGGGCAAAAATAATAATTTTATAAGGGCCTCGTATTGGAAAATGGAACAGGTTGCAACAAAATAATTACAAAATTATTTTTGTTACATTTCTTGAAAGTTAGATCACTTAAAATTCTATAGCATGACAAAAACAAAAAATAATGAAATATGAATCTTAATTTTTACCTTTACAAACCTTGATATTTATTTTGTTGTTTCCCTTAAACAATTTTTGAAATCAACTCACATCAACCATTATAGCCACAACAGTGTTTAACCTTTAACGATATCCATGGAAAGTGTTAAGAGAACTATATAACTGTTGTAGAGAGAGTTAAGCAAAAAGTGATAGCTCTTTTGAGGTCTAAGCCTATTTATAATAATTTTTTTTACATTTTTGTCATTTAGTTTAAACAAAATTATAATTTCAATTGAACTTTAATTAGAATTACAATTAATTCTAAATAAATTCCAGTTTTGCCTAAATAAAATCCAATATCACATATTAATTCTTATTTATTAAATATATCATAATTAATCGTTAAGTTTTTCAAACTTTATAGTTAAGTCTAGCTTAATTAAAACACATGTTCTCTCTTCAACTAGTTTATGTGTGATATGTTGGCAGTAGTATAAATTATAATCTAAAATCATAGTTATAATTAGATAAATTAAACTCTTTTAATTAATCTTTAATTATCTAATTAAATAATTTATATTCATAGATCAAAATTGACGTTTAGGAATGTGTCTTGACCATCCAGATATTTAGGAATGTCAAAGTAGTCTTGACTAATCTTATAATGTATGATTTTTTGTTTGATTCAATCCTGTCATCATATAATGTACTAATTAGATGTATATTATGGAATTAATATCTACTTTATATTAGTCTATTCATGTTAGTTCTTCATCATTATTAATTGATTATGTTAATAATATTTGTAAACTATTTTATAAAGGGTCATTACATATTGGCAAAGGATTTCCTGAATCAATACAAATTAAGAATAGTGGAACATTCTTCCTAATCGTTGTAGGGTGATAAATCCTATATTGATTACTTAGCTTCCTCCATATAGTTTCAAATTACATCTAATGATTATTGACTGAGCTACCCTAGTAGTATCAAAACATAATTCTCAAAATGAGATACTTTAGTGATCTTAAGTCAAAGGATCACTTATACAATCATCATAATTATAATTTTCATAGACACACAAGTAATGTTCCAAATTGATTTCTCATATGGTTTTAGTTCTATGAACTTATTCTCTAAGAACCATCTATATATTTACTTAAATATCTTTATACGTAAGTCTATAAGATTGACTACTTTGTTCATAATAAAAAACATAAAATATGCTAGACTTTGTACGTTCTATTAATGTCTAATCTCAATAGAATAATAACTAAGAACAATTTAGGGATAATAGGTAAATGCAATGTGAATCTTATAATTGTAAATTAATCTTAATTTTATTTACAATATATTTTTACCTCATGGTATTTTTCACATACATCTGAATATGTATAAGAGACAATGATTCTTAAAAGCCTTCTAATTAATAGTCAGAGCTTTCTAATCCATAGTAAACCAATGATTTTTGTTTTGTTAGAGACTAAACTAAAACAAGAAAGCTACAGTCACTTGATGTTCTTAAGAAGAAAATGGAGAATTTTGACTAACCACCTGCTCATCGTAATGGCAAGATAATGGTTGTATATGATGAGGCGCCACAAGAAAATGGGTGTTTCGTGATAGAAATTATAGACGGAATGTAAGGGTTTTACATGGGCAAGCGAATTTGCTGACAGAAATTACCAACCACATAAGTCGTTGGAGAAATGACCGTCGGTAATCTTTAACGACGAAATAGAAATATTATGTTGGTAATTTACCACAAACAAATTTTTTCAGTCATTAAATATATCAACAAAATTTTTAAGTCCATCAGTAACTTTATCGATAAAATATTTCTATTATGTCGGTAAATATTACAGACAGATAAAGTATTGAAAATTCATCAGAACATTTAACGACAGTAAGTTATTTTCCTTTAATAAATTTAGCGATGAATATTGTATATGCATTGGTAAATAAAATATTCATCGCTAAATTTAGCAACGATAAGTTTTTCCGTTAGTAAATTAATTATCGACAAATATGATAATTTCGTTGATAAATGCTCCGATATTGTTTTTTATTTTTCAATTCTGATTGATAATCTTATGATTGATATTTAATTTCTACAGTTATTTGGGATAATATATTGAATTTTTTCTACATTTAATTTATCTAAATAGTAAGTTGAACGATAATATAAAGTAAAAATTATCTTAATAGATAATAAAAAATTATTATCTACAATAATAAGTTTGTAATTTATACAAAATGGCTTGTGAGTAGCAAAATTAAACTATGCAATTGGTGAAGGTGGATGGTCTGATTGGTGCGATGAGGTGCCGCCCTCCCCTTTAACTCATCTGTCTCAGTATAGAGCTGGGCTATATACTCTATCGATTGTTGTAATTGAGTTGGCAGCATCTGTACTGTGCTCTTAAGCTGGAAGACTCTCTCATTGGATGCCTACCACCTACTAGATACGGCTATACTAGACGTGGAAGATTGTAAATAACATGTGTTCGTAAATGAATCTAAGCCGAAGATCCTTCTACAACAGTCCCTACCACCCACTGTATTAAGATATGCCTGATTGTCATCAACAGTTTCGGAATGCTGAGACTATTGTTGAATGTTTTCTTGTATTTATCCCTATCAGGTATTGAGAATTAATATTAAAGCATGAATTTCACATACATTAAGTTCTCTACATCGAGTATTGATAAAGGTCACACCATCATGCTTCTTAGTGTGGGTGTGCAAAAAGAGCTGACATGATGTAGGTTTCCTGCTCATAGAATTTTCCTTTAATAAAATAAAATCTTTAATAGAATAAACTGTTACAAGTGAACTACAATTTTAAAAAAATTTGGCAGAGTTGCCTCTATTTTTATGATATTTACCCCCTATTGAACAAAGAATGTAACTAAAAAACAAAGACGTATATGATACTAGACATTTGTAACATTACCATTCTCCATAATACACATATATTTTCGTTCCAAAATTCACAAATCAAATTAAATTGAAATACATGAAAGTGAAAAAAATCAGAATATAAATGTAAAGTGTAGATACTTACAAGTTTCTCTGCATGCTCCTGGTGGGTAATAGATCTTTCAATGTGTACGGGAATACTCTCTCATCTTGGTCCTCCACATCTGTTGGTAGAATTGCACTCTGAAATGGACATCGCCTCAAGTGATATCCAATACTACTACTAACAACTCCTTATTTCTTTAGATATATATGGAGGTAGTACACCAGTCTTGTGTAGCGTACCAAAAAAGTCTCTATAATGTGTATGAGCTTGTCTCTCCCATACTTTATAAGTTACCACATCAAATTTGGAAATAAAAAAATTCTTTCTAAAAAAAGAAAAACATACTATAAGTACTTATAACCTACAATATTTATCCAATTAATGTTTAAAATTAATTAGATAAAAATACAAAATAGCATTTTTTTTGTACCTCAAACTCTTGATAATAAAAATCGTTTGTTGCCTAAGAGACATTCTTCCATATATAACCCTCAAGATCAATCTTCTCCTTGAACTTATATGTCATATTTCTTGAGCATGTTATAGATGGAACCAACCTAATATATAAATAATTTTAGATCATTTTCAAATTAAAACTTATAACTTCAATACAAACCAATATAAACCTATGGTGTTATCATGCATGTATTTTCACTCACAGATTGTTGACTATTGTGATATACACTCTTCCATCTACTCCTTTAGCTCCAGGCTAGAGTTTGTATTCTTCATCTACAACATTTACCCCTAATATCTCTGTCGGTATAGGGATGGCGGAAGGTGTAGTGATGCTGGATAAGCAGGGCTGTTGAATGGTGTAGCAGTTGGTATAGAAGGTGATGCCTCATCTGCATGTGTAGTAGTTGGAGGTACAACACTTGGTTTTGTAGTAGCTGCAGCATGTGATGCTTCACTTGGAAAGTAACTAGCTCTAAATCGTGGTAACTTTAACTTTGGTCACATCATATCCTGTTTTCTCTTTGGTGACATCTTTTTAACTTGAATTTCACATTTTATTGAATATTCCTGTTAGGCCCAAAAATTTTATTATTTTATTAAGCATGAACTGAATGAATTTTATGTTCTTGATGGGTGAATCGTTTTAATTGGGGTTAATTATTATGTCAAGTTTAGGAGGATTTATTCCATGGATTGATAGAAATTGAAGTATTAAGTG
>JAOSBN010000009.1:7546207-7556787 GCA_027563595.1 Erythroxylum suave
AAATAACAATGTCTAGGTAATGAATCTCCATAAAAATAATTAAATAATTAACATTTTATTATGCAATTGTATTATTGATTATTGGACCATGAGAATTCCTATATTATGTTAATAACTCTCTTAAGACTAATAACAACTAATCCAATTAACTATAGAAATCTTTCCAAGTAAAACCCCTAAGATTGCATTATTAATTTATGAATTCTGCTATTAAGTTTGACCTTAATCCACAGGATTTATATCGGCTCCTTTCAATTATAGTAGATCTATTAATACAAGAGGATATTTCAATCTTAATCATATAAAATTAAATTATGCACTAATATTTTAGATATATTGGAATAAGACTAAAACACGTAATTAAATCTCAACAATCAGTCAATATATTTGCATTGAATAAAAAGATTAAAGCATAGTGTCATACCAAACTAGGTCTCATCATACCAAGACACTAATCTCGTTTAGTTACTAATAATAGAAAATGAAATCGAAGATACAACATGAAGGAAAAATAATAAAAAATAAAGGGATCATAATTACAAATCCCTTTTCTTCTTCTACTAAATCTTCTTGTAAGTTTGAGGTTTAATGTTATAATATAATAGATCTCTTGATGTATTCTTTGTATTTTCCTCATCCTTAATCAAAAATTTCACCTCTCAAGGTGTCTTACGTCTCAAATTTACTTCACTTTTTATTTTGCCTCCACTAATTTCCTTTTATAATGAAAATTAGGGTTCTTGGGACATACATGGTCACTTATATGGCCGTTGTGTAGCTCTAAAAAGACCCAAAATTGTGACTTTACATGTTCACAAAGACTTACACGATCATGTAAGTTCAAGTTGTCGCAAATCTTCATTTTATGCCACGATTTCATTTGAATTCTTCTCATTTTTATCCATGAAGGCAATTATCACCTATAAATGCACTTAAAGCAAACTAAATATCAAATATACAATAAATCTATAAAATATCAGGAAAAATACATGAAATATGGGTGTATTATTATTATCAGACATGCATTTATCAAACATCTCAACACTTAAGCTTTTGCTTATCCTTAAGCAAATTACA
The DNA here is from genome assembly GCA_027563595.1 of Erythroxylum suave. Lineage (NCBI taxonomy): Eukaryota > Viridiplantae > Streptophyta > Magnoliopsida > Malpighiales > Erythroxylaceae > Erythroxylum > Erythroxylum suave. The sequence goes on from JAOSBN010000009.1 coordinate 7,547,285, forward strand.
ATCTAAATTATCAACTTTACAACACCCATCCTTTATTTATCTCACCTTATCCATCCATCCTTTATTTATCTCACCCTATCTATTCATACTATAAATCATTATATCATATTAATCAAATTAACATACAATTATAATCAGGTTATCCTAAAACTAACTTCATTAGTCAATATTAATAATAATTATGCCAATAATCTTATTTAAATTGAAAGCATAAATATTTACACCCTTACCAAGGTTTCACTCAATGCAATCGAGTGCTTAGGGTGAAAAGTATCAAACTCTTAAATTAATGCGCAGTAAAACTCTTACTGTAGCACCCCACTCTTGCAAGACACGTATCTCATATCCTGACTGATGTTCGAGAACGTACCCCACGAGAGTGGCATGCTAACACAGTCAGTCAATAAAATTTCGTTACAATTTTTTTTCAACACACATATGTGGAAATCAATAATCAAATTGGGCCCATTCCTTTCTTTAATAACATCAAAATCACATTTATTATTATTACACTCAAGATCAATCTCATTTACAAACCTTTCCACTATGGAAAGTTATTACAAAACAAAAATATTGAAATTTACATGTTACAATAATTGCGGAAGACCCAATTCGATACAAAAATAAGAAAATACTAATGCAGACACGATCTGATCCCGATCTCTTTCTCTTACTTCAATACAGCGGCTATACTCCTGTTTGCCTAACGGGGTAACTCTTCTGAGCCTGAAAAATATTACAAATTTTGGGTGAGTTTTGCAAACTGAGTGAGTGGTTATCTTCAATAGGTAACTCAATCACATAAAGTTTATATAATCATACGGTTCACCTCATATAATTAGATGAATTTCTTGTTATTGATTGATACTCATAAGCTTTCACATACAAATAAATAGCTTTAGACATTAACAATTAATGATAAGTCCTCTAAGAATAGTCTTTTTACAGCCCTCTAAGTCCACTAAGTAATTATTAAATTTAAAATAATATGCCTTCCAAAAATTTCTTGAGAATTGTAAGATAATAGGTGTATGGTTAGAGAGAAAGGAATTGAAAAAAGAAGCCTTCCTGTTTGGGAAATCCTGGATCTATTTGTCATTGATCATTGCCATATCAAGATGTTTTTTAAAGAACCAACTACCTTTTTGGTTATTTCTCCAAGTATAGAAGTTACCACTCAAGTAATTTGAAAATTTGCTACACTCTCTCTAAAGTCTTCAATATGATTTGTAAGATAACAGTTACATTCCTCGTTGTAAGGGTGAAGTATAATGTTGAAATCCCCTAAGATGATCTAACAAGACTTTATAACATTAACTATATCTTTGAATATGGACTAAAGGGTTGTTCTTTGGAAATTGAAATGGAATTTTATATATAAAGTAAGCTTCTTGAGCCTGCTTCTCCTTAATTGATAAGTCAATAAGCTAACATGAGATTGAGGAATTAAGATCTTAATTATATCGTCACTACAAGAAATTACAAATTACTGAAAGAAAAAATTTGTAGTAAATTAGCGACAGAAATTGATACAGTAAATTACCAACGAAAAATTTGGTTTTTCATTTAAGTGAAAACAATGTCGTTTCAGTAAATTTTTACTAATAGAAACTACTTCTGTTGGTATTTTGGTTTTTCATTTAAGTGAAAACAATGTCGTTTGGTTTAAAGCCAAGCGATATCATTTTCGTTTTAGCGTAAACTTACCCAAAAACCACCCTCCCCTCCCTCCCCTTTATCATTTTTTCTTCTTCCTTTGCTCTTTATCGTTGCCATCGTCGGTCTTCTCTCTAGAAATCATCATCCATCATCCATTGTCTTCAGTTATACAAGGCTAGTCATCCTTGATTCTTCACTCTCAAGTTGATTTTGTTTCCAGATTTTTGCCGACCTAGAAAGCAGAAGGAATTAATAAACAAACTTTAAAACAAAAAATGAAAGTTTGTGAATAAAAAAATAGTTGTGATTTGAAGTTGGTTTGCTACAAAATCACACTTCTTCTTCTTCTTCTTCTTCTTCTTCTTTAGGAATAAGAAGAGTGATGCTAGTAAATGTCATCATCAATGAGCAAACTAGGGAAAGAAGAAAGTGAATGGAATAGAAATTTTGAAACATTTGAAATATTAACGACTAAAATATTGGATTAACAAGCTTCCTTTTTTTTTCTCTTAATACATGGGATATCGAAAATGTAACAGTGAGCTAGTGTGATGGCAAAATTATAGAAAAGGAAGATTTACTTTAGAGAGAATAAGAGAGAGAAGGTAGAAGTTGACCAAGTTTGAGTACGCACCGAAACAATAGCTTTAGGTAGGTTTGGGTTGGGGATTGGATTGGTTTTTAAGGAGGTTGGATTTGGGTTGGGGATTGGATTGGTTTTTAAGGAGGTTGGATTTGGGTTTGAGAAAGTTATCTGGCCATTTCTTAAGGTGGGAGAAAGAGGTGCTAGTGTGGGAGGGAATGGTGGAGCTACGCATGTGATGGGAACACATCGCAGTTTGAGAGCGGTGAGAATGGGTTTGTTGGTGGTGGAGATTGTTTTTCTTAGGCCTGATTTAGCAATATCAACCCCTAGAAATGGTCTAAAATAAGGGAATTTCTCTTTGATGTCTATTGTTTTTTATGGGTTATTGGTCCTTTCATATGGTTTGGAGGTGTTTAGACTTGAGAGTATATTAGGTTTAAAGAATCACAATTAAAGTTGTGACTTTTTGACTTCACACTATGTGATTTGGTTAGTTTGTTGTGATTAATTTTGTGTATTTGATATGGTTATGTATTTACCATTCTTTCTCTATTTTATGTCGCTCCATTACTTTTGGTTCTTGCTTAACTTTAGATAAGGTTTTTATGATGTTAGGTCAACCAAAGAAAAAGTGAAAAAATATGTATTTTGTAAGGCTTTTATTTTATTTTACGTAATCTAGCATATAAATTTACTATTTACCTTTTATCTTTATTATAAGTGCATAATTGCTTTGTTTGTTTCATGATTTTACGCCTTCATATTTATATGTCTAACCTCTCTTTTTTAAGTAGGGAGTTGAAGTGTTTCCTAACTCGTGCTGATATTAAGATAATAACAATTCTGCCTTAGGTGAGATACTCTAATGATTGTTATTTCTCTATTATTAAGTTAATACTATTTAACTACTTATGAATGCTTCAATCTTATCATGTTTCTTTATTCTTATATATATGTGGTTTTGGACAAGGTTGGAAGGTGATCTTTATATGTATTTAGACTAATTGGTTAAGGCATAACATGTTATGAATTATGCTACTTAGAATCCATATAATCAACATGCCATTATAAAAACAAACCCTTCTTGAAGTTTTTGTCAAATGGTTATATGTCCCTAGTGTTTTTACTTGTATGAGTGAAATTCTTAATAGTTGACAAGCCATTGTGATTGGTTCAAGTCGTCATTTAAATGCTTATATATGAATGTCGATTTGAGTATTTTGTGTTTAAGTTTGTGTGTTATTTGAGTTTGTGATAATAAGGAATTATTACAATCATGATTTTAATAAAATGATTTTGCATACCTTTTCAGCAAGACTTATGGATGGTAGCATCCCTGTACTTCTAGTAATCATTGAAGCCTCATCAGAGAGTATATTTCCAAATATGTTAATGGTCATTATTGTATCAATCTGCAAAGTTCACATATCAAATATTGATAGGCTTCATCAATTCTACCACCACCTCACTTTCCCATATATCTAAATTTCTTTTGAATTATATGCTTTTCAAAAACTTGTCTCAGATCATAAATAAGCTGCATTATAGCATTGTCAACATACATATGTGAGGGCTCAACATTAGGATATTAAGTGGCTATGGCCCTTACCCTCTTTCTCCAAAGCATTGATGCCTAAGAACATTTTTAAATGGCTTATCAATGTATTATCCATGGCATGCTTTTGTATGGTATAAAAATATGTTCTTGAAGATAAACAATAATCATTTCAGGTGGTTCCTTACTATCGTAAAATAATAAAAGGATTAGTACCATCTTTCATATGCTATAAAATAAGTTCATGTGATTCCTTATTATCATAAAAGAATAAAAGGATTAGTACTGTCTTTCACATAAAATTATAAAGTGGAATTGCCTTAATTCCTAAATTGAAACTAATACATTGTTCTATCCATTGATGCATTGAACTTGATGTAATCTTGTTACATAAATGTAAACTAAATACTAAAGAAAAAGTGGACAAATCCTTATCCTTATCATCTATTAATTTCTTGCATATTGTTTTCATAAATGCAAACCATATTGGCAATGATTTGGATATTGTCATTGCTGCACTCAAGACTATATTGGTAATTGTATTTTATTTATTTGTATTAGCATTGATGCATGAAATAACAGTTTAGATAATGAATTGGAGTTGAATATCTTTTTCTTCATTGTTTCTAATCCTTTTGTGTAAAATAAGCATTGGTGGTGTTATTGCATTTCAATAGAAGTAAGGGAGATTATGATAGTCAACTCTAATCGTAAGGAAAATGGTATAATGAATAACTTTTTGGAGCACTAATGAAGCATGGTATTTGAACTGTATGTTGTAATATAAATTCCATTACATTATGCTTAACATAATAAAATATTACTTAGAGATTATAAGCAAATGTCTTATGGCAAGTTTTGGTTTATTTTAGTGTGGAATACAATGATAAAGTTTTGTGATCCATTTATTTTATCACTTATGTAAGAGAATTCCCAAGGCAATAAAAGAAGTAACAAAATCATTATTTTTATATCTTTTTATGTTTATATCATCTGTTGGAAGTGTTCTGCTTGTATTGGTATATATCATATTCTTTTGTTGACATTATACCGATAAATAATTGTAAGAGTTTCAAGTGTTATATAGTGAAATATAGCATAGTATGCAACAAATATAAATACAAAACTATTAAACAAGTGTATTATATTAAATAAGAAATATTCTTTTTTGTAGACCCTATCTTGTGTTTGAAGAGCATCCTTCATCTTTCTTCTTTGTAGTATGTAGTTGTCCGTCCATCCAAGTAAGTCGTCCAACTAATGCCTAGCATATGTAATGCTTTAATAGTACAAGTATTTAAGCTTGGGTTTTGCGTGAATGTAAAGAAGGTCTTGATTTTGTGTAATTGTTTAAAATATTCTTATAATCATTGATGAGTTTCTATGTTCTTCTTTAATAGTCTAAGTATTTATGTTTGGGTTTCGATTGGATCATTGATGAGTAAATGTATAAATTACACAAGTATTTACTGTATGTAGAATGTGTTTGAGATGAAAAGGATGTTCCAATGCATAACAAAGCCTTAGGATGGTATATAGGCCGGAAACCCATGATGTAGTTCATATGAAGCTTATCGGTGAAAAATTCCACGAGCCTAGGAGTCACAGCGAGAACTTGCTTTCTTGATTCATATGGTGTAACAATTCCATATACCTTAGTGTCTCTTTTAATTTGAACTTAGTGTACAAACTTGAATCAAAAAATTAAAGAAGCAGTACGTTGTATAGTTACGAAAAATTCACAATGATTTAAGGCATAATAAACCCCTACAATGGTATATAGGCTAGAAACCTATGATGCAGTTCTCAGTGAGAACTTGCTTTCTCGATTCATATGGTGTAACACGTACCTTAGTGTTTCTTTTAATTTGAACTTAGTAAATCAACTTGTAGGTGATTAATTCAAACATGATTACTTGAACTTCTTTGTGAATAATTCTCACTTTTTACAATAACAATTTTGCATAAATGAGTAATGTTGGTAGATCTTGGATGTATAGATTTTTAACACGTGATGGTTTCGTTAATCTTGAGTTTGTTGAGGGCGTTGAAGCTTTTATTCACTATGTATGTTCTCAATCTATATATATCTGGATAGACCAAAGATCATATGTCTATATAAAAAGTGCAAACATATTTGTTTTCTTCCTACTAATAATGTGAATCTCCATTTGTTAAGAAAAGGATTTGTTCCAAATTATTTTGAGTGCACACGACATGGGGAGCCATTGATTTGTAACACCTCTAGGGATAATGAAGTAAATTCGTCAATAAATGTGGATGAGGTTGAAAGGGGGACTGCATTTAGAACAAATAATGTAGGTGCAACTGAAAATCCTCAAATCCTTAAATCCAAACGGTTTATGATGTAGCTGGTTATACCTTTCAGGAAATAATAAAAATATTCAAGATGAACTAAACCCATATGCAAAACATTTTTTTTTTTACTTACTACAATCAGTTGATCAAGAATTATGGTCAAATTGTGAGACGATAACTTAGTTATCTTTAATTGCTCAAATATTGAACATAAAGTCTAAAGGGCATATCTCTTATCAAAGTTTTGATAAATTCTTGGTTGTTATAATGAATCATTACCTCTTGATTGTACAATGGTTGATAATTTTTACAATATGAAGAAACTTATTAGGGGTCTTGGTTTACCAGTTGAAAAAATTAATTGTTGCAAATTGGGATGTATGTTGTTTTGGGGAGATGATGTGGAATTACAAAAGTGCAAATTTTGTGGTCAATCTAGGTTCAAACCTAGAAAGTGTATTATGAAACAGAAATTAGTACCTTAGAAGCGAATGCACTATTTCCCTCTAACTCCAAGACTTCAAAGATTATGTACCTTTGATGTTACTACATCTTACATGAGATAGCATAATAAACATAAATGGGAAGATGGAATAATGAGCTATATAGCATAATAAACATAAATAGGAAGATGGAATAATGATTCATTCATCAAATGCATTGGCATGAAAACATTTCAATAACACCTATTATGAGTTTATATTTGAAATTTGAAATGTTAAGTTTGGGTGTCGACGGATGGATTCCAACCTTTTAGTCAATCCAAGCAACAATATTCATTATGTCCAATCATAATTACTCCTTATAATTTACCTCCATATGGATTTGTATGAATGAAGCATATATGTTCTTGATAGTGATTATGCTAAGGCTTAGAAATCTAAAGCATAAAATTGATGTATTCTTACAACAATTGGTATTTGAATTGCATTATCTTTGCGAATATGGTGTGGAGACATATGACGTGTCTCTTAAGCAAAATTTTGTATTGAGAGCAGCTTTGATGTAAACTATTATTGATTTTTTGGTGTATGCTATGTTGTCTGGATGAAGCACAACAAAGAAACTGACTTATCCTTGTTGAGCAATGATTTTGATATATTTATAGTAAATATTTAAGTGGGTGTTATAGCATGTTTTAATCACAGAATTATATATCAATAGCCATTTGTGATATAGGCATTTGCATCACTTGAAGAAAAATGTCAAAAACAAGGCTAGAGTTGAAGGTTTGCTATGTCATGGTTATTTAGTGGAGGAAGCAAGTACATTTTGTTCACATTATTTTGAGCCGTATGTGCACACAAGAGAAAGAAAAGTTCCTCGTAATGACGATGGGGGAGAAGCGAGTGAAGTTGATGTTCACATATCCTAGACAAATATATGGATGGTCAATAAGAAGAATGTTAACAGAGGAAGAAATAGAGGGTGCCTATGGTTACATTTTATTGAACTATCAAGAGGTTCAACCTTTTATGCTGTAAGTTGAAGTTGATTTTCAAATTAAGTTTTTGGGTTTTCAAATTTAATGTTGTTCACAACTAAAATACATCATAATGCCTTTAGATTATATGAGGAATGGTTACTCAAGGCAATGCCCCAAAAAACACAAGATGATATCAATAAAGAAGTTGAAGGACACTTTCCTCGATGGTTCGAGAAATATGTAAGTTTTCACTTATAATTATTGAAATGTTGAATTATCATATCAAATTGTTCAAATGACATTATACATTTAACATGATTTTTTTTATAGGCCTTAGAAAATCCAATAGAGAAAAAGTTCATATGTGATCTTCCGAAAGATCTTTGCGAACTATTATATCGTATCTGATGTATTTTGTTAATGGATCTGGTCATAGCAAGACAATAGTAAATAATGCCTATGGGGAGAATTTATGGATTACTATAGGAAAATTGTTGAGATAATTGAAATTAAATATCCTGTATTGCAAATAAAGCAGAGTGTGATATTTAAGTGTGACTAGTTTGATCCAACTCCTAATGTTTGTATAAAAGTTCATAGTTGATACAATCTAGTTGAAATCAACTAGCAAAGAAGATTTAGACAATTTGAACCTTTTGTGTTAACGTTGCAAGCAATCTAGGTGTATTATATCCCTTTTCCTAACTTACGATGAGATAAGTCAGATTGATTGGCCGTTTGTAAAGTAAAACCTAAAGGTGTTTTTTTAATTACATGGAAAAGGAGAAAGTAAGAGAATTGAAAGTGAAGCATTTCAGGAAGATGTTTATGATATAATGCATGTGTTATCTATGATGAGAGTAAACCTTTGAACGATCTAAATAATGAATATATTGAAATTTTTATTGAAGAGGATGAGGAGGGAGATAGATCTGATGAGGAGCCTGAGTTTGATTCCAATTCTTTAGAAAAAGAAGATGATGATGATTTTGATTTTGATTTTGATTCACAATTAAGTGATCATGATAGCGATTAATTTGTCTTTGTAATATAATATTATATGAATAAATATATTATTACATTAACAACATATTGTCATATATTCAATTTATATTGTTCTATGATTGGAATTGTCGGACCTCGTTTCCAGAGCCCGATGATCGCATCTCATTTCGGAATTCGGAGATCCAAACATTTTGCACACCCACTTGAATTTATAACTAACCCCTGTTTGACCCGTCTGCAATCCAGCCCCAATTATGCCAAAGAACAGCATTGGTGAGTCCATAATTTGCATATATACATGCTTCGGGTCAATTTCCATAGCTCCCTAACTTCTTCCTCTGTGTTCTATTTATCATCGATGTTTGACCTTCTATCAGCTGTGTTGACCTTTATCGTCAGCCTTCCGTCTATAGTCTATCTTTCATCTATCGTCTGTCTTTCGTCTTTCGTCTATCGTCTGGGGTTGATTTTTATCGTATGTCTTTCGTTTACGTGTAACACAGACGATTCCTTGCGTCTATCTTTCTTGCATCTGTGTTCTATCGTGTCGTCTATGTCTAACGTGTTGTCTATGTGCTGACGTGTCATCTATGTGCTGACGTATCGTCTATGTGCTGACGCGTCGTCTATGTGCTAACGTGTCGTCTATGTTTATCACATATGTCTTTCATTTGCATCTTTATATGACGTCATCACAGACGATTCCTTTCGTCTGTGTTTTTCCTTTGCGTCTATGGGGGACGTCATCACAGATGATACTCTTCCTCTATATTTTCCTTTGAATTCAAAACACGATTTCTCCAATTCTAATATGCTACTCTGAGACTAACACCTTTGGCAATTCAACAAATAAGATCATGCACATGAATAATTCATCTTTTTCCCAAATCTTTAAATTTACACAATCATACATAGAAAGGAATTTAATTTCACTGTCCCATTTTTAACACAGT
>JAOSBN010000009.1:7567675-7589764 GCA_027563595.1 Erythroxylum suave
CAGACGATATGCCAAAAGACAGACGAAGTGTCTAATGGCAGTCGGAATCAAAGCAGACGATATGCTAAAAGACAGACAAAGTGTCTAATGGCAGTCAGAATGAAACTCAGACGATAGAGGTCAAAGCAGACGATAATAGTCAAAGCAGATGAAGTGCACTCAAAGCAGACGAAGTGCAGTCAAAACAGACGAATTGCACTCAAAGCAGACGAAGTGCAGTCAAAGCAGACGAAGTGAAGTCAACTTAAGACGATAATTTTCAGACGATATGTGGTCAACTTAAGACGAAGCAAAGTCAACCACAGACGATAATTTTCAGACAATATGTGGTCAACTTAAGATGAAGCAAAGTCAACCACAGGCGATAATTTTCAGACGATATGTGGTCAACTTAAGACGAAGCAAAAGTCAACCACAGACGATAATTTTTAGACGATATGTGGTCAACTTAAGACGAAGCAAAAGTCAACCACAGACGATAATTTTCAGACGATATGTGATCAACCTAAGACGAAGCAAAGTCAACCGCAGATGATAATTTTCAGACGATATGTGGTCAACTTAAGACGAAGCAAAGTCAACCACAGACGATAATACTTAGACGCTATGTCTAAGCTCCTGATCGTCTCTCCCCGTTAGTCAAACCTGATCTTCCTACCCCAACATCAGTAATCCCCATACTCAATATTCACTGTAGCCTTCTCCTTCTCATATTTTCTTCACTAAGTCCAACATTTAGATTTTACTCCATTTCATTCAAATATTTTGCTATAACCACAAATCTCAATCTATCCCATTACTATTCACTATACCCGAAATGTCAATGAGTGCATGTGCTATTATGTGCATGTATGCAAGGACTCAATTTTCACATGCGTAGATGCTAACATTTCTCTGAGCTTGAAGTGGAATTTTCTAACTCTCTCTTTGTCATTTTCTCCATTATAAAAAAAACAAGATTCAATCCTTTAATATGGGGACGGGATGTTACACATTTTATAGGTCATTAAGATGTGCATGGTTATTAGAAATTTTGGTGTTCAACCAAGATTTTATAATTGACATATCAAGAAGTAAAACTATAACATAAAATTCAGTTTATTATATGAGTTATATGTGTATCTAATGAAGAACTTTTATAAGTGAAGATGTATATATGTAACAAAAAAAATTTTAATTGAAATTTATCTTAAGTATTTAGGAAAGCATTTGGAATGGATTGAAATACATCATTGAAAATGAAAAAAAATGATAATTGACACTTTGTAGGCTCTCTTCACATTCCTTTTTCAGTTAGATAGGGTACAAAAACCATTCCTATTGATTCCAAAGTCAAGGACGTAGGAAATGTCTTGTTTTTAATTCTCCTAACAATAAATATATCTCTCTATTATTAGTTGGGTAGTTCAAGCTTGTCTTATTGAGCTTCTCATTAAAATAGGTTATTAGCCTTTGTCTCAGTATTACATAACTCTAAAATCCAATCTTGAGGCATCACACCCAACATTAAAAGTTTTAGAAAATTTAGTTAATGCCAAAAAGATGATGAACAAAACCTATTTTTAATGACTTTGAATGATTTCTCTTGTTAACTACCCTAATACAACCCTACAAATTTCTTAATAATCTTAATAAATGGTGAAACAATTGTAATAAAATTTCTAACAAATCTTTGATAAAAACTAGGTAAATCATGAAAACTTATTAACTTAGTTGTGGATTTAGGTCTCAACCATTCCCTAATTGCTTTCATCTTTGTCTCATCTAAGTTGGTACCTTTTACATAAAATATAACCAAAAAACATAATCTTTTTTCAAACAAAAAGTATAAGTTTTAATGTTAGTGTACCATTATTCTTTGCTTATCAATTTTATTCATATATATCAAGTGATAAATATAACCTTCTATGTATTTGTTATATACTAAGAGGTTATTGAAATAAAAACTGCAAAATTCCCTATATATGCATGTAATACATGGATTATTAATTTCACAAATGTACTTAGTGCATTAGTAAAACTAAATAGTGTTTGTTATATACTAAGAGGTTATTGAAATAAACAACTACAAAATTGCCTATATATGCATGTAATACATGAATTATTAATCTCACGAATATACTTAGTGCATTAGTAAAACTAAATAGTGTAACTAACTACTTATATAACTAATAAAATACTTTACAACAATTTTATTGATAGCTATAATCAAAGCACATCCATCAAGTTCCATTTTTCTCAGGCATTAAAAGTATCGGTACTACACAAGGATTTATATTCTCTATTGTGTACCCCTTAGCCATTGACTCTTTCACTATCATCACTACATCTCCTTTATTTCTTTAAATTGCTCCTTTAGTGGGTCTATTAGGAATAACAACCCTTAGTACAAAGTTAATTTGAGGATCCTTCTAATAGGACATAATCCATTAGAGGCATCATCAGGTACAACATCCTCATACTTTTGTAATAAGGAAACAGTAACACTAGGAAGAGATACGATAATCTCTTCAATATGAAGATAATTCCCATCCTTCTAATGGGTGGTAATCCATTAGAGGCATCATCAAATTCAACATCCTCGTACTTCTGCAACAAGGAAACAGTAACACTAGGAAGAGATACATTAATCTATTCAATATGAAGACAATCCCCCTTACAAAGTACAATAATGTTGCTTAGTAAAAATAGTATTCAAATTATCAGTTTTTTTTATAGTAACTCACTTATTTCTTTTTTTTTCTCACTAGTAACTCTTATTTTCTAAGCCCTCATATTCCTCTTTTTCTTTCACTACCAACTTTCTTTCTTTTGAACTCACACCCTCACTCTTTTTTTCTTTATTCTCTTTCTAATTTCAAATGGTTTTTATAGATTTGCTTAGGAGTTAAAGATATATGAGTGATGGATTTATCTTTCTTTATAAAGGTATACCCATTCTTGAAGCAACATGTGTCACCCTTCGATTATATTTTCATGGTCATCTCAAAATATGTGAACAAGTTACATATGTATCACATCACACAAGAATTTGTCTTTTCCTAACATAGAAAGAGACGGACATATATTTATTCACCTTGATCTCCCCACACTCTATAACATCAAAGTTTATATGACTTTAAATGCTTCATAATGAATTTTTCAAAATAGTAGTACTAGTTATATTAGTAAAAGTGTTTAGTTATATTGGTACAACTCTTTCCATCAATAATCATGTTATATACCTTATTGTAAACATGGCATCTGCTATGGAATATGTCATCCCTCAACCACACTAGCTCATCAATAATACTTTGCCTTTAACAATATATTCTACATTCTCATCAATAGAATTCTTCAATGATGGATTATCCTCTTTTTCCTTTGAATTACTCTCACTCATCACTTTCTTGTCATCACTCTTGGTCATAACTAATATTGTGAATATAGTGCTAGAGCTAATATCGATTTTGACCTTGGTATATTACAATATTAGTATCAATTAATACTAAATACTATTTTGGATAATTAAAATTTTATTATATTACATTCAGTTTTTACTATCAATTAATATTAAATAATTAACAATTTTATTTATTTAATACAAAATTACATTATAAAAACTACAATACAAAACTAATTATTCAATAAGTAATACAAATAAATTAAAACCAATGTCTATGTTAAAAAGCAAAAAATAAAATTTTAAAAATAATAGTTGAAAAATAAATTTAAATTAAAAGTAATTTTTAAAGGATGAAAGTGGCTAATGTTTTAACGATAGTGAAAGATGTCCTACATAATTTGAAAGGACTGCACTCATGTTTCACCTCCTAAACTACAATTTCATTTCTAATAAAGAGGATTCAATTCAATGAAAAAAAAACATCTTTTACAAATTTTCTTAAATGGCTCTTGCAAGCTATTCTTAAAAAACCAAGCTCCGAAAGTGAAATAACATGAAATTGTTTGATTTAATCAAACAAGTCCTATAACCTTCTTCATTTTATAGCTTGCTATAAAGGGGAGGTTGAGTACAATAGATAGGCTTAAAGGCATTCAAAACTTACTTGATTGTTGCATTTCATGTAAACAATAACCTAAGTATTCCAATCTAGCTTCTTCTCATATATTTGGGAAAAGGCATAACATCTATGTAACCTCTGTTCTCCTCTAATGATCTACAAGGAATGATTAATTAGATATGTCAAAGACATAATGCAAGTGAACAAGGCTTTCTTACCTACAGAATATCTTTCACACTTTATGAAAAATAAATAAATAAGAGAATATTTCTTAATAAGGCAACTCGGAAATAGAGGCTCTTACAAGAGTTGAAAGGCTTGATCAAAGCCAATTAGTAAGTCTCTAAGTCCATCTCAGTTGTAGTGAGAGTGTGTATGTAAATTGGGGAATTGCCTTACATTGATTAGCAAGGAAATACATAGAAAAAGGATATGCAAACTGTACAAAAACTCCTAACTTTAAAATCATATGTTTCTTCTTTTACTAGATTTCTCTCAAACCTAGTCCAAGAACTTTAATTCTATCCCTCAAGTACATGCATATATGTAGAAAAATTTCGTCCTAACATCTATTAAAAGCTTGATTAAGGATTCTTCAATATGATTACCTTTGTTTTAGGACTAAAGGTCATCCTATCTAGTGACCGACTATATAAACAAAAAGTATATCATGTTAATATGAAAGTATCAAATAAGAATGTCTCTTTTTTTAGAAGATTTACAATTTTTTGGGGGAGTATGGATGCAAAAATTTATCAATGAAATAGTATGAAATCTAGTGTGGGTGGCAGGGTGAAGGTGCCAAATTGGATGGAAAACTTTGGCTTGTCAATGGTGTTTAGTTATAGTTTTCGTTACACATACATCACATCACATAAACATTCTCTAATTATTCTGCTATATTTCTATATGAGTCTGTTACAATATATGTAGCAGTAGCTAGCAGCGAGAATCAAGGGATTCAGTTACAATATTCCATGCTGGCACCCTTTCCCTTAAGCCTAAGCTACTAAACCCATTCAACTTAACTACTACTAATTACTTAGCCTACTAGTATAAGTAACCTTCTCATCCCGTAGCCCATAATACTAGTACTACCTATTCAACTTATACAACCCATACTACTATACTATTTAGACGTAAATTGGGACAAATCCCTAATTCCCCCATTTACACATATCAATTGCCCACCCTACAGAACATCCTTGTCCTCAATGACGAAGTCAGGAAATCGCACTTTCATGTCATCTATCCATATCCACGTTGCATCATTGGCATAATCTCCCTCCTATTGATCTAGGATTTGCATTTTGGCCCTTTTGCATTTTGGAGTCATATGCTCAGCTAGAACCACATTTGGCATCTAAGAGCTCTGGCTGCTTGAGGGGAATACCAGAGAAGACTGGTTGAATAGACGACCCCGCTAGTAACTACAACCAGTAAGATACCTTTCCTACCCTTTCTAATACTTGATAGGGGCCAAAATACTTAGCTGCAAGTTTCTATATTCTTCTAGTCGCTACGGATTTCTGCTTGTATGGTTGTAACAGTCGCCTCCTTTAAATTCTTAGTCAGTTCGCTTCTTATCACTCATCTGCTTCATTCAATTTTGGGCTTGTGATAATTTCTGCTTTAGTTCTTCCAGCATAGCTTCTCTGTCTGTAAGGAAACGATCAACTGTGGCCACATTAGAATCTCCAGGCATATAGGGTAGATGTATAGGAGGAGGATAATCGTAGAGAACCTCAAATGGTGTAGTTCTGCTAGAGGTATGGAAAGTGGTGTTATACCACCATTTTGCAAGTGGTAACCACTTTACCCAATTCTTAGGAGAATCATCAATCATACAACGCAAATACATTTCTAGGCAACGATTGACCACCTCAGTTTGGCCATCAAATTGAGGGTGGTAAGTTCTAGAATATTGTAGGCTAACCCCCTATAAGGCAAATAGCTCTTTCCAAAAATGGCTCTAAAACGTGGGATCCCTATCACTAATGAGAGGATGGCATGCCATGAAGCTTAAAAACATTATCTAGAAAGACTTGGGCAACTTCCTTAGCAGTGTAAAGGTGTGGAAGAGCCATGAAGTGGGCATACTTGCTCAGTCTGTCTACTACTACCAAGATAGCTTCCTTTCCCCCTAATTTGGGCAACCTCTCAATAAAATCCATAGAAAGATCAGAGAAAACAGACTCAAGAATAGGAATAGGCTGCAATAACCTCGGTTCAACTACATTCTTCAGTTTGTTCCTTTGGCAAACCTCACACTCCTTGATAAATTAACGTACCAACTTCCGCTGCCCATTCCAATAAAAAAACTGCGTTCACCCTCTGTGCAGTAGCCTGCATTCCTAAATGTTCCCCAGTAGATGAGTTATGATATAGTCCTAAAATCAAGAGCAGCAAGTCTCTGTTATTCCCAACCACTAACTTTCCTTTTCTTTTTTGTAACCCCTCCCTCCATTAAAATTTGGAATGGAAATCAAGGTTGGCTTCTAATTAAGAAATCAAGGACTGAAGTGCTGGGTCATTCTCCCATGATGCCTTAATTAAATTTAGCAGTTCAGTTGATGCTGAAGAGAGAGTCATAGATAATAATTCAGGACCTGGCATCCTGGATAACGCATCAGCCACTACATTTTCCTTTCCTTTTTTGTAAAGTATCTCATAATTAAGTCCCAATAGCTTAGCCAACTAGATGTGTTGACTATTAGTGGAAATCTTCTGATCTAGTAAGTACTTCAAACTGTTGTGGCCAGTTTTGATTTTGAAATGCCTTCCCTCTAAATAATGCCTCCATTTGGCCACTGCATGTAAAATGGCAAGCATTTCCTTCTCATACATAGAAAGTCCCTGATGCTTGGGCCCTAAGCCCTTGCTAATAAATGCAATGGGATGACCACCTTGTGTGAACCAATCCCAGTGCTTGATGCATCTATTTCTACAATAAAGTCCTTAGACAAATCAGGTAAGGCCAAAACTGGTGCGTTGCTTAAGGTTGTTTTTAGCTGAGTAAAGGCGGCTTTAGCTTTATTATTCTACATAAAATTATCATTTTTAAGTAGAACTATTAGGGGTTTAGAAATAGCACCATTATTCCTCACAAACCTGCGATAGTACCCTACAAGGCCCAAAAAAGCTCTAAGCTGTTTTAGATTTTTAGGTTCAGGCTAGTCTCTCACTGCTTGTATCTTCGTTGGGTTAATAGTCATCCTAGTAACTGAAATGTAGTGGCATATGTACTCCACACATGCACCTGCAACCACGCACTTGCTCATCTTGGCAAACAGCTTATGATTTCTAAAAGCCCCAAACACTGTTCTCAAGTGATTTACATGCTTCTCTAATGATTTACTATAGACCAAAATGTCGTCAAAGAAAACCACCACATACTTTCTCAAATATGGTCTAAACACTTCATTCATTAGCCCTTGAAATGTTGTCAGGGTATTAGTTAGTCCGAAAGGCATAACTAAGACTTCATAGCAGCCATTATGAATTCTGAATGCAGTTTTATGGACATTTGGAGCATGCATTTTGATCTGATGATAGCCAGCTCTTAAATCAATTTTAGAAAATACCTTACCCCATGAAGTTCTTGAAGCAATTCCTTAATGAGAGGAATTGGAAATTTGTTTTTGATGGTCAGTTGATTCAAGACTCTATAATCTACACACAATCTCTATGAGCCATCCCTTTTCGTCACTAGGACGATTGGGCTAGAAAAGGACTAGAACTAGTTTGCACCATGCCACTGCTTAACATTTCATCAACCAATTTCTCTACAATGTCTTTTTGTAAACCTAAATACCTATATGGTCTCTTGTTAATCGGTTGAGCTCCTTTTAGGGGAATCTGGTGGCTATGTGACCTGTCTAAAGGTAAACCTTCGGCTCTTGAAATAGGTCCTGGAACTTATCAAGCAGCATTGCAACTGTAAAAGGAACTTCTGGTTTATCACTATAGCCAGACACCACAGTAAGTAACTCTATCCTGTCTACACCTGGTATTTTGAGACTGCATAATTGCATAGATGCAATCTAAGTGGGTTTTTCCATTAGTTTAGTCATTTATTCACTCCCAATTGCCTTAAGAGTCTTCCCGGGTTGCCCTCTAATAGTCACCAATTGTCTATCCCAATAAAAAGACATCCAAAGTTCAACATAGTTAGAAAGTTTGTTACCAAGTGTTGATAACCACTGAATTCCTAGCACTATATCACAACTAGGCAATGTCAGCACTAGCATATTTGCATTGAAATTGATCACTTGCATTGACCAACTAACCCCTTGCAAATTGCCCTGTATTCCATTACACAACCATTGGCCACTTCCACAGTCAATGGCTTAATAGCAGTTAATTCAGACCCTAAATTCTTGGCAATCCCTTCATTAATAAAGTTATGTGTACTACCATAATCAATTAACACTTGTATAACCCTCCAGTTCACCACCCTTGTTACTCTTATTATGTGGAAACCCACTGACCCTTCAAGCATACTTACTGAGATGTGCAAGTTGACATCAGCATATGATTCCTCCATATTAAGCTCTATTTCATTTCCCTCCTCTTCTATCTCCTCTTCATTTATACAAATAGAGAACATCTTATTATCGTTGCATTTATGACCAGGTGAATACTTTTCAGGGCACCACTGAGCCCTCCTTGCATCAAAATCCCTGCTCTTATCATTCTTGGAATCATAAGGTGAATTGTTGGGTTTTTGATATGTAGTTTTGATAACATGGTTAACTAGTCGTGTGACTAGGCTGGTGGTGAGTATGTATATTTTTTGTGTATTGGTAGGAGAAGAATTATTTGGCCTATACTTAGAGAAGGTGGTTGATTTTGTGTAGGTTTGTGTGGTCATTTTTGGTAGTGTGTGGCTTCTAGTAGTAGGATCTGGTTCATTTTGAAGTCTGGCTAAATCATATGCATCTCGTAAGTCTTTCGGCCTAAACATTTTTACTAGCTTCTTCACATCATGCTTGAACCCACCCACAAAGAAAACTATGGCCTGTTTTTTGTTCATACCCGATTTATTCCATAGGGTATCGAATTGGCTGATGTAACATTCCAAATCCCCAGTTTGAGATAGCTTCTTCATCTGTTCTAGTGGGTGTTTGTCCCCTCCAAATCTGTACCCAATTGCTTCTTCATAATCATCTAAAGACCGAAAGCACACTCCTCTCATATGAGCCTGATGCCAAAATAAAGCATCATCAGTCAAGTAATAGGCAGCCAATTTGATTTTGTCCTCCTCAGTTACTTCCTCAACCTTAAAATACTGTCTGCACTTAAAGCTCCATGCATTCATATCTCCCATATCATTAACTCAGGGAAATTTCTCTTGGGTTTCTTAAATTTACAGTATGTGTGACTAGCCTTACACTGACTATGGGTGATGGTGGTTGCTACAGGTATGGCTGACAGATCACTCCCTTCGCCACCTTCTATCACTATCTTACCCTTGGAAGAGCACGTACTTCCATGTGACTGCTGCATCTGCTCCAGAAGGCTAGTCTGTTGAAGACTCAAACCCCTCACCAAACTTTTCAACTCTGTCATTTGAATCTCATTCTTCTGTTCACCTTCCTCCAATCGTTGGTTGGTGTTCTGCAATCCTTGCGTGAGATGGGTATAGCGTTCTTAGTTATCATGCATCAAAGTCGTCATGGATTCCTCCAAAATTTTGATGTCGTGGGATGTGGTACTAGTTGCCATCTCCATAGTCCAAGGATGAACTGCTCTGATACCAAATGGTGTGGGTGGTAGGGTGAAGGTGCCAAATTGGACGAAAAACTTTAGGTTGTCAATGGTGTTTGGCTGTAGTTTTTTTCCATATGAGTCTGTTACAATATATGTAGAAGTAGCTAGTAGTGAGAATCAAGGGATTCAGTTACAATACTCCACGCTGGCACCCTTTCCCTTAAGCCCAAGCTACTAAACCCATTCAGCTCAACTACTACTAATTACTTAGCCTACTATTATATGTAACCGACTCATCCCTTACTTCCTATTCAACTTATATAGCCCATACTAACATACTATATAGATGTAAATTGGGACAAATCCCTAATTCCCCATTTACACATATTAAAATCATTGGATGTCTCAATTATAATTTGAGGTTGAATATTTAGAATTTAAGGCTTCACATTTGTATTTTAATGAATTTCCACTTCTTCTGTTTTTTCGCAACACTCATCTTGAATTAACTCAAAATTTTTGCAATTTGACTTGTTTTTAATTTAGGCTATGTTTAGTTGAGGTTTTATTAATAGAATTAAATAGAATATAATATTATTCCATATTTTAGGAGGAAGGTTTATAATGAAATGGAATGAAATGAGATAGAAGATGAGGGTTTCATATTATATCTCATTCCATTCTAAATAGTAAAATGAAAATTTTCCAATTTGTGGGGTTTAAGATGAAATGTAAAATTTTAAACAATTTTTCACAATATTACATTATAAACCCCTCTTTCAAACAACGTATTAATATTATGAACTCTTCCATCTCTCTCAAACAATATTTTTCTAATATTACATCATTTTACATTTCATTATAAATTATTTCATTCCATTAAAAATTTTGAATCCAACCAAGCATAACCTTGGCGAAGGGCAATTGGGTCAGGGTTTCTAACTGTTTCGAATCTAAATTCCATCATACCTTGAACCAAAATTCAAACTGATATAAATTATTCGGAGCGGGTTTGGACTCTTGGACCTGTTGACATATATCCGTTAGATATAACGGGCTGGATAGCTGCTACGTTGTGCAGATGTATACTACAGAGGTAACCGTCCGGTCCGGGCAATGATTTTAGAATCTCCAAATCTTTGCGGAACCCGGTCTAAATTCAGACTCGATGTGTTCTCTCATTAAACGGCTGAGGACCTTCACTCCATGCCTCCGGTCAACCTCCGATCAGTTCCGCTTCGCGCGGACCGAATCCGGTACAAACAGGCGGCGCGCGAAGCAGCCGGCCTTTGGTAAGAAGAAAACCGAAGAAAAATCAGAGTGGTGGGTCGTCGACGGTGAGATGCATGAAATCGGCGAGCACGTGCCTCTGCGTGAACGCTTCGTGATTCCTCGAGACAACATCCCCAATAAGCGCCGTAAACAGCTCAGAGAGCAGTTCATGCGCCGCACGCGCCTCGTTCTCAAGGAAGCTGTAATAACCTTTTTATTATAGTCCATCCATATCCTTCTTTCAATTCTCTGAGCTTTATTTTTGAGATTATTGATTTTTCTTATTCAATTTATTTTGTGTGTCATAAGGAGCACGAGTCTTGGTGCAAAAGGTATATGGAGTTGTATAATGAACTTAGAGAGAATTGGGAGCGCTTGTATTGGGATGAGGGCTACTCGAAGAAAATAGCCCAAGATCATGCTAATTATGAGTCTCCTGATGATGATGACCAAGATTTTAACCCTTACAAGTTTGTTCTTTCCCATCTCTTTGTTTTTAAACAAATTTCTGAATTCCTACTTTTATTATGAAGAGTTTGTTCCTTTAAGTACGGTTAACAGTAATCTGATGCGAATGCCAGCGACTGTGAATAATCTTAGCTAGTCATTGGTTGGAGAATTTCTGTTTCATAGTGGATAGAAAGTCTTTGTCTGGTGTTTATAAATTGTGACCATTTTTAATCTCAATGTGTATACTTTTAATTTATCAGCATAATTTGTGATATCACATGATAGATTTCTCATTTTGTTTTAATGCAGTTTATTTTGTTGTTAAAGGATAAGCTTTCTTTTTGTTCATTTTTATGCAATTTCTAGCCAAGACATCTCATATTTGATGTTTTTGCATGTGGTACAGGAGTAGGCGAAATGAGCTTAAGAAGGTATGCACCTTATTGAAACTTTCTTTATGGATCTGATGTGACTGTAATTTTAATTTGCCATAGGACACTAAGCTAGATACTGCTCCGACGTATTATGAGTTATAAGTTGGTCGACCATTAGTCACTATTTTCTCCAATTTATTGAGAACATGGTTACATACTTATGAATGGATATGCTTGTAGGTATTGAAATGCTCTATGATGCCGGCTTATGATGGCATTTTTGTGCTACTTTAGAACAGATTGCAAAACCTGGATTTTTCAATCTCTAGCTTGAGTTTGTAAAGACAAATTCTAAAAAACTACCGTGAATGCAGGATCAGAATTTCGGGCGAAACAGGCAAGGAGATTCATGGGAAAAAGTCAACCTAATTCGAGATAAGTTTGAATATGATAGAGAGAAGAGAATGAGAGAGAAAGGTAGCTTCAAATTGACGGAACTATTTTGTGTGGTGTGATGTTACTATCTTGGATTATTCATTTATTTGGCCAAATTGCTTAACACGCTTGTTGCAATTAATAGCATGAAAATTTCATTGATATCAACTCAAAATTAATTTCTTTACCATGTTACTTTGTCTTACCAATGCATTTAATATATATGCAACCTGTGGGGGTGCTTTGTTCAATTTAGATGTAAAATGTTAAGATGAGGCATATTTCTTTTATGTGACTGCGATACATGGTAATAACATCCACTGAAGTTGGTGCTAATCTAGATATGCTTCTTTAGGACTTGCGTGTGGCAGCTTTAGTTATTGAAAATGACCAGTTTCTCATATCTGACCTTGAAAAAATGTTTTCTTATTCATGGGTATTTCTTATTTGATGTAGAGAACTGGTTGCCAAGAGTGCAAAAACTTTTAACTTTCCAGTTAAAGAAAATTGCTATATGAGAATCATGTGCTTTGCCTGGTTATGAGCAAACCGATATCATGAGATGTATCAGATTGGTTTTAGGACAAACTTTCCCAATTCATCGAATAATTTGCTTCAGTAGTTGTGGCCATCGTGAAGACAAATTCAACTTGTGGTTGATTGTGGCTTGGAAATTTTATCCCCATCCTTATATTCTTGTCACCTTTTCCTAATATGTTTTTTGTATGCAGCATTTGCGCCAATGACTGGAGGAACTTCTCAAGACATGCCCAGTTTGAGCTCCCTGAATCAACCATTTGATACCCGCAGGTACTTCCCTGGTGAATGAGATTGACGAAAGTGTTGTCGTAACATTGCAATTCCAGAAAGTGAGAATCTAGGAACATATCACTGCAAAATCTGCAGGAAGAGCATTGGCAGTTTTTAGCTCTTAACGAGCTTCCGAACTTTTGATTGGAGGGTTGGTTTAGCTGAAGCCCCTCATGAGTGGTTATTGTTCATATTCCATAACAAAAGTTTTAGTCAGTTTAGTCAGTAGGTTAGCTCTTGATAGTTTTTTCGTTTGGTTGTGTTGGTCGTGACGCGAAGAGATGAGCCCAAAACTATTGTTATTAATCTTAATGAAGGTTATAGTTTGAGGTACAAGAATGCGTTGAGGTACAAGAATGAGTTATCCCAGTGCAACTTTAATGCACTTTTGTTGTTTAGATAATCGTCATAACTGCATTATTTTCTTTGTATCTTGTCACTCCTCCCACTATTGGGTTACCGAATTCGTATGTAATGGTACGGGTAGAAAGAAATGAAGTTGTGTATTTCGTAGGATTTAAATAAAACATAGTTATCAATAAAAAAAATAGATCCATGAAATTTCACTTATTTATGTAGAGTTCTTTCTTTTCCCCCGAGTGAAAAGCCTTTTTTGGAAATTAAAAATTAAATTAATTCTAAGCAAATAGTCAAAAGGATATCAAGTGCCTCATACAAGAAGTACAAAAATGATGAATCGAATAAATCAAAACTTAAATATCCAAAAAAGAAACAAAGCTTTGACGATTATACTTGGTGTGAATTGCTATTCTTTAACCTTGGTCATTTGTTTTTATAGTAGAAGAATAATGTGTATAGCTTTGCTGCTAAAGACCAACAATTAACCTTTATATCTCCCCAAAGGGAACGAATTTTGCCTCCCTTTTTGTTTGTCATAATATACAGTCACTACATGGTAGTTTAAATTAGGGTTTGTCATAATATACAATCACCACATGGTAGTTTAAGTGACCATGTGTGTAAAAATTACAAAAATTGTGAATTTACATGTTATACACGGCTACTTATATAGTTGTATAGCTCATTTACACAATCATTTAAGTTCACACTGTAGGTTGCCAAGGTGCTTGAAACGGCACCTTTACACTCCTACACTCTTTCAGTGAGTTACTCAGTCCTATTCGTGGCTATGTAAGTTGCAGTAACTTCATTTCTTACATTCTTTGTCATATTTTCACCCTAACTCCTCTCCTTTGCTTCCACAAAGGAAAATAAGATTGAACATCAATAAAATGGCCACAAGGATATATTTTAGCTCATTTTTGTTCTTCTTCTTTGTATTTGTACCTAAAACAAAATATGGGCTAAAATAAGTATCTTAAGTGCATCATAACATTATAAGCGTTAGGGAGAAAATATATAGTCAATTAAACACCTATTAATAAGTTACCATAACATCATTTTTAAAACATGAGAAGGCAAGAAAAATAATATGCAAGACAAAGAAATCATTATTTTACCCTAAACTAATCTTTAATATACTGTTATAATAAAATTTTCTCTTTTAAAAAGACCCTACAAAAGGAACGATAACATTGATTTAAATGCCAAGCTATTTGATATATTGATAAGAATTCAAAAGCATAAAAATAATAAATATGATGAGATAAAAGTGAAATATGGTATGAAAATCATGTTCAGATATTTACCCCCCACCAAACTTAAACTAAATGTAAAGTAAAACTAAGAAGAAAATGGATCCACAATAAACACTAAAAATTAACTAAAGTAAATTCTAAACAACTATAATAAAACTCATGACTCGAGACTACAAAAGGAAAAACAAGGACATAAACCAATAGATCAAAGTATTAGAGTAAGGAAAATAAGTCAAAAACACATTGAAATACTAAACTGTAATCAAGATATTGCCAAACCCTAAAAAGAAAGATCTGGAATAAAAGAAACAAATAAAAAAACATGTCTAAAATGAAAAATACAGAAATAAGATTAAGATGAGGACCTAAAATATGAAAAATAGAAGAAATTATGGTGGCACATTGGTGTTTTTCTTCTACCAACAACGTCATGTTAGGTATATATGTGTTTTTGTTCTTTCCTTCCCTTTGTTCTTTAGCATCTGCAATAAATGCCAAGCACTGAAAAGTTATCTTAATATCTTATCATAAAATTGGTATAACAAAAAGATAAGTAAGAACAAAAATAAAAGAAAGCTACCCATTAACTTCACCAAGACATATTAACAGCAGAGAAAAGGGCTTTAAAAAGGACAAGTTAATGGTTATGCGGAATAAAGATGAAAAATAAGAATAAAAAAAAAGCAAATCTTAATGATTTAGCAAAGGATAAATCCAAGTGACATGATGAAAACGAGACAAATTAAGGTTTGTTTAGGGAGGAACATGAGCTATAATCTTAAAAGAAAAAAATAAAAGCTAAACATCACCAAAATTCATAAGAAGAAATTAATTTTCCTCTAGCTACTGCTAAAGGAGAAGACCACTTTGGAGGAAAACTGAGGGCTTCTACTAGTGATTCTTGTTGAGTTCACTCCATAGAGGAAAAAGAAGAAGATGACTGGGAACCAGTATAGTGGCCTAGCTCAGATAACCATTCATAACTCTCTTTCTTTTCCTTATTTATTTATTTATTTCTTAAAATATTTCCCTATTTTTCTTGAAAAACAATTGAATCATATTTATAGAAGTTAGAAATGAGGTATAAAGCAAAACTAAGTGACTTATCAGCCACTATCAAAAAGGTATAAACAAAGGGTAGTCAACACTATCTAAATGGCATTACAATATAAAGAATACTAACTAGAAATAGGGAAAAAACAACAACCTTAAATTCCCATCTCTTTCTCATTCCTATGCTTAGGTTTTTCTGGCCATTAAGGGCAACGGAATTATATTTCACGTAAAAAGAATTCTCTAATAAATGATATGATTTTTTGTAGGGATGGCTCCATGCAACCTACTATTCTTTTCCTTCCATGAAACAACATCTAAACAACCAGATGTCACCTTACCCCTAAGTTTTATCTTAGAGGTCCATCATATAATATCATTCCAGTCATTTACTATGTAATAAACACCAAAGGGGTAAAGAAGTTTTCTCAAAATGTCTTCAGTGTATAAGCAACCTTAGAAAAGGTGATTAAGGCTTTCCTTAGAGTGGTTGCATAACTTACTGTTTGAGTTGGGAACATTGAACTTCAGCATGACCTTGGTTGACAGTCTTCTCATAGTTGCTAACCATAAAATGAAAATGAAAGAGCTAGAAATATACTTGTTCCCTAAACCATTTTATGCCAGGGTTTGATTAAGCGATTATCAGCTTCCAATAGATTCCTCCTGTATGATTGAAGGCTAAAATATATTTTGTATGTTGTTCATTGGATAATATCAGGAATTGAGAATTTTATAAGATATGTAGGCATGTTTTTCAGTACATCATTTGCTCCCCTTTTGGAATGAAAGGATCGGTACCAATTACTCTTCTTGATTAGAGCATCATCATTAGTCCTCTAATGAATTAAAGTCCTCAATGACCTATAGGATGGAAGTTTATATAACATACCCAATTGATGGCAATAATAATACTAATAAAAGGTGTTTTACGCCCTATAAGTGAGTGTATCCCTTCTTTTATTTGAATAATTTTTATAAGGTCCAAGAAATATTAGAATTTATTGGAATATTCCATATGCTCTACGCTTTAAGCGATATATGTGTATCCAATTATCCCATAAGTCTTCTTTGTCCTTATATAATTTCTAGCGTCATTTTGCAATTAAGGCTTTGCACCAAAGTCTCACAGAAGTAATGCCAAGGCCCCTAAATTTCTTAGACTAATAAATTATGGTCTATTTCACCTTAGCAGCCTTTTAAAGCTACTAATTCCACCGTTTAAAGAATCCCATTAATTTCCTTCATAATTCCCTAAGCAAGAGCCATATGTTAGCAATAATATGTTGAAAGGTTCTTGAGGACAAATACAACTGCTTATTGTCTGTCTCTATAGAATAAGAATTTGCTAGAATAGTTGTCAATCCTCTTATTGTCGGAGTCTAAGAGAGGGAAATATTTTATAAAGGAGAGCCATTTCTCATAGGTAGGAACTCCTAAGTATTTAAAAGGTAATCCAGCTAATTGAATGCCTTTAGACAAGATCAAATTACATAGTTGAGGAGATGAAGAAGCTTTTACTTTGATTGTAACTCAACCTATATATGACCCTGAAGTGATTCAGTGAAGATAAGAGCAAGTTGATGGAAGGTTGAGAGGCTCAACATAAGAGAATGAGATCTTCTGAAAAAGAAAGCTGAACACTCTTCTATTTGGAGCAATTATAATGATATTTAAAACTTGGTTCTCTTGATATTTTCACTCCTGTAATTCTTGTAATGACCTTCATGCTAATGACAATTAGAAGTCGAGATAAGGGATCACCTTGCCTTAGTCCTAGTCCCTTAACAACTTTGAATAATCTTGTAGTTTCTATATTGATGATGACTAAATATAAGATTGTTGTAATATAAGCCTATATCAATTAGACAAATGTGTTAAGGTAACTAAGAGTAAGCAAAGTGTCAAGTATAAAACTCTAGTTAAGTGAATCAAAGGCCTTAATAAAATCAATCTTAACTGCTCAACTTTTGAAAATTTTCAGACTTCTATAGCCTCTAAAATCTCCTATGTTATGAGTATGTTGTTTGCAATGGATCATCCATATATGAAAGTAGTTTAGGTTCAATTAATTGCCTACTTTGGATGATCTCTCATACTATGAGCAATCTCGTTATAAATGACTTTGTAAACCAAACACAACATAAAATAGGTATGAACTTATTGAGAGCATTTGTAGAGAGGAACTTGGGAATTAGAAAAATATGTCTTGTTTAGTATTTTGAGAATTCTACTGTTTTAAAAGAATCAACACACTATATTAAACACTAGGTCACCTGCCATACTCCAGATCTATTGGAAAAATCTAGAGTCAAAACCACCAGGGCCAAGACATTTGTCGAGATGGAATAGGAAGAGAGTGTATCTAATTTCCTTTTTATTAACTTCCTTAGCACGGTTAGAGTGAGTTTGATTAGGTATTGAATTAGAAAGATAGCTAATGATCTCTTAAGGAGCAGGAGTGATGTTGTTAGGAGTCTTCAAGATAATTTTGAAGTGATTATAGGCTAAAGTCCAGAAGTCCTCTTATGATTGAATTATGTTATCTTCATTATCTTGGAGTAAATTGATCGTGTTTTGGTTTCCTCTGTATTGAATTGAGTTAGATGTGGCATTCCTCTGCTCTTCCTTCAGCCAAAGCTCTCATGATTGTTGCCTTAATTGGGAGTCTTTAGTTCTTAGGGAGATAATATAATCCTTAATCTGATATAAGGATCTCTAGGATCAGAGGCTTGTTTCTCCTGTTGAGTAATGAGTGATTCTAGAGAAATGTCTTTAGCTGTCTACACTGGATCAATACTTCCTTTTTGCAGTTTCTTCAATATTTGATAGCTTTAAAACTCTAAATACCTCTATAAGCCTTGGAAACTATTTGAGTAATTGATAGACCTTTTGAAATGGCTTGTATAAACCCTGGAGCTCAAAAAATCTAAATGGGGACTTTCTTTTGTTGGAACTATTGACATCCTTGATGAATATAGGAGAGTGATCAAATGCTATAGGACTTCCAAAGTTGGTACAACTCTTTGGAAAAGTAATAGAAGAAAATGAGAGCGGTAAAAGCAAAGATGAAAATGGAGAACTTGAAGTTATACATTGAGAATAAAGAATACCATAATAGAACAAGAAGTTAAAAAAGAGAGCGATTTTTCTTCATCAAAAGAATTAAGGTTTATTATCTCATCAATACATGAGTAATGTTGGAAGTAAAAGACGAAGATGTGGCAAGTAATTTGAAGATAGAGAGACTGAGTGAAAGGCGAGAAGAGAGAGGAGTGAGGAGAAAAAGAGAGAAGATTTTTTAAAAATTAGTTTTTGACCTCAATTGGTTTGTAAGATACACGGTATGATAATAAGTCTTATCAAAAACATGCCAATATTTTTTTATAATGGAGTATTGTCAAAGAAATTAAATTAAAATTTAAACCGAACATCTATAAAAAGTAAACATTTTTTGAACGTTTCGACACATTTAAATTTAAATTAAATTTTAGTAAAAACATTAAAACATAGTGCATTTACATTTTTCTAATGAGTTGGCAAAATTGAATAGTCAAGGAACTATGATAGGACAAACTTTTTTTGCATGAGTTTTGGCTTTAGGTTTGAAGGAGACATAAAAGTTAGGAAGACGTCCGTTCTTCCTAAAATTAACATAATAGGATAGTTATTATGGGTCAGTAAATGCAAAATCCAAGAGTTGAATTCTTTTCACCTCTTTCAATAGCAAAAAAACAAAAATAGTAAACCAAGTAACCTTGAACTTGGGGCTCCTTGGTGTTCTTTTCACCATCAGAAATGCATTCATCTTGAAGGCAATAATATAATTCACTAAACGACAACTCTATAAGATGACCAACCTTACCCTTATTTCATGATTGCTTAGAGGAGAATTGCTTCCCTAATTCAAACAAAGTAACATAGATACTAAAGCAAGGCTAAGAAGAAATTTCAAATCTACGATAAAACTAAGAGTAACTTTTGTAGTGTAACTCAAAATTGGTCCAACAAGTCCCTTGTATACAAAAAGAGGAAAAGCCCACACTGACCAAGTATAAACTCTATCACTATATTAGGAATGGCAATACGACCCAAGCTAGCCTGGCTTGACCCACTTTATATTTTTATTTTAAAATTAAAAAATGAAGTCATTTTGTTCCTTCTCGTCGAGCTATAAACCAAGCCGAAGCCAAGCAATCTTGGCCCATTTTATCATCCCTACTAATTGTATGAAAAAGGCATGGTCTTCCATCCACCACACGTGTTTATGTAGCACTTTATGTGGCTGACATAAGTATCAATACAAGAATTTATACAAAGAAGCCAAGAAAAATTTACGAGTCCACAAAGGCAAAGAATGCTAAAAAACACAAATTCAGCATGTTAAATGATAGAGCTAGAAGGCCATTAGTTTACAGTAGGCGTAAGAAGAAGTTGGAGAACCCTAGCATGTGAGTTAGTTACAAATAAGGGACAGGTGTCACCTAATAATTAGGGTAGGATGGGATATAAAAGGAGGGGAATGACATGCAAGAGGGGGTGCATGAATCTTTAAACTGAGAGTAGGTATTGGGAGGTACAACCCCTCATATAGGTTGATTCTTATTTCAGTTGTATTTGCCTACTATTACAGAATATCAATATACCACACTGAATCGATGAGGTTGTTTTGATCCATCTGATTCATTTATTCTAAAAATACAGTAATACTTAGTGAGTTCTATCAATTGGTATCAGAGCACAATCTTGGTGCCATTATATTGAATTTGATTGGGTATGGTAGTGAGGAGAAGAATGGAGAAAATTAACTTGATAAAGAGTAGTGTAGCAAACCTAGCTGAGATGTTGGAGAGAAATGATGAGAAAACACATCGACTAGAAGAAGCATTATCGGAAATGATGTGACACATCAAAGGGAAAGGAGCAGAGTCATCCAAAGGAAAATCGGAAGTGGAGACTATTGAGGAAATCGAAGGAAATGGAGTGGGTGAGTCGGCAGAAACAAGGCAAGGAAGTAATGTGAAAAATGAGGGGGTTAGGAGGTGTGAAACGAAAGAGGAAGAGAGAGTTTATGAGGAGAGAGGAAGAAGGTTGGAGATTTCGATTTTTTGTGGAGAGGATGCATATGGATGGTTGAATAGAATAGAAAGATGCTTTCAGTTTAATGAGGTTGTCGACAGGGATAAAAGGGATGCAGTGGTAGTGGCGATAGATGTTAAGGCATTGGTGTGGTTCAATTGGTGGGAGGTGCGAAATGCAGAAGCTGATTGGAAAGAGTTTAAATTAGCTGCGCTCAAGCGTTTTCAACCAACATTAGCTAAGAACCCAAACGAACTTTTGTTGGGATTGACAACATTCTTCGACGGTGATGGAGTACCGTGAAAACTTTAAGCTATTAACAATGTTGGATCCCGAACTTTTCTTAAAAGATTAGAATTAATAAATAAGAAAATTGGAGAGGTTCATATATATTCTTTGGTGCTTTTAGTGGCTAAGAGATTTTGAAATGGGAAGAATACAAATAAAAATGGAATTGAAATTGTGAATGTTCTGTTATTGGTGTTCATGATTAATCATGGGTTAAATTCCCTTGTGGATGATTTTGATCTGAAAATGAGATGAGAATGAGGAACGAATGAAGTAGAAAAGGTGATCTTGGTATGAGTTGAGTTAAAGAAAGATTGTGAAACAAAATGGGGGGTTGATCTGGAAAATTTTCAAGGAGTATGATTCAGTCCTTTAGCCATAACTTTTTTTCTAGTTATCCAAACGAGATGATTTTTAATTTGGATTAAACTAGAAATATATGGCTGCATTTCTTGTGAAGACATTGAATTAAAATTTTGTCTTTAAGAATCACAAATTTTGCCATGAAGTTGAGAACTGGGTGCAGTACATTGAATGAACGTAAAAAGAATTCATATTCTATATTCTAGGGAAAATATGAATTAATTTAGGCTGATTTAGGCAAATGTGCCTTCTAGAAAGTTGTATATCTTTCTTTTATCTTTCCAAAAGTGTATAGTATGGGATTTTTGGACATCGGAGTTGAAAGTTATGATTTTTACAAGTGGTGGTGCATTTCGTCTAGTGCATTTCGTTTGGTGCTGGTGCACTTTGTCTGGTGCATTTCATCTAGTGCATTTCGTCTCGTGTTGGTGCATTTCTTTTGGTGCACTTCATCTGGTGCATTTTGTCTGGTATACTTCGTCTGGTGCATTTCATCTGGTGCACTTCGTCTGGTGCATTTCGTCTGGTGCATTTCGTCTGATGCATTTTGTCCGGTGCATTTCGTCTGGTGCACATTGTCTGATTCTTTTGGCCATAACTTCATCGTCCGACCACCAAATGAAGTGATTT
>JAOSBN010000009.1:7597929-7612818 GCA_027563595.1 Erythroxylum suave
ATGCAATGAATGGTTTTTAAAATTTGTTGACTTTTAAATGATGTTAGTTGATGCCATGTGTAAGTTGGAATTGTTTTGCTCTAACATACCATTATCGGTTATGTTCTTGAAAATTTGGGTATGTACCTTATGATAGTGGGATCTTGCATTATTAATCCAGACAAACTAGCACATGTTATGCTCCTTAATTTGGTCAAGCAGTGGATCTCACAAACTGTAAGTATGAGATGTTCAAAGTTAGCATGTGGATACTTACTAAGAGTAGTTAGTCATTGGATGACTCGCAATTAGATTATCATATGAATAATCTACGAATGTCAATGATTGATCTCATCATAACAATGGTGCAAATATCCTTAGATTTGAGGAACTCAAGGATATCTTGGATACCAATTATGTGCTTTGACATCATTCCTTTTTATCTCAAGATGAAGTCACTTTTAAGGTGGTGATTAGTACAACTATTAGTATTTGAAGGTAATTAGGTAACCGATAAAGGATTCACCACTTCTAATAGAAGGAGATGATACCTACAACCTCTTGTCAGGGTCATTACTCAGGAGTCTCTAGCTAGAGAAATTATGTGTCATGAAGAGAGTCTTCAGTGACACATAGAGTAATGAGAACCTAAGACAAGAACTAACATCACTTGGACTAGATGTGATATATTCAATCTAATGGGAGTTGACACATAGCCTACATTCTGAACCAAGTGGGGTAAAATATGGTGGAAGGACTAATTGCATGGAAATTGTCTACAGAAAGGTTCATAAGTTGGATAATTAACTATTCAAGAGATTGTGTGTTAATTTACTTATATTATGGTAAATTGACATCATGATTTGCTTGAATTAAGGGTTAATTCAAATGCCTAAAATAACTAAAAATTTAAGGGTCACGTGTATAAAAGATCGGATAAAAAACATAGTGTGAATGGCCAAATTTACGTAGGGTCATTGGCCACGATTGTGACAGAGGGCAAGAATGAGTACATTAGTAAGTTCTCCACTCATGTACCCTAGGAATTACCACTTCTTACACACTCAAGTGAGAGCTTAAAGGTTCTAGAAGAGTTCTAGTGATGGATCCCAATTTTCTTTAGGATTTTTATATTTTATTTTATTAAACTATTAAGCATGAGAATAACTTAGGATTTATGAAGGAATTTTTAGAGTTTAATATGGTATATTATGAATTTTATATGGTGGTATGAATTAAAAGAAAGAATTAAAAATAAAGTGAAGGAGTTAGTAGGTAATTGCTTTTATAAGGAAAGGCAAAATTGGAAAGTCAAAAATTTTGTCTTAAGTTAATAAGACAAAAAAGAGAGGAGTCGTGTATGTTAAGGAAAGAAAAGAAAGAGAAAACTGTAGAAAAACCTAGAAAGAGAGAAGGAGAAACCGAAACAAGGAGAAAGAAGAAGGAAAGAAGAAGGAGAAAGAAGAAGAGAGAAGAGTGTTCAGTTGGAAATTTGTAGGTATTTCCTAACTCTTCTTCTTGTTTTAGTGGAAGGAGAAAATAGAGAAGATAGATTACTTGATGAAAAAGAAAGAGAGAAAAGAAGAGGAGTGAGAAAACTATGTTCATAGATTTCTTTTGTGAACCTAAGTATATTTTAGTTCCTTGAGTTAGAGAAAGTAAGAATAGATCAAGTTTAAGCTTGTTTATGGATAGCTAGATTTAAGGAAAACTTCATGTGTGTATGTTGATTAAATGGAATATGTTTGTTCTTAGGGAATCAAGAACATCGACGTCAAGAGCAAGGAGAAGAGCAAGCTTGACTTTTGGAAGTATTAAATAAATAGGTGGGTAATATGTTTATAGTTTTAGTGATGATGAGCTGATATAATTGTGTGTACGTATGTTATCCATGTATGTTGTGATTCTGTGCATGTATATTATGATGCTTTGTAAGACTACTATTGTTTTTGTGTTAATGAAAAACAAAAAATCCATTAAGCATGAAAGCATGAATATGTTATAAAATGTATGAGCATTGAAAATCTGCTTATGTGGGCAAGAGAGGAATCCGTTTCGTTCGTCACGTGCACATCGACGTATAGCCTTCTCCCGGTTGCCCGCTTGTGGCCATGAGATCTTGAGAAATCGGACTCGATTCGTTTCACGGTGAAACCTTTGATTTCTCCGTTTCATTCTACGGAACTCTCGAACCATATTGTTTGTGCATTGCATTGTAAT
Organism: Erythroxylum suave; assembly: GCA_027563595.1. Classification (NCBI taxonomy): domain Eukaryota; kingdom Viridiplantae; phylum Streptophyta; class Magnoliopsida; order Malpighiales; family Erythroxylaceae; genus Erythroxylum; species Erythroxylum suave. The sequence continues at coordinate 7,600,129 of JAOSBN010000009.1, forward strand.
TTGTTAAGCATGATTCACGATTGAATGTGATGTTTTAATGTTTGAAGAATTGATTTGATCTGAATGAGTAAGAAGCCGATTATTTATAAACTTGAACTGTGGATACAAATTGATATACCTGTATGCTAAACTGTGTGTGTTTTTCATTGCTGGCTATAAACATATTAGTCACTGAGTTTCCCAGCTCACCCCATACATTTTCTACTCCTCAGGTTAATAATCAGCAGATCATAATTGAACCTTGCAAAGTTTTGGCAATTACCAAGAATTTTGGACTCTTTGTAACTAAGTTAGTAAGGATCATTTTTGGTGACTTAGAGGCATATCAGCATAAGCAATTCTGAATATATTTTGTAACTATGATACTAATATAGCATTCGGATATGAAGTACGAAAATGTATATTAACTTTGTTGTTGTTAATTGATAGTGGAACTTGTCAGTGAAAGAGCAAATAATTCTCTCATATATGAATGTGTAGACATATATATGCAAGTTCTTTCTCTTCTGTTAAGTTGGCTTGTGTTGAATTTTGGAAAATTTTTGGATGGATTTATTTGAAGTAAATGGTTTCTCAAAGGAGTTTTGGTATGTAGGGAATTGAATGTTGGTTCGGGTCCTTTGGAATTTTGCATTAGAAATGTATGTAAGTAGATGAATGGAAGATAGAGGATAGAATAAAATGGTAATTTTTACTTAAATGATTAAACTGTGTCGATACAGGATGAATTAGACAACTTGTCTTCATGGAAGTTGTAGATCTTTTCCTTAGCTTTCCAACGATATAAAGTTTGAAATTTTTGAACCTTGGGATTGGAAGTTAGGGTCTTTAGAAAAAGGAATCATTTGTGATGACTTCACACTTAGACGCAAAGGAAAACATAGACGAAGAGTATCGTCTGTGATGCAATCACACACAGATGCAAAGGAAAACACAAACGAAGAGTATCGTTTGTGATGACGTCACATATAGACGTAAAGGAAAACACAGACGAAGAGTATCATCTGTGATGACATCACACACAGACGCAAAGGAAAACACAGACAAAGAGTATCATCAGTGATGATGTCAGAAACAGATGCAAGGAAACATAGACGCAAATGAAAGGCAGACGCAAATCGAGAGGCAGACGCAAATGAAAGACAGACGTAAATCGAGAGGCAGACACAAATGAAAGGTAGACAAAAGACAGACGAAAGATAGACGATAGCCAGTCAACTTAAGACGAAGAAAGTCAACCATAGACGATAGAACACAAACGATAAGTGGTGAAACCCAGACGATAAAATTCAAAGATAGATGATAAAACACAGACGATAGGAGGTCAACCCAGACGATAAAAAGTCAAAGACAGACGATAAAACACAGACGATAGGAGGGCAAACCCAGATGATAAATAACCAAACCCAAACGATAGCCAAACCCAAACGATAGTCAAACCCAGACGATAGACGAACACAGACGATAGGTCAAATACAGACGATAGACTAAACACAGACGATACAAAGAAGAAGTTAAGTCAGTACGTTGAACAGTTAGTTGGAGTTAGTTACATAACTTAATTAAATGATGGTCTTTCAACAAGAAATGGATATTAAAGATTAAGAAACAGTTAGAAACTTAGACAATAAACACTAAGCATGGGGCGAAATGTTCTGAAGAGATAAATTGAAATTCCACTTTGAGTTTTTCCATAAATATGTCCGGAAATGGGTAAATTGAGTTCTTTTGAGGATTGACTCCAACATCTAGAGTGAGAGAGAGGTATCAAGAGTCTTATTCTTGCTTTTTATACAATTGTTTCATGAATCAAAGTGCATGCAACAAGATTCTTGATCTATCTTCTATCATTTTGAACATCTACTAGAACTTATCTAGTTTGGTGCTCAAATCACCCTTATACATCGTTTCTTCTTGGTCTTTGTGGGTTCTTGGGTGATTAAGGAAGGGTTTGGTGTTTGCAACAACCCAAACAAGGAGAACAAACAAGAAAGGAGGAGAAATAAAGGTAAAAAATTTTATATTTCATGTTCTTTTACATATCCATGCATGCATGTTTGATTTTGTATTTTTTGGGTTGTCATGGTTTCGAAATCAAGATTTCGACACTTTCGTTGCATTCTTATACATGTGATGTATGCAACCATAGCAAACCCAACAGTAGTAATCTGTTCACTTTATCCAAAGTTCATGATTATCACCAATAATGTCCCAATTTGAGGCAATATCCACGTTTCATCTCCTAAAACAAACAAACATTAATTTTCTTGTTTAAGCACCAAAATATATCTAAAATAAAAGGGATAATTCCAATTAATTTAATCAGATCAGGGCATTATTGTTCAGGGCCTGCTCTTATTATAATTTAATATGTCATCTAAAGGATTTTTATAAAGCTCTTTTGACATAATCTTAAGGTGTCTCTTTTAGTGTCGACCTAAACTTCTTCTTTAGTATTTTGATTTCCCTCTTTAGGGCTTTTAGCTTGGTTATTAATTGGAAAGCTTTAAATCCTTTGATGGAGGTATTCATAACTTTCCTTACCAGTTCCTGGAATCCTTCAACTTGAAGTATAAAGTTGTAAAATCTAAAAAGAGCTTTGATGTGAATAGAATTATCCATACCTTTAATCTCCATAGTAGGGCGATTATAATATAAAGGTAGACCAAATTGCACCAAGTTGGAGGGAATTTAAGTAACCATTCCTTATTCACCATGCATATGTCTAGCTTTTTCCTTATGAAGGTGCTCCTGGCTATTTGTTAGACCATGTGAATAATTGACCTATAAAGTTCAAGTTAATGACCTTTATAGATTAATAATGGAACTCAATTCCTTTTTAAGCAAATGCTTAGTAATTGTTAATGCCTTTGCTTCATTAGCATGTAATATACGGTTAAGATCACCTATAAGGAGTTAGGGGCTTTGATCCCTAGCTAAAGATTATACAAATCATTCCAAAGGAAATTCCTTTGGAAACTGAAGTCAGAGGCATACATAATGGATACAAGGAAGTTGCAAGGGATAAGATGTGATTAGCAATTGAGGTGGATCGCATGAACTAAGCTAAAAACCTCAGTGGTTTGGATAATTGCATGGTTGAAAACAATTGCAATTCTACTAAATAAATGGTGGGAGTGATTTAAAATGTAACTTCAGTTGCTACCTAAAAGACTTGGCACTTCCTTCAACTTATCAACTTATATTTTTATTTCAAGTAGACCTCTAAAAATAGGTTTCTTTTTAAAAATGAAATCCTTCACATCTTGCTTTGTTTGAAAAGTATTCATTCCTTTGATGTTCCATATTACAAAGATATATTAAAAGGTTTAAGAGGACCTTCTTTGTCCTATTTGATTTCCTTCCTGGCTTAGTACTAGAATTCATTTTTTTTCTCTTATTTCAATGACCTTGGAAATGTTGGAAGTTAGACTAGGTTTTAAATTATCTAAGGACATAGTTAAGTGTTCTATGGCTTTATTCTATAAGGAATTAAGCAATTCCTTTCCTTCCCTTTGAAGATGAGTAGAATTTGCCTCCTTTGTTTTAATATGCTTAGGGACTAGCTGAGGCTTAGACTAAGCATTGGATGCAATTTCTTTAGGGAGTTCAGCCAAGGTGGTGGCCTCTATTGGCTCAGTAACATATGAAGATTCCATTGGCTCAACAGCCTGTGAAGTCTGTATTTTAGGAGTGGTTGTAGTTTGCACTAACCTAGGATTAGTTTCAGTTACTTTAGACTGATCATTATTATTGCCTTCTTTATGATCATCTAGAAATCCTACAACTTCATTATAGGTGCCAATTTTAAATATTCTTATAGTACGCTTCCATATTTTAGACTACATTGGCTTCTAAGGTATGTGAGATGCACTATATAATCCTCTAGCGTCCCCATTTTAGAAAGTGTTTTTTTAAGATCATTAAGGAAGGAAGTTCAGCTGGTCTAGTGACTTAGATGCATATTCAGGCATATCCAATTCTTTCAAGCTTTGTAGTTTGAGCATAAAGGCTGATGGATCTTCTTAATGCACTAGCCAAATATCTTAACCCCTCAATAGTCCAATGTTTAGAAGGAAAATTAGGGAAATTGATACAAATAGGGAAAATATCAATTTTTTCTTTGTCTAATCTAAGATAAGGTTGAGGTTAGCTGATTTATGAAATTTGAAAATAAAGCATTCATTATCAATTAATAACATTTTTCTAGGCCAAATTTCCCCCATTTTGAGATTGCACAAACATTAACATAGGAAAATGATAAATAATTATCCAGAAAGTATCCAACTAGTGGGAAAGACTAGGTTAAAGCTCTTACTTATAGAAGAGCAATAAGTGTAGAAATAAATCCATCACTAGAGGTTGCTTTAGGGATGAATTTACGATGGAGTCCATCTTATTGATTGTCTGACTTGACTAACTCACTTTAGGATTGGTTGAGTTAGTCGGAGGAGGAGGAGGGCTAGTCAAGGGGGAAGGTGGTGAAGGTAGTCAATGGGATAGTAGGGGTTGATAAGGAGGTTTTAGGTTAGATTGATAGGGAGGTTTTGGGTTAGAGGGGCAATTTAATAGAGGTACACTACTTAAGGTTAGCAGTTGGCCCCAAAATTTCCATGTGGGGGAAAAAATAATATAGGCAGGAAAGAAACCAAAAAGTAGTTATTTAAACAAATATAAAAGAAGGAAAAGATGAAATTCCAAAGCCACCCTCAGTGGAGAAACTAGGTCATTAATGATTGAGGAAGGTAGCAGTAATAGCAAATGGAGGTTGTTGATGGTGATCACGACAAGTAGAAGAATGAGGAAGGTAGCAGTAATAGCAAATGGAGGTTGTTGATGGTGATCACGACAAGTAGAAGAAACAATAATAACATCCAATATTGTTGTTTCGGACAAAAAATATCATTATAAATACTCACAAAATGATGGCTTTGTATCAAAATTCAAGAAAATCGACTCCATATTTATTCCTATGATAGTTCATATTGATGTCTCATTTACATGTTATCCTTTATAATGATTGAGTCAACTTGCTTTTTCTAATATTATAATAACTTTCTTTAATTGCAATGTTATTGGAAAAGTGCACCTTTTAGTAAAATTATTCTTTTTTCACTTTTGAGTCTATTATTTTTTAGGGTTAATTATAAAAAATCTTAAACTTTATTTAATTTTATAATTATGACCCAAATTTTAAAATTTGGTAATAAAATGATAAATTTTTATTTTTTCACAAAATAGCCAACTTTAGTCTTTCTGTGCCACATCAGCTTGCATTTTTGTCACGTGGATGAGACATAAACCTTGTTTTCTATGTTAGTAAATTGTACTTGTTAAATTAAAATTATGAAAAACCCTAATTCACTCTTTTACCCTAACACGACACTTCTCTCCATCAAAAAATTACTAATTAAATCCATTATTCTTGGTGCTCCTCCGCTGCCAAATTGAATTTGTGATGTTGTGTTAGTGACAGACAATGGTAGTGAAAAAAAAAAAAAGAAGCTAAAGCCCTCCTTCATTCCTATCTTGCAATGACTTTTGGGGTTTTCATTGTTGCCTTTTACGAGGACATGCGTTGACGGCCGTTTGACTAATGGACACTTTTGTGAACAAGCTTGTCAATTTTTACTGGTTAAAAAGTGAGAGCTATGTCTAGTAAGCACTTCTTTTCAAACATGGAAGAAATGAGTTTGGGCAGTGATTTCTACATGGTGATTCAAATGGATTGGGAAGTGATTTTCGGAGGGCGAGAAGTGTGGGTTTGAGTAGAAGGTTGACTCAAGAATTTTATAATTTAACAAATGTAAGTCATTCACGTGGCTAAGATGTTAGCTAATGTCACATGTCACGTTAGCAACATTAATAAGAAGACTAACTTCGATTTTTTTAACGAAAATTAAAAATTTAAATATTTTACTATTAAAGCTAAAATTTAAAATTTTATTACGTAATTAACCCTATTTTATAATATATATTTAATTGAAAATTATTAATTTAGTGATTATAATATGATATTATGACCAAATTGTTCATCCAATAATTATTATTGTCAAGTTTAGGATATCAATGAATCAATTTTGTCAATTTTTTTAAAAAATTTTTAAAATTAAAAATATAGATTAATGTTTTCTTAATTATGTCTGGATCTAGTTGTCTAAGCTTAGACTTATTTGAAACCCAATTATTCTAAACAAATGACATCATTTTACTTAAAATAATTGAAATTCGATCAATCTAGGCTTAATTAGCTCATTAAAAATATGTAAATCTACCCATGAATAAGTCCACTGTGTTGATGCAGGATATCCGGAAGATGATGGCTAGAGATTGGGCAGTACAGATCACCCATGTGTATCGGAAAGGCAACCAATGTGCAGATCGACTGACTGCTTTAGCGGCAACTGTACCTCCGGGCCTTCATGTCCTTGACGAAGCCCCCCTTGCGCTCAGGTCGTGGATACTCCGGGACAGCCACGGAGACTCCTTTCAGCGCGGACTGTTGTAGGCGCTCGTTAGTTTGTTGATTTCATTAGTAGATTAAAAAAAGAAGAAGTCCACTGTCATTCTTCGTTGGAGTTTATACATCAATATTGTCTGCTTCTTTATCGATAATAAAATTAGAGTTTTAAAGGATACTTTTTCAAAAATTTTAAGATAATTTGATTAAAAAACAGTTTAGAGACTTTTCTTCTAACTGATCTGATTACTAGACAACTCGCTCGAATTTCATGTGCCGTCTTAGCTCAGCCGGTAGAGCGCACGGCTTTTAACCGTGTGGTCGTGGGTTCGATTCCCACAGACGGCGGACAATTGTTCTTTTTGGTCTGGTCATAACTCATAAAGAAAATTGTTTTCAGAAGGTTACCGATGTATCCTTAATCCCATATCTGACGAGTTGTCCAAAACCCCAACCCCCCATTAAAACCTCAAGATGTTGCGCTTCTGTACCTGCTTATCATCATCATACACGACCCCAACCACTTCCTTTCCTAATATTCGTGCCTCTTTCCCTTCAATCCTCTCAAAACTACCATCCTTATTAAGCCAATACCAGTGTCAACTTAAGCAACCCAACAAACAGAGACAATCTTTAGCCTTTTGTAAAAGTTACGAGGTGGGTGGCGATTACTTGAATGAAAAACTGGGTGTTGAAGATGGAAGGACTCGAACCGAACAAGAATGGAACGACAAACCGGACAATTCTCGTAATGAAGCTTTGCTTAAAGGTGGTGAACAGGTCACTTCTGTCCTTCAAGAAATGATAACCCTGGTGAGTTTCTAATTTACATCTCCCTCTTTCTAGTTTTCTTTCATTTGTGTGCCTTTCTTTAAAGGATTATTTGAATGGTTTATGATTGTTTAGTCTCTTAAGGTTGTTATAAGCTTTAGGACAGGAAAATTTGGAAATTACGGCTATTTATTGTCTGCCAAATGTGTTTGCGGTACAGTTGCAAGACATGGACATGGATGAAACATCCGAAAAAGTGGCGGTTGAATTGGCTGCACAAGGAGTCATAGGGAAAAGAGTCGATGAGATGGAATCGGGGTTTATGATGGCTTTGGATTACATGATTCAAATGGCCGAGAAGGACCAAGATGATATGGTATTGTTGTAAATTTACTGTGTGATTCTTGGCATTTCTATGGATTCTTGTTTCTTATCCTGTATAGTGCTTTACACTCTACTTTGAGTTGCTTGAATGTGAATGTTGTTTTGAATTTTATGTTTAACTAGAATAGGATGATACTTTGTGCAGTAGAACCATCGTCATTGTTTGTGTTCATTACTTTGGCCCATTTTTAAGGAGATGCCAATAGGCGTTGGATTCGTAGTTCTGCTATTAACCTTGGAGTCTGTAAGTTTGCCTGTGCAGAGTGGGTAGCATTATGTGTGCAACTGTAACAAGTTAGAAGAATGTGCTCTTCAAAATTGATGGTAGAATCTGATATGTAGGTGGTGGTTTTGTGTGTACAAAAGGGTACCTCCTGTTCTGCTCATTCTCTATTTTTCTATGAATGTATAAGGTTGATAAAGTTGGATTGGAATGTACAAATTCATCTTGCTCTTCGAGAGAGGAAATTTTACATGAACACCATGGCCAAATTTGGCTTAGTTCTTAATGGAGGCACTAGCATTATGTGTGCAACTGTAACAAGTTAGAAGAATGTGCTCTTTAAAATTGGTGGTAGAATCTGATAGGTAGGCAGTGGTTTTGGGTATACAAAAGGATACCTCCTGTTTCTTCTCATTCTCGATTTTTCTATGAACGTATAAGGTTGATAAAGTTGGATTGGAATGTACAAATTCATCTTGCTCTTCGGGAAAGGAAATTTTACATGAACACCACGGCCAAATTTGGCTTAGTTCTTAATGGAGGCACTCAATTTTTTATGCAACCTCCTTCAAATGTGGTTTATAATTGTTGTTAGATGATATAGGTTGTAGTCATTTGTTTACTTTATGAAGATGGGAATGTTTATTGACCTCTATTGAATTAGAAAAGACCTCCTGTTAAGCATTCTTTTAAGTTCTATCTGTTTAAGCTAAGCAAATTCCACAATCTGTTGTCTTTGCATTGCTAATTTGACATGGGTGAATGTTGTTGACAACTTCAAAAAGTTATTGCTCTAATCAGTTCTCAGTTTCAGTCAGATGTTGAATCAACCATATGGTGCCTTTCTGCCCTGCTGTTGGCCTGTAGGAAGTCCTAGTAAGAAATATTTGAGTTCCTTTTGTAGGACTCAGTAGCTGGGTGCACAACCCATGTTTTAACGGCTCTGGGAAATTAATTTGCATCTCTTTGGATTCATAGCTAATGTTATTACTTGGAAGTATGTAGGCTACTTTTGTCATGTAGCATTTTTTGTATTATTTTTCCCTTCTTTTTTGATGACTTTGAGATTTATCAGTTGATTTTGACGATTGGTGTGTTGTTTCTTTCAGCGAAAATCACTTTTGGAAGTCATAAAGGAAACTGTATTGTCCCATTTAACAAAAAAGTGCCCCCCTCAAGTAAGAGTCTTCTCAGAGGCTGTTTCTTCTTCTTTCAACGCAAGAGTTGTGTTTATGTATTTCAAGGCACTAAAGTGCTGATTTCTTTCAATTCTAGGTTCAAGTGATTGGCTTATTGTGTAGAACACCCGAAAAAGACAGCAGACACGAACTACTACGGAGGGTTGCTGGTGGTGGTGGTGTCTTTGAGAGTAAAGATGGCACAAAAGTTCATATTCCTGGGACAAATCTGAATGATATTGCTAACCAGGCAGATGATTTGTTAGAGGTAATTATTGAACATATTATTTTTAATTGACGCATTCTAGGGCATTCGATTGGATAGGAATTCAAGTAGCAATGGTCTGTGTTGTCATCTTTCATCATATACTTTTTCTCTCAAATGCATGTGTTGTGGAATATGCGAACCGGGTCCTTGTGTCATTGGCATCTAGCCTGGCTTGGCTTGCTCGCCATAGAGCTGGCTGAGTCATTTGGTTCCACCAGATCTCTTTATCCATGGGCATGGTTCAATTTGAGGCTCCAGTTTTAATAGCCTGAATTCTGTTGCATAAAGTGGCTCTTTTACATTGAAAGTTAGCTTTTCCTCAAACATTAATTAATTCTACATTCATTAATTCTCCGCCAGGCTATGGAAACTCGACCTGTTGTTCCAGATCGAAAACTACTAGCGAGGCTTGTTTTAATTAGAGAGGAAGCCAGGAACATGATGGGAGGTGGCATTCTTGATGAAAGAAATGATCGTGGTTTTAGCACACTACCTGAATCTGAGGTGTTCACTTTTTCTTGTTTTATTGTTTGTACTACACGTTCACACAATTGGCTGTTTGTGTTAGCCTAAATTTGATGTCATGACCATTTTCTTTTTTGCACTCTGAAAATTGCTGCTCGATGTTGATTGCATCTTTTGTTTCTAATAATCAGTGCTTCTAATAACTTCCCAACACAGGTGAACTTCTTAACCAAACTGGTAGCATTGAAACCTGGGAAGACCGTCCAGGATATGATTAAAAATGTCATGCTAGGAAAAGATGAAGGTGCTGAAGATCCTACCAGTGGTGAAGAAGACACTAGTGGTGAAAGATCTAATGGTGGAATTGCAGGAAGGGTATGCTTGGGCTCACTTAATTGCTTATTTTCATCTGTCTTATCTTAAGCATAAGTGTTTCTGAATGCTGTTTAACGTTACTAGAATCTTGGACTCCTGTAAGTCTTCAAATTTTCTGGTGTCCATTGTATTATTGATCTTGTTACTATAAACTAACAGGGCAGTATCACTGGAAGAAAACCACTTCCAGTGCGACCTGGAATCTTTCTTGAGACCGTCACAAAGGTATTAACTGTGTCCAAAATGCTATAATTCTCCAACGTCAGACTGATTTTTGCGTTTTTCGTTACCAAAATCAAATTGTTTATGGCTGATATGAATATACTTGGACTTGGTAGGTTTTAGGTGGCATATACTCAGGAAATATCTCTGGGATTACAGCACAACATCTAGAATGGGTAAATTCTTTCACCTTTTTTTTTTTGGGTTTATGCTCTTTGACTGCATATGTTGGTCACTGGGTTGGGCGTTGGATGGTATTTATATTTGTCACTGGGTTGGGCGTTGGATGGTATTTATATTTGTATGGTTATTTGAACACTTCACATGGGGATTTCGTTTACCTTTTCTTCAAATTGGGATCTTTTGTGTGTGCAAAATTTAGTTTGTGTAATTATAATGACTAGCTCATCTTAACTAAAATTTCCTGCATCCAGGTTCACCAAAAGACGCTTCATGTTCTTCAGGAAATAGCATTCTAGGATTTTCTTCTTGAGACAATTGAAGCAACAGTTCCGACCCAAATTTTGACCGTGGTGCACTGATGGAAGTTTGATAGAAGTAAGTGAAAGTGTTACCTGGATAAAAAATTATGTAGCCATTCTTGCAGGAGAAGACCTGATTGAAAACTTAGATAATCAATCACTTGTCATTGCAATGTCATTTCTGGAATTGTTTTAGTGATATCTTCAAACCTACAAAAAAGTTGCATCAAGTCCATGAAATGAGTTTCACATGAGTATTAACCTGTGAGGTGGAATTTCTTTAATTGCATTTCAATTATGCAGCACTTAATCAGGCCGTCATATGTGCTGGTGGAATCATCCCTTTATTGCATAATGATGAAGATTTGTTTTCGTTGCAGTTAAATAGGAGTAGATTGTCATGTGTTAATTGGGACCGATGTTGACCTTGCTAATGATCGCGTTCTTGTTAAGGAGTAGAAGCAAACACAGCAAGGACTGCTGAATATTGCCCCAGTTATTTTCCCAACCTCACCCCACAAAGCCCCCCTGGCCCTTCTTACCTTTTTGGTAAAGCAAATCGTATATGCGTCATAGTAATACTCCCACCAACTTGGATTTAACACTACGCGTTGTCTAGGTTCACCCTCACCCTCTCCCTCACCCATGCTGTCATCTCATGCTCGTGCCAGTCTACTCACCTTCATTGTGTTCTCCGTTGCCTCTCTTTGATAAAAATTTTTAAAGGAGAGTGATTATATTTAAAAAAGAAAGAAAAAATGAAGGTAACCTTCTAGTTTGGTTAATGAAGTTGGTACTGTGAACGGTCTTTGATGAACCCCCGGCGTGATGATTGATCAAAGAGACAGCTTTAATTGGAAACAACGTACATAGAAGGATTGGTGGTCGCACGGGCTACGGGTGACGAGAGCTGGCTGCTATTAATATTAAAGGAATAAGAAGGTAACCTTTGTATCACCATCCTATCTTATCATAAACACTCCTTTTGGTATCCCCGCCCGGTCCCTCCGTCACATGCTTCTTTCTTTCTCTGCTGTTTTTCTTTTCACAACCCACACCCACACCTACACCCACTGCCACTTCTACGTCTAACCCCACGTTTTTAATTTTTGGTACTCTTTTCATTGGCTTATGTTATTATTGTTCTTTTAAACTTTAAGACGACATATAATCCTACTTTTATAGGATACACGTGAATCGTTATGATACATACAATAAAATATTATTACATTTCTCATCGGAATCAACAAGGTAAACGGTTAATCTATGAAACAAAACCTCTAATGTTCAAATTGCATTGCTAAATGAATGATGAAATAAACTTAGGGTTGTAATTCGATATTTAAAATTATTCCTAACGTTCCAAATTGATCTGTAGAAGGTACAGCTATAGGTGGAAAGATGTTTAAACTGCTTCTGCTTGGATCATCCGGTTCAAAAGTTGTTTACGTCAAAGAAGACCGTTAAGTTATCAAGTCTACTTTTTAAAAAGCGGGCCAGCTTTCCGGGGTGAGGTTCGACATGATGGCCACAATCACCCTCTTTCTCACTAATGTCCTGTTTTCGAATTTCTCTCTGCCACGTCTGTGTAATTACTTCTATGTCCCATATGATTTGGTTCAGCATACGTGTACCATCTAACGTTAACTAAAGACGAGATTATGGCCGTGTTTGGATAACAGCTTTTCAGCTGTTTTTTGGCTGTTTGATTTAAGTTAGCTGTTTGACTCATATCAATCAGCTATTTATGTGTTTGGTTAATAGCTGGTTGGGTTGGCTGATTCAACCTAACCAGCTAATTTTCAACAAGCTACTTTACCCCAGCTTTTCAAGATAGCTGGTTGATTTATGACAATAATGCC
>JAOSBN010000009.1:7621073-7640583 GCA_027563595.1 Erythroxylum suave
AATAAGAAAACTCAGCTGAAAATCTTCCTTCTATCTTTTTTCCTTGCTCTTTTCTTCTTCTTTCTCCTTGCTTCGGTTTCTTCTTCTCTCCTTCTAGGTTCTTCCACGACTCTCTCCTCCTTTTGTTTCCTTAAAACACACGACTCCTCTCTTCTTTGTCGTATTAACTTAAGAATTTTTTTTTGATTTTCCAAATTTGCCCTTCCTTATAAAAGCAATTTCCTACTAACTCCTTCACTTTATTTTTTATTTTTTTTAATTCATACCACCATATAAAATTTATAATATACCATATTAAACTCCAAAAATTTCTAATTTATAAATTCTAATTTATTTCCATGCTTGATAATTTAATAAAACAAATATAAAATAAAAAATAAAAATCCTAAAAAAATTGGGATCCAGCATTCATCCTATATTCCAATGATCTTAGCTTTTAATTTGAGGGGAATGAATTGTCCCAAAAAGAAGTAAATGGTTCAAAATTATTTAAACTTGAATAAGTAGTGTCTAGTCATTTTGTTGGAAACCAAAATAAAGGAATATAAGCTACATTCAATCCATTAGGTGTTTGAAAAAAAGTGGGAGGTTAACAATCACCAATACTATTATTATGGAAGAATAGTGGTTGAATTTAATTGTGATAGAGTGATCATCAATTATGCGGCAGAATATTGTCCCATCAAATAGGTGCATAGTCTTAAGCTAATGCTGGCGGAGATGAGGATGTTCCGTTAGATGTGCAATCTTATTAGAAGAGATAAGGTCAAGAATGTAATGGTAAGAGACAAATTAAGGGTGAATAATATTAATAAAAAATTAAGAGAGATAAGGCTTAGGTGGTTTGGACATGTTAAGAAGAGAACCTTGACGCTTTAGTGAGAAGGTGCGAAGAAGATTATACTTAGAGACAATAAGAGGAAAAAAAGGAAGGCCTAAGAAGAACTAAAAGGAGGTGATCAAGAATGATGTGACTTTACTAAAACTTACAAAGGATGTAGCCCTCAATAGAAAACTTTGGCGTAATAGGATACGATAAAAAGATTTCACATAGAAAGGTCCTTTTCTTTCTCATAGGTCTTTTGAACATTTTCCTTCAAATCTTATGTCTTGTATGTAACCTAAAAATTTAATATGTAGTACTTCTTTTATAGTTATTTAGCCTTAATATTTCCTTAGCCTATTTTTTTTCCTAGTAATGGCTTGTTTTATTTATTTATATACTTGTTGCATATTTTTATGATTTATTTTTATTTTGATATTTATATGTTTTCATTTATTTTTATTTTATTAGTATTTTTAATTAGTAGTATTTTATTATTTTAATATGTATATGTTTTTTTTGTGTGGGTCTATTAGAAAAAACATCTTTACTAATTATGGATAAGACTGCGTATTACTGAACCTCCTTAGATCCCTATCAATGAGGCTTTTACTATGTTGTTGTTGTTGTTGTTGTTGTTGTTATAGATTGATCATTAATTAGATTTCTTACTCTAGTCATTTTTACAATCTAGTTATAACTTTGGACAAGAGACCTATCCCACTTAGGATAACTTTCACTTGTACTGCTAATCATGAGTTCAAAAAGACTGTATTATAAGGTGACTTACTTAATTTTGAGCTCTCATATAAACTACCCTTAACTAGAGTTAGGGAATTTCAACATTACATCACTGGTCCAAAAAGCAAATGCGAATATGATCAACTATAGGAACAAAGCTGAGAAGTTAAATGACTGTCTAATTTGATATAGATCAACAATTATAGATTTGAAGGAGCTTTTTTTTACTTGGAGCAATAAATAGGCATATAGTTGGTTCACTAAGAAGAAGCTAGGTTATGCATTGGTCAATCATAACTGGCTCTCAAACTTTCCTATTAGTTCAACATATTTCCTTAAAATTTTTAACTTAGATCATTCTTCTGTTGAAGTCAATATAGGCATTAGTATTGGTAAGATCCATTATTCCTTTATATTTAATGATTTTCTTATCAATATGGATGGATTTGAAGATGTAGTTCTGAGAAGATTGAACCAACATGAGGAAGGATTTTAAGTCCTAAAAATGTGTTAGGAAGCTTAAAATGATATAAGAGGAATTAAAGAAGCTCTACATGAACAAAGTCAAGAATACTAATTTGGAAACCAGGGACAATCTGAACAAAATTTGAAATTCATTACTCCTATAACTAACATAAATAAAATTGAGATGAAAGGAGAAATCGACTTTTGATAATTATAATCAGGCTTTTGGAAATCATTACTCCTTTTTCAACAAAGAGCAAAAACCAACCGGTTAAAGGATGGGGATACAAATTCAAGATTATTTTATAATGCAATATTAAGTAGAAGAAATTCTAATAAGATCTATACTCTCTTCAGTCAATGTCATTATATACAATAAGCAATCATGCTTAAGAAAGTAGCCTTTAACCAATTTAAGAAACTTCTGAGAACTTCCAACTCCTCTCAATATGTCCTTTGGGAGCTGAAAACTTGCATCCTTGAGGTTGTTTTCTAATAGCTTAAAGAAGACCTTATCAAGCCTATATCTGAAACTAACATTGAGTAAGCTCTATTCTCTATAAACACTACAAATCCCCTGACCTTGATGGCTTCAATGCACACTTATTCTTCGTGAATGGAAAGATGTTCACTGAATTAAACAATACTCAACTCTACTTAATGCCAAAAACCTCTAACCAAGTTCAGTCAATGACTTCAGGCCCATCTCATAATGTGATATGGCCTATAAGATTATTTAAAAGTATTTACTTCTAAACTTAAGTAGGAATCACCATCTTATCTTTTTCTAATGATGTTCTACTTCTCTATGGGTTAACTCCTCCTCTATTAATTTACTAATGGAAAATTTGGACACTTTTAGCAAGTCCTTAAGCCTCACTATTAATAAGAGAAAGAGATAGAATTACATATTTTCTAATTCCAACAATCTCTTTGATGCTCTTCTTATTCAAGACTCATACAATAAAATTTACCCTTTAAATGCCTAGAAATTCCTATATCTAGCAAAAGACTCATTTACCAAGTTAATATTTGACTCATTGACTTTATTAGCAAGCGAATCAATCGCTAGAATAATAATTCCTTTTATACACCAACATACCACCTCAATACTGAATTGTGTTAGTATATATTGTTTTTGCCATTACTCATGCCTCGAATATTGATAAAGGAGATTAAAAAAATGATTTTTTTAGACATATTCAACTATGAAATGTCAAGGTGCCGAAGTTAGCTAATCAGATATCATTATAAGAAAAAATGAGAGAGGACCATATATTAAGTCTATAAAATGCATAAAAAGATGCTCTTAGCAAGATAGTTATAAAAGCTTCTACATAATTAAGAATCTTATTGGGTTATTTGACTATATGATTATATTTCAAAGAATCAAAGTTTTTGATCTATAAAATGTAAATATAATTTCTTTTAGACTCTCACTTAACTTCTGAAACCTGGATTACAATTATCTTTAGTCATTACAACATTTAATAGCCAATAGAGACAAAATATAGTTTTAGTATGAAAATTAATATGGTCTAGGGTCCCTCCTTAATGAACCTGAGTTAGCTAATTTGAAGCTTTAATTTCCGTCAAATACCAAAATGAGTCACGTGATAAAGTATAGCTATTAGGACTACTATTTTTTAGGATACTCCTTGGTTAAAAAATCATATGGCTACTTATTGTCCTAATATTAAGGCTTAGGATAAACTAACATGAAGTGTTAACATCTTAGGTAAGTTTACAAACAATTCTTGTTTAAAGTTGCTTAGAAGCTCTAACTTGAAAGTCTCTTAGCATGCCTGGGCATGGTTTAATAAATATTTTCCTAAAGCTTCTTGTATTTTATGGCTAGCTCTACAAAATGGTTTAAAAACTTTTGTAATAGCCCAGACCACCTGTCCACAGATATTGTTTGCTTTGGGCTTGAGCCCAACCTAAACCCTCACAGTTTTGTTTTTCCAAGTCCAACTAGGAAAATGCATATTTGGGGGAGAGGTATCCATACCCTTATAAGCTGTACTTCGTTCCCCTCTCCAACCGATGTGAGATTCTCACAATCCAAAATATGGTAGCTGATGCATTGAGTTGTAAGTCTTGTTCAGCAACAATTGTTAGGCAAGATCCTTACATGACACATTTGATCAATGTGTGGAGCCTTGAGGTTAGACTCTCAATGGCAGAGGATGACAGAACATTGCTAACACGGTTTAAAGCTCGACCTACATTAATTGATGAGATCAGGAGATCGTAGGCCAACAATCTCGAGCAAAGAGTCATTCGGGAGAAATTGCCATCTGAAGAGAGTGAAGGGTTCAGACTGAGAGAAGACGGATTGTTAGTCTTTAGAGATAGAGTCTGTATGCCAAATGATCAGGGCCCTAGGCAAGCTATCTTGGTGGAAGCTCATAGTTTGGCTTATGTTATGCATCTTGGTAGCACCAAGATGTATCGAACTCTTAAAGAGAGTTATTGGTGGATAGAAATGAAGAGAGAGATAGTGGAATTTGTGGCCAAATGCTTTCCCTGTCAACAAATTAAGGCAGAGCATCAGAGACCAGCAGGTATGTTACAATCCTTACCTATTCTGAAATGCAAATGGGAGCACGTGATAATGAATTTTGTAGTTGGACTACCTTGTACATCAAAAGGTCACGCTGCTATTTAGGTTGTAGTGGATAGATTAACGAAGTTTGCTCATTTTCTGCCTCTCCACACACCCTACTCACTGGAGAAATTGGCAAAGCTATATATCGATGAGATTGTGAAGCTGCTTAGGGTAATAGTTTCTATAGTGTTAGATAGGGATCCAAGATTCACCTCACAATTTTGATCGAAATTTCAAGAATCTTTAGGGACTAAACTAAAATTTACTACTGCTTTTTACCCCAGACCGATGGTCAATCAAAGAGAATCATTTAGACATTAGAGGACATGCTAAGAGGATGTGTGATGGAATTCCAAGGGAGTTGGGACCAACACTTACCTTTGATAGAGTTTGCTTATAACATCAGTTATCAAATAAGTATTGGTATGGCACCATATGAAGCACTTTATGGGAGGAAGTATAGGACACCTTTGTGTTAAGATGAGGTCGGTATAGTCAAAATTGAAAGAGGTGAATTGATAAAAGTCACCACTCAGAAGATTAAAGTCATTCGAGAGAAGATGAAAATTGCCCAGGATCATCAAAAGAGTTACGCGGATAAGAGGCAACAACCATTAACGTTTGCAGTTGGTGACAAGGTTTTTCTTCGAATATCACCATAGAAAGGTATTATCAGATTTTAGAATCGAGGGAAGCTAAACCCTCGATATGTCGAACCTTTCTGCATCCTGGAGCGTGTCGGGACTGTGACTTATTAGTTGGAATTGCCACCAGACTTAGATAGGATCCACAATGTGTTCCATATCTCAATGCTTAAAAAGTACTTACCAAATCCATCTCGTGTTTTGGAGACACCTCTAGTAGAGCTGAGAGAAGACCTGAGCTTTAAGGTGAAACCAGTTCAGATTTTAGAATGACAGATAAAGAGATTATGCAGTAAGGAGGTACCTATAGTCAATATGAAGTTTCCTCTACTAAATTACATAATTTGTGTAGGACGATGGGGGTTTGAAGGCCTTTCATTTTGTCTAAGGTTGTAATGCCGGACTCTCTAAGCTTTTGTATTGTGTTATATTTAGAGATACTACCGTATATTAATATATACATGGTTATAATGAGTTCAAAGATGTATTTGAATCCTTTTGGTACGTATGCCGATGATATAAAATATTATATGCCCTCACATGAACTTAGAGTTCATCGGTATGTGAAATCTTAGAGATTTCCGACATATAAGCTTTTAAGTGTGAAAAATCGAGTCCATTGGAATCCAATTTGGATGGATATGACCGTGTTGGTTGAATTAAATGTGTTCTAATGCCTTATAGGTGATTAGACATGATTTATAGACTTATCAGATACTTAGAAAACTTAATTAGAAAAGTTGATGCTTATAAGGGCCTATTTGCAAATTGTTAAAAGTTAAAGGACTTAAATGAAAATTTTCAATTCTTGGAGGACCAATATGTAATTTTATAAAGCTAAGGGGCTTAATTATAATTTTCAAAAGTCTGGGGACCAAAATGAAAATAAAAGTTTTGGTCATTTTCAAATTTTGGGCTTAATTGCAAATTTAGGAAAAGTTTGGAGGGTATAATGGTAATTTTACATAACTAAGGGCAATAAGGTAAATTCATCATGTTTGGTCAAAGAAGAGTCAAAATCTAGACCCTTCTTCATGAGTGTGGCGGTGCAACCCCTTTATGTGGCATTAAAACACTTAGTTTTAATTAAAAGAAAGGAGAAGAAAGGAGAAAAGAGGAGGAGAAGAGGAAGTTTTGGCCATCACTCAATTTTGACCAAGTTTTTGATTCTTCAACTCAAACCAAGGTGTTCTAAGCTAATTTGGGTCAAGGAACTCAAATCTATCATTATATTTGAGAAATTCTCAAAGGGTTTGAAGATATCACCAAAGGAAAGTATATGTAAATTTTGTCTCATCTCTTTCTACATTAGGATTTTGAGTTTGGTGTTAAGATATGTTGTTCTACATGCTGGAATATGCATGAATCATGGTTTAGGTGAATGAAATGTGTCATAGAGAGGATTCTTTAAGTCAAAACTGAAAATGCCCTTTTTGATAAAAGTTGTAAATTTTTGGATATCTTTTGAAATCAACGATTTAAATGAATTCTATGGTGTTAATTGTGCATGTTTAATGTGAATTGATGATGAAGAATGAAGAAGATGTATGTTGGTTAAGGTTATACTGAAATGATGAAGAAGAATTGGATTAATTTAATGAGTTGTGTAATTGATAAATGTAGCTTAAATGAAGGGAGTTGGTTTGAATAGAGTAGTGGAATGTGTCATTGAGTGGAAGTGTTACTATATGACGTGATGGGAGCATGAATTATTATGATAAAGTCTTGAAAATGTGACTTGAAAGTTATGCACATTATTAGGTATTTAATAAAATGCCTAAGTGAACTTGGCTTAGGATTTAAGGATTTTGATGGTGTGCATTGGAAAGAGGCTTTCATGTTTACTCAAAGCAAACTTGAATTGTTACTTAGATTGATGATTAATGGCCTAATGTGCATGGATAAAGATGTGCTTACACTTATATGATGGCGTATAACTAAAAAGAAAATATGTTTAAGTAGTAATTTCATTGTATGTCTTTTTATGTATAAAGGCTCGGGAGCTAGGAATCAAGGAGCTCATGCCGAGGATTTTTGAAGGCAAGGTAATACACACCTTCTTTTGAGGTGAGTTGGGGAAACCATATTTCTCATATGGGATTAGATCACCCTAAGACATGTATGATGACTTGTATGTGAATTTTGAACCTAGGTAATGCTTAGTAGAATTGAATCTCAAATGGATACTAATACGCTTATGTATTTATGAAATGACATTGTTTTGAACAACTATGCATTTGAAGCACAAAAATTGGCTTTTATTTCATGAGAAAATGTTTTGGGAATTTTTATATGCATAATCGAATCATGTATGCTGATGCATGTATTCTCTTTTGGCTTAGAGCTTTGGCATGGTTCCATTTTATCAGTTGGACCGATAAATAAAGGCATAATGCCTTACTTGATTTTAGTATTCAATGTTTATATATGATTTTTTTTGTGATTAGTGAGGAAACGATTGGCCAATAGAGTGCTGGGCATAACTGATTTAGCGACCCCCATACCTTTGATGCTGGTACATAAAAATTGAGTCCTCGTATTAACACCTTTCTACGGGACTTGCAGGTGATTCCATACCTAGGGTTTGGACACCGACGAGGTCATCACCTAGGGTCACGATGTTCTTATCAACTGTAGTCTGGACTCACCACGGATAAAGTCGAGCCAACACCGAGGATTGGTGAGTGTGCACACTAGTTTGGCTGACTAGTGGTGTCACATATGATTGTTTTGGCTTACCTTGATATTTGTTTTTCTGACTAGATTTGATTTATATATGTGATGTTTTTATGCTTTTGTGTATTAGAACTGGAACCTATGTTCATCGGATGAGTAAATTAATAGGCCAGGCCTATATGGTTCCTAACCAGTACACGTTTTGTCATAGAATAGGCCTATGTGTTGTATGTTCACCTTATGAGTTATCTATACCGTCTTGGTGTATATCGAGTTCTATTCGTGACGTATGTTTTTCCTACTCACTGAGTACATAGTGTACTCACCCCCCTTCGCTTTCCAACCATGCAGGTTAATTTAGTGAGCTTGAAGTTCTGAGTAGATCTTGCGGTCTTTTGATAGTTTTAGGACATTACCGTAAGTTGGTAGTTTTTGTTTTGTACTTTAGTTGCATAGTGGCTCATGAATTGTTTTACTGTTTTATTATATTGGTTATGTAGATATGCTTTATGATTTTATAAATTTAACTCTTAACTGTTTTGTCGTTGTAAAAGACCTCATGTATGAACTTTGATACTGTTGTTGAGTTTGCTTTGAGTGCACTTTAAAGTCCTGAACTTGTATTAAAATTTTTGGTGTGAATATAGAAGTGTGTTTAATATTGTTTGTAGGTTTGGGATTTTTAAAATACAGTTGTTGTGCTGCCTAAAATAGTTACTTTTGTCAGCTCTGTCAATGAATCCAACCTTTCGTGTGTCCTTTAGAGCTCCCTTCGACCACACCAACATAACATTCTAATTAATGAAGATTGGTGTGCAACAATGAAGAAAATGGTAAAACAATTTGCAAAAAGGAGGAGCGGCACTCGTAATTACATAACGTCTTATACCCAAATTAATTAGGAATTTTTACTCTTTGATATTTCAAAAATTTTTCTTAATTTTATTTAATTACTTAAATTAAATTTGACATGTCAAACTTAATTCAATAGTTATCATATGTGTCTAAATTTAAGTCTAATATGACTTGTCGCATTAACGTTATTAACGGAGATACTAACATTAGGCTAGATTTGAAAAAAATTGAAAGCTTAAGTATTTAATTGCTACTTTTAAAAGTTCGAGTTATAATTACAAAATAAAGTAAAGTCTGAGATATTTTTAGCTAATCGTAAATTAAAAGAATTGAATATTTAAACTCCATAATAAACATCCTTAATCAAAGTATCTCAAAAAGAAAATTTGTTCTTGAACTTTTGATTAATTTCTTCTTAATATTGTAATTGCTCAAATAAAAATATTGAAACCAAAAGCTAATTAAATACAAATGAAGAACCACTACTCTAAACATTATGAAAAACAAAAAATGTGTGTGTGTGTGTGTAATATTTTTATTTTAAACATAATTAATACTTTAAAATATAATGAATATTCCATTTTATATGTATGAGTATAAAAATGTGAAAAAGATATATGAATTGGATCTATATATATAGCCACCTTTTAAGTCATTTTATTGATGTATCGAAACTTAAAATTCCAAACAAAAACAAGAAATTAATCAGTAGAAGTATAATTCTCACAAATAAAAGAGGTGTTACTATGATTTATTGTATGTAACTTGCATAATATGTTAGTTTATATTTAAAAATGTATATATTTGTGTGTGTGTGTGTGTGTCAAGTCGACTACTATTTTTACTAAATAGAGTAATATTTGAAGTGAATCAGGATTGTAATTCCTCGTGCAACCTTTGAATTTGTTATTATAGATGTTCACTACAAGAAAACAATACATTACTAACGGAAAATAACAGGCGGAAAACTTTTCGTAGTAATTGGCGACAGAAATTGATCGTCGGTATATTTGTCCGAAAAAATTGTTTTTGTGACTATCAAAATATTCGTTAGTAAATATGGAGGAAAAATATCCCTGCGAGTCTTCTGATAGAATAGATGTGTTCATCATAAAAGTAGGCGACAATGGCTTACGGTAAAAATGAGCATCTTGAATACCAACGAAACTACATTTTCATTAGTAAAATACTGACGGAATTGTAATACCTACGAAATTGTAGTTTTGTTGGTAACTGTCGGATTTTTCATAAATTAAAACGACATCGTTTGTTTGGATTATTGGTTTATGCATTTTTATGTTGAATTGTTGGTTTATTTATTGTTTAAATATGTTGTTGTTGGCAAATAATGAAAAAATGCAGTTGTTTTGTTATTAGTTAAAGATAATTTGAGTTGCCTATGAATTGTTCAATGAAATGTCTCTTAAGGGCATGTCAATTGAATTAGAATTTGGGGCAGTTGTACTGTTTTTAACTAATGTAATTTATCTTATTTTCTTAACAAATATTAAAACAATATCTGAAAAATATAGAAATAATTTAACTATTGATTTGGTTTACTTCTATGTTTTTAGATATACGAAGAATGGTTACGCGAGCTAATGCCAGAGAAAAAGTAGGATGATATCAATAAAAAGTTGGAAGACACTTTCCTCGATTCAATAAATATGTAAGTTTTCACTTACAATTATTGAAATGATTTAATTATGAGATTAAATTATTCAAATGACATTATAATGTTTAATATGATAATTTCTTTTGTGTAGGCTTTAGAAAATTCAATAGAGAACAAGTTCATATATGATCTTTCATAGGACTTATGCGAACTGTTAAATCGTATCCGATGTATTTCGTCAATTGATACAAATATCATATAGAATATCAGGGTCATAGCATGACAATATTAAATAATGGAATTTGCATATAGGGAGAATTGATGGATTACTATGGTAAAATTATTGAGATAGTTGAAATTGAGTACTCTATATTGCTAATAAAGCGAAGTGTGGTATTTAAGTGTGATTAATTTGATCTAACTCCAAATGTTGATATAAAAGTGCATAACCGATACAATCTAGTTGAAATCAACTAGTGAAGAAGATTTAAACAATTTGAACCTTTCATGTTGACAATGCAAGTGATCTAAGTGTATTATGTCCCTTTTCCCAGCTTACGACGAGATAAGTCAAATTGGTTGGCTGTTTTTAAAGTTAAACCTGGAGGTGTTTTTGAATCATTTGGAAAAGGAGAAAAGAGAATTGAAAGTAAAGCATTTCAGGAAGATGTTTATGAAATAAATGCATCTGTTACATATGACGAGAATGAACTTTTGAATGATCCAAATAATGAATATATTGAAATTTCATCTGGAGAGGATGAGGAGGGCGAGAGATAAAAAGAACATGATGATGATTTTAATTTGCAATTAAGTACTAATAGTGATTAATTTGTATTTGTAATAGAACATTATATTTAATAAATCAATTATTTAAATTTCAATATATTGTTATATATTGAATTGAAATTATAATATTTCTGGAATATTCAATAAAATATGAATTTTAGGTTAAAATATGTCACCAAAGAGAAAACATGATATGATGTGATCAAGATTCAAACCAAATTTAGAGCCAGTTACTTTCCAGGTGAAGCATCACATTCTGTGACTACAACCGAATTAGATGTTGTACCTCTAGCTACTATGCTTACAGATGAGCCATCACCTTTCGTACCTGTTACAACACCATCTGCCACCCCTATACCGATAAAGATATCAGGGGCAAACGATGCAGGTGAAGGAGACAGCCTCTAATCTAGAGCTGAGGGAGTTGATGAAAGAACTTACATCACAATTGTCAATAATCTATAAGTGAAAATACATGAAACACCATATGTTTATACTTAAGTTATAGATTTAAATTTAAAAATGTTACAAAATTAATTGTTTTAATATTAGGTTGATTTTGTCTGGATCGCGCTCAAGAAACATAACATCAAAATTCAATACGAAGATTGATCTTGAGGGTTATATATGGAAGAATATCTCTTAAGCGACAAAGGGTTTTTATTATCAGGAGTTTTAGGTACAAAAATAATTGGTGTTTTTTAATTGATTTTTATACATTAATTAGATAAATATTGTAGATTATCAGTACTTATCATGTGTTTTTCCTTTTGTTTCAGAAAGAACTGTTTTTTGAGATTCTGAATTTGACACGATTATTTATAAAGCTTGGGAGAGATGAGTACGTACACGTTATCAAAACAATGTTGGTGCGATACACAAGATTGGTATACGATCGTCTTATATTTTGAACAAATATGGAGTCATTAGCAGTAGTATTGGACATCACGTAAGACAATGTCCATTTCAAAGTGTAATTCTACCAACAAACATGGAAGATCAGGGGGAGAGTGTCTTTCCGTACATACAGGAGGATCTATTACCTACCACGAGCATGCAGAGAGACTTGTAAGTATCAACACTTTACACTTATATTCTGGTTTTTTTTTTTACGTTAATGTATTTTAATTTAATTTGATGTGTGAATTTTGGAATGAAAATATGTGTATTATGGGGAATGATAATGTTATAAATGTCTTATGCCATATATGATTATGTTATTAAGTTACTTTCTTTGTTCAATAGGGCATAAATTATTATAAAAATAGAGAAAATTTTGCCGAAATTTTTGTATATTGTAGTTCAATTATAACATTTTATTCTGATGCAAGAAAATTTTATGAGCATGAAGCCTAAACCCCTGTCAGCTTTTTTTGCACACTCACACTAAGAAGTATGACGGTGTGACCTTTGTCAACACTTGATTTAGAGAACTAAATATATGTGAAATTTATGCTTTAATATTAATACTTAATAATTATCACTCTTTAACATAAACATTGCCTTCGGACATGACCAAATACAAGAAAGCATTCAATGATAGTCATAGCAGTCTAAAGATGTTAATTAGAGTCAAACATACTTTATGCAGTGGATAGTAGGGACTGTCGTGGAAGGATATTCGGCTTAGGTTTATTTGCAAACACATATTATTCACAATCCTCCTCATCCAATATATTAGCATCTAGTAGGTGATCTGCACCCAGTGAAATCCACGAGCTTCGAAGCACTGTACATATATTGGCAACTCAGTTGCAACAGTCGATGAAATACATAACTCAGCTCCATAATGAGGTGGATGAGTTGAAGAAGAGGACAACATCTCATTGCAATAGTCAGAACATGCATGTTCATCAAATGAATGGTGTACTTGTAGTCATTTCGTAGCAATTAAATACTTATTATGTACAAAATAATTGTTATTATCAATTAAGATAATTTTTACTTTATATCATCAATCAACTTTCTATTTTAACAAATTAAATGTAGAAATAAATCAAAATATTATCAATAGATAACTAATAATTATATAAATTATGCATTAACCATAAGATTATTAAATAAAATTAAATGCAGAGAAAAATAAATTTTTTTAGTAAATTTACCAACAGAAAAACAAAGTTCATTGATAAAATATATTATTTTTATCTATGGATAACTCAGTTCCGTCGGTAATGTTAGTTGTTAATTTACCAATGAAATAACCAATTCTGTCAATAAATTTACTGACCTAAATAATCTTTCTGCCTCTAAATTTACCGATAATATAAAATAACTGTCAGTATATTCACTGCTTGTAACACAAAATATCCGTTGGTAAATTAGAGACGGAAAATTTGCAATTTGTCGCAAATTATTACCTACGGCAGTTTTTCTGATGCCTTAATCTATTGGTAAATTTTGTCACTAACTTAAATTAGTGATGGAGTGTATAGGTCTTTTGTAGTAATAATGTCGGTCGCCAAACTCCATTTTTCTTGTAGTGGTCATTACATAACACGAATTTGCAAAAGCTTACGGTCTCCTTGTGGCAGAAACAATTGATTCAATTCAATAAAGAATGACAACAGCAAGTATTGCCTGTTACGTATAGTCGTGGTCCAAAAGTCTCTTAATTAAAGAAGCATAGACATGTGCGTCCTGCTTATCTAAAACACTAAGCATAATTATGAGTTGGTTAAAGCGTCTAATTCCAAAGGTTGGGTGTACGTCAAACCATAGGCAAAGTCTAGGTCCACCATGTTCTTCTTTTCCTACTTGTAGTCTAACTAAAAAGAAACAATACTCCATTTTGATTTGCTTGCCTGTCACTTTGTTCTTTCCAGTTGTGCTCTTTTTTCTCCCCTTTTCTTTTATTATCTCTTTAGTCTTCTTTCCCTATGTAAATATCTTATAAAATTTCTTGAAGAAAACAGTTCTAGGGTTCTAATATCTCAATTTCAATTGTTTCACTTGCAACGTCAATATGTATATAAGATTGAGCAATTCCTCTTCCTAAAGATGGCATTAAGAGCAATTCCTCTTCCTAAAGATGGCATTAAGAACCGAGACTGGGTTCAAAGTTCTTTTCATAATTTTTGAGCTCCGGATCAAGCTTCAGTTTAGACTACCTATGCCCAACTCAACTTAAAGTTCGAAAATTATAGACAAAACGAAGTTATTTTAAGTAAAACAAAGTCATTTTTGGTCTAACTAAGTAGAGCTTCAAGTTGCCTAGACCAAATCGAGCTCGGGTGTCTCGACTCAATTGAACTTTAGGTCAAATCCGAGCCCAAACAGAAATTTTCAAACGAAGTTAAAAAGAGCCTAATGATCCGCATATGTTTCAAACGGAAGACTCTTATTAAGAAATTAAGTTGTTGGGGTTATGAATAGTATTCTTTCTTTTTCTAGGGTTTTTATCCTTATGCCAATGTGTTAGCTGAAACTTGACTTTCTTGCACCTCTCGGTGATCCTGATTTAAGGAAAAAATTGGGCTACAGAGCAACAACCAATTAAGCCAAATCTTTAATTAGAGTTAGAATTAGGTCCAAATGAATGAATTAATAAATCCATATGAAATTGTTCACTTGAAAAAAATATACCGTCTATTAGCATTTAATGTGCTTTCAAAAGAAAACCTTTTTTTTAAAAAAAAAATAGTATTATTATATTAATTAGTTACCATATAAAATTAAATGAGGACCAAAATATAAATTAGTATATTTATACTGTAACTATCATGTGTTTCAAAAAGAAAAGAGCACCTTACGAATAAAATTTGCAAAGCATCTTTTGAGTTTTTCTGAATTTAATATCTATTTTAAACATATATGATTCATTTTTATAAATAAATTCAATATCCTAGTTTGAAAATAATAAAATTATACATTTGAATGCAGAATTTTAAAATTTCCTTACTCTTAAAATATCTTTATGAAAAGTTAACTAAATTTTAAGATGGTAATCTTTTTATGTATATAAGATAAAACGTTATTTGCTAGCCTATATACACATTATATATTATGACACTTATAAAGTTCTATCCAATGATGCTATATATATACACAAGTAGCCATATAAATACGGTTCTCAATCAATAAGGAAAAAATGGAATATATATTTATGTCGTTATTGGTTAAAAAAGCATCTTCTGTAGCTCAAGCAATAACCACTTTACAAGAAATTAGAGGGGCAAAGACTATATTATTGTGGTAGCCGAAATGGTGGATACTTTGGCTACATTTTAATATCTCACTCTGAGTAGCTCTGGCTGAATATGTTATGTATCATGAACGACACACTTTAATCATTTATGATAATCTTTCTAAACAAGCGTAAGATTATCAGCAAATGTCTCTTCTATTACAAAAACCGCCAAATCATAAGTTTTATTTAAGAGATATTTTTTATTTATCTTCGCGCCTTTTAGAAAGAGCCACTAAATTAAGTTGTCAATTTAAGTGAAGGAAGTGTGACTGTTTTTCTAACAGTGATAATACATAAAATAGATCTTTACTCTTTACCGCCGTTGTTATGTTTTTCATCATGGTTATAATTGCAAGCTATAGTTAAAAGGATACTCTTTCCATTTATACATTTGAAATTTGAAATCTTTCCATTTATGATCGTAGACGTTCAACTCCTTATCTTTGCGCACAGTATTCACTTAGTAATTGTAAGCATTGATTACATTTTCCATATTTTTATATCCTACACTTTCTTCTTATTATTATTTAGATTCAATGGTTTTCAATTTATTATTATATCAGATGAATAATCTAATGGGGATGGATTATATATATGTAATTTTCAACCTTAAGTCCAAACTCCTGTATCCAAAATATAAAGAAATATGATGTGATTGCTTCTTGTCTTACTTCCATGATTGTACGTAAGGGACTATATGCATTGTAGAAGTAACTCTCCTCTTGCGAAATTTAATAAATCCCATTTAAGAAGATACGAACTAGTGGCATAATAGTTTGAGGGAGTGATTAGTGTTAGGCTACCTCCTATCCCTCCACCTCATCTAAATGCATTTTTCTTGGATTAAGAACTATGTCAACTTTCCTAATTCTGATTCACAGACGGCATGCAATGGAGGAAGTGAGAAAAGAGTTTTGTTCTAGGTTATCAAAGGACTCCTCAACTCCAAAGTTCATTTTCTGTAGTTTAGCTGAAAACCTCTCACAGTATCTATGTACTAATTAAAGTTTGGATTCCAAGCACTTCTTGGGGTTGATATCTAATCACAAACAGTTTTTGTCTGTCTAATTAATGTTCATGTGATACAACTCCTAGAGGATATGATTCGTCCGCGGAGACAATTCTTATAATAAAACCAAATAATTAAACTTTAAAGGTCATTATCCTTCAAGCTGTCATTTAACTGCACGAATTGAATAACGGATAGGTTATTGTCAAGACTATTATTATTTACCTCAAAACACAAACTCCAAGTACAGTGATATGTTTGCATCATAAGTTCTGTAACTGATCACTAGAACCTAATATTTAAAACCTCAGCGGAAGACATCTATATAAATATAGTTGAAAAGTCTATGGGATTTAGCTTGGAAAATCATGTGAATGATGTTGAAGGGAAACAGTGAAGCCGCTGTGTGTAGAGAAGACGGGCAGATTCAAGTGACAGAATGAAAAAGATACACTAACTGGGTTACAACATTCATCTACTATACACACAGCTATATATGTGGGTTATGGGCATTTGCCGACCTCCTCGTCGCCATCAGCATACACCATTGCCACTTACATCTAGACACAGACCAAAAGCATGGCCAAAGTGGAGTGTGGTCTATTTGGGATGTTGGGTGTAATATATATATGTAAATAAGTGAGGAGCAGGAGCCCACCAATCCAAGTGGGGAAACGGAACCATGTGCGATCATATGGTGGTTGGCCTCTTGCAGCCCCACTTCTAAACACTCTCACTTTTGTCATCTTCAAGATTCCTCCCATTCCCATTCCTGATAACGATAGAAGAAGCGTATCAATTCAGTTTTTATAAGTCTAATGCTCCTCTAGGCTCCATAAACTGATCCAATGCTTCCTTCCTAATCGCTGTTTTAAACCATAGGATTCTAAATTTTCTGATGGAAGACATGTTTTTATCAAATTGTCAACATTCTATTGGTCCCAAACAACCCTAGATGCCTAGAAGTATAACAAAGATTGATTCCCCAAGTCTTCTTCTTCTTTACACCTCCCATTTTCAATCTCTTCTCTCCTCCTCATTCCTTTAAACTTTCACACATATTTTCCTCCTGACAACATCCATCCCTTTCTCTATCTTCTTCCATTTCAGGTTGGTAATGTAGATTCTGTGTGTCAGATAAGTACTGTCCAACTAAAGTCTGTCCTTCCTCAGTCTCTCATTTTATCTCAACAATAGGCCCCTTTGTGTCAGAAAACCAAATCTTCTTCAAGTACTGTTTTTGTTCGATCCTAAACCAGCAACAACAGCATAGTCGTAACACTCTAACTACGCCCAGAAACCCTAGTTTCTCCATCTCAGTTAAAAGCAACTCCCGGGTCTTCATGAATCCCCATCGCCTGTCTACAAACCCTAACTGGATGAAATCTAGGTTCGCTAGGGCGCTTCTTCGAGCTTTGACGAAAATCAGGGCGCAAAAGCCCAGTTCGTGTAGTCCTAGAGATGTGTTTCAGCGTTATCGTAGAGTTAAACTTGCTGCCGACAAATCCCTGGTCTATGCTGTTGGCTTGAGGAGAACTTGGAGTAGGGCATTGCTCTGCAAGATTCGTAACCAAGAACGGAGACGAAAATCTTTGGCAAGAAGAATCAAAACTCAACCCATAAAAAAATGTCAGGTAAAGGAGAAGATGAATGGTGAAGAAGGTGATATTGGTCACGCCAACGAGCTGCGAAAGCTTGTTCCTGGTGGTGAATCCATGGATTTATGCGGTTTGTTTGAGGAGGCTGCACATTACATAAGGTGTCTTAATACCCAAGTACAGGTGATGAGAAGTATAGTTGATCTCTACTCTACTTGAGTTCTATATGCTTTAATAAAACCATATTTACACAATCAGATCCAATCAATTAGGGTGGACACAAGAACAGAAACAGAAACAGACGATAAAGAAGATGAATAGCCAGCTAGTAAATTAGATAAAGTTGGTAGAGCGTTGTTACTTAATCTAAGAAATCCTGGTCTCCACTCAAAGGGTATAGTTAATTCTATGACTCTGCAAGTAATCAACTACATGTATGGTTGATGATTGTGAAAATTAAGTAATCAACAATATTGCCTGTGAATGATTATGGATTTATTATCTATCTAGTGTGAAATGTATGCTTCACTCTACTCTTCTGCATAATAAGTTGCTATACCTTGCTTCTTATTTGGTTTTGTTCCTTGAATTAGTTGTCTGTTGTCACCTTGCGCTAGTTTTTTTCTCCTTCGTTATTTTCAGTAGTGACAACTAACGGGTTTTTCTACCTAGATTAGTGTTGCGGGGTATTAAGGTGAGAAAAATAGTGACAACTAACTGGTTTTTCTACCTAGATTAGTTTTGCGGGGTATCAAGGTGAGAAAAACCTTTACCTCGTCATCTATGACACTACCAATTTCCTGATTGGGGTAATTAGATCTTGTAACTGCGCAAAGAAACGGTCTAGTATGGCCTTGGAGAAATTTATGCACTCTTCTTTTGGAAAAGGCACATATGTTAAATAAGGTATATGGGTCCAGCAAACTCATAATTATCCTCCCTTCCCTGGTATATTACTCGGGTTTTCAAGGGGTTTAGGTGTTTGTCACTTTGTTGCTCCAGAACTGCTGACTGAATCACTTCTTTTATCTACACATGCTTCCCTCTGTTATTCTCATATCTGTTTCTCTTATGGATCGACTTTTAGCAAAGCTTATATATGGAGACAACCAACATTTTCAATCTTTTGCTGACAGAAAATGAAATTTAGCCTAGGACAAAGGTCATCTAGTTCTCTTGGTCAATATGTAGGATCTCAGACAGTACTATGAAAAAGCTCGAAAGAAACTAAAACAAAAACCTATAAACTCTAGACTTCAAGCCAATCAGTTCGATCATTTGTTTGACGAAAGGTTTAGGTTTAAACAAGAAGTTCTCGAGATATTCCGTAGATATGACGATGAAATACCTAGGCTATTACAAATAAGGATTGTCCCTCTCCTATATCAAATGTTTGAAATGTCATGGAGATAGAGATAGATCATTTACCTTCGGTATCTAGCACAAATATTATAGACCTTAGATCTATCAAAGTCACAGTTTTAGTTATATATAT